>JARVLU010001354.1:6650228-6662545 GCA_031762415.1 Simpsonichthys santanae
GGTTAGATCTCACATCGTCAATTTGTACAAACTGTTTTCTGTCTTTTAAATAACTACATATCCACTGCCAAGCTGGTCCTCTAATACCATATTTCTCCAATTTGTCAAGTAGAATTATGTGGTCAATAGTGTCAAATGCTTTTTTCAAATCAACAAATATACAATGTTGTTTTTGATCCATAGCTGTGGTAACCTGTTCCATTAACTCCATAAGTGCCATAGACATAAACTCTGTTATTTGAGTTTTTATTTATTTTTATTTATTTATTTATTTTTCAAGACAGAGTAAGATTTTCATACTTGGGAAATGTTACAACAAAGAAGCTCAATGATTCCTTTATGTTTTTAAATTGTGAATATATATTGCACTTTTTTTTTCCAGATCTAAATGTTTTATTGGAGACAGAACTGAGTTGAGTAATTCTGAAAGTTTCAAAGTTCATGCTCAATAATCCAGGTATAAAAATCCAACAAAGTTAATTCAGGTCCACTGGATGGTTTCTATTGATTGAAATGATACGTCTTTCATCCAAAAGACTTCTCCAGTCCGAGGAGCCACGACAAACTCAGTTTTGCTGTTTAGAAGAATGAGTTTGTTGCACCCATTGTGCTTTGGGAAACTCTAGGAACCTGCAGTCTGAGAGCAAAGTGCTCTGTTAAGAAAATATGGATCAATAAGATCTTGAATATAAGATGGAGTTAGGTTGTTGAGCGCTTTGTAGGTTAGAAGTAAGATTTTTAATTCAATTCTGAATTTGATAGGGAGAGAAGATAAAACTGGAGAGATATGATCCCTCCCACCAACTCCAGTTAATACTTTAAATATGAAATTAATTATGTCAATAATTAATATTAATAATTATTAATATTATTAATGATAATATGAAATAATTAAGTTAATAATCCAGTTAATACCAGTTACTAACTCCAGTTAAAAATGCAGCAACATTTTGGATTAACTAAAGGTCCCTGGTTCGATCCCCAGTCACTGCATACCTCGTTGTGTCCCTGGGCAAGACACTTAACCCCGCGTTGCTCCCGGTAGGACTGGCTGGCGCCTTGCATGGCAGCCACCGCTACCGGTGTACGAATGTGTGTATGAATGGGTGGATGGTTGGTACTGTGAAGCGCTTTGGGGTCCCTCATGGGGGCTAGAAAGCGCTATATAAGTAAGCTCCATTTACCATTTTACCATTTATGCTTGGTGTTTGTGCTCTGACATGCACTGTCAGCTGCAGAACCTTATATACTTGTAGACAGGTGTGTCACTTTCTAAATCAAGTCCAATCAAATGAATTTACCACAGGTGGACTCCATTTAAGTTGTAGAAACTTCTCAAGGATGATCAGTGGAAACAGTATGCATCTGAGATCAATTTGAGCTTCATGGCAAAGGCTGTGAATAATTATGAAAATGTGATTTCTTAGTTTTCAGTTTTTAATACGTTTGTAAAAATCTTAAATCTTTTTTTACATGACTGAACTTTGTTGGATGTTCTATCTGGATTATTGAGCATGAACGTTGATGTTTTGAACCACGTTGGCTATGGCTGCCTGAAAGGAGTCGATGGGGGAGAGAGCAGGCTTCAGAAACCATCTTATCACCAACAAACTGGTTGGTCCACTATGTGGATGTGCTGCTTGTGGGACTCAGTTTGTTGTGACTCCTCAGACTGAAAAAGTCCTCTGGATGAAGGATGAAACGTATAAAAAATAAATAAATAAATAAAAAAATCGTTCAGATGACCTGACTGAAATTTGTTGGGATTTGTTAACCTGGATGATTGAGCATGAAGCAAGGTTTTCAACTACATTTTTTAGTAAATGACTCTGGTGACTGTGTTGTCCTCTTGCTTTTAGATTTATCAGCTGCTTTTGACAAAATGGACCATAACATCTTACTTTGTTGTTTGAAGCAACAGGAGGTGTCAGTGGTGCAGCGCTGGACTGGTTTAGGTCCTACTTAGCGGAGCGTACTTTCTGTGTCTGCCTTGGTGACCACGTGTCCTCCTCTGCTACTCTCTTGTGTGGGGTTCCACAGAGCTCAGTCTTGGGGCCCCCTCCCCTCCTCTTCACGTTGTACCTGTTTCCTCTTGGCTCTATTTTTAGAAAATATGGGATCTCCTTTCATTGTTACGCAGATGATATTCAGATATATGTCCCGCTAAAAAAAAGGACTTACTCTCTGCCCCCTCTGTTTTCATGTCTGGAGGACATAAAAGCCTGGATGGCTGTGAACTTCTTAAAGTTCAATGAGGTGACTATCTGATGGATGATGGACTGTGATCAGTGTTATAGAGACATGAAGTGTCTCTGTAACACTGTGTAACATTCATGTGTATATCATGTGTATACATACATGATACACACATACATGTGTATATCATGTGTATACATGTGTGTGTTACACATAACATGTGTAACATCAGTGTATAACACTGATCACTGTGATCAGTTATACACTGATCAGTGACCAGTGATAGACTGAGGTAATGGTCTTTGGAAGCTCCACTGAGACTCCCAATGTAGATGTTGGTTCCTTGGCCCAGTACATCAGGCCAACTGTTACAAACCTGGGGGTCGGTCAAAGTTGATGCTGGACTAAAACTAGAAAATCACATCAAAGCTGTTGTTAAAACTTGTTTTATTTATTTATTTATTTCCCATTTTAAGCAACTGGCTAAAGTGAAGCTGATTCTTTCTCAGCTGCATTTTGAAACAGTAGTTCACGCCTTTGTGACCACTCAGCTGGACTACTTTAACATACTCTACACAGGAATCAGTGATTCCTGCATCTCTCAGCTTCATAGGGTACAGAACGCTGCTGCACAGCTTTTAAGTGGTACGTGAAAGTTTGACCAGATTTCCCGTTTTAGCCTCCCTGCACTGGTTGTCCGTGCATTATAGGATTCATTTTTTAATTATTTTATTTGCTTTTTAAAGCTCTTAATGGACTTGCCCCGCCGCCCTATATGTCCAAGTTGCTACATCTGTACACACCCTCTCAATCCCACAGGTCATGTGATCAGCTTCTCCTGAGTGTGCCAAAGACAAAGCGTAAGCTCAGAGGAGACCGTGCTTTTACTGTGGCAGCAACTAAACTGTGGAACGACCTTCCCTTGAACATCAGACAGGCCTCTTCCCAGTCTGTTTTTAAATCCCTTTTTAAAACCCATCTCTTCTCCCTGGACTTTGACACCATCTGAAATGTTGACTTTTAATAATTTTAATAGCTTTTATTATCTGATTGTATGATTGTTTTATTATGTGTACTGTACAGCATGTTGGTCCTGTGGGTGTTTAAAGAGCTCTATAAATAAAGCTGGTATGGTATGAACTTTGATCTTTTTTCACATTGTCATAATGGGGTATTGTGTAGAATTTTGAGGAAAGATTAATTTAATAAAATTTGGAATAACGCTGTAACATAACAAAATGTGAGAAAAGTGTAGCACAGTGAATACTTTCTGGATGCACTGTACAGTATTTGAGCACAGCTTCCCAAAGATACGGTACTACAGCCTTTCAGTTGGGCTGAGGTCTGAATTTTAAGTGAGTCATTGCAACCCCTTTTGTTTGGAGATTGTATTTTAGATTTGTGGCATTAGATCATCATCCTGTTCCTTGACCAAGATCTGACTGAGCTGCAGCTGTTGGACAGATCGCCTCACATTAGACTCTAGTTCACTTTGTTATACAGAAGAGTTTATAGTTAACTCAGTTATTGCAAGGTCCTCAAGAGGATGTGACTGTAAAACAAGCTCAAATCATCAGTCCCCCACCATGTGGCTTGGAATTTTATTGTCCATTTACATCTCTGCTTAAATTATCTAAAAGTTAATGACCGAGAAGTCTTGTTTGTTCAGATGCAACTTTACAAATCCAAACCATGTCGCCATATATTTTTGAGTACCGGTAGTCTTACTTCTGGCAACCACTCCAAAGAAATCCATGCATGTTCTGTCTTTTTCCATGTCCCATGTGAACTTTAACATGTATCATGGTGACTGACAATTTGAAAAGCTAATGTTTTTTTGTCACTCACTTCAGAAAGTGAAACTCATTTTACATAATTCACTGCACAGAGTGAAATATTTAAAGCCTTTGTTTCCTATCATTTTGATGATTATGGCTTACAGATAATGAAAAATCAAAATTCAGCATCTCAGAAAATTCGAATATTGTGAAGAGGTTCAAAATGGTAAACTCATTTTGTCACATCCTAATCAGCTCATTAACTCCTAAAATATGAGCTACAAATGTCTCGTTCCTAAAGTCGAGCCACTCCTGAACCAGAAATGTCAGAAGCGTCTTACCTGCTGAGGACAAAAAGGACTGGACTGTTGCTCAGTGGTCCAATGTCCTCTTTTCAGATTAAAGTCATTTTTCATGTCATTTGGAAATCGAAGTCCCAGAGTCTGGAGAAAGAGTGGAGAGGTCCAGAATCCACATTGCTTAAAGTCCAGAGTGAAGTTTCCAAAGTCAGTGATGGTTTAGATCCATGTCTTCTGCTGGTGTTGGTCCACTGGGTTTCTGAAGTCCACAGACCATGCAGCATCTAGCTGCGTGGACTGTGCACTGGACATGCTAGATTCTAGCAGGACCTTTTAGAGCTCTTCATGCTTCTTTCTGCTGATGAGCTTTATGGAGATGCTGGTTTCATTTTCCAGCAGGACTTGGCTCATGCCCACTATGACAAATGTACCAAAAGCTGGCTGTGGAATATTCTAATTTTATGAGACACCAAATGTTGATTTTTTTATTATTTGTAAGCGAGAATCAACAAAATTACGAGAAATAATGGCTTGAAATATTTCACTGTGAGTAATGAATCTGTGTAATTTATGAGTTTCACTTTCTGAAATGACTGACTAAAGAAATTGCACTTTTTCACGATATTCTAATTTTTTTTTTTTTTTTTTTTTAGATGCACCTACAGTCTTAGATGTTGCTCCTGGGCAGTTTCTCTGACCACTGTGTGGTCTAACCTCTGGCTAAACGTGTTGGAAGACAGGCAGTGGTCATAAATTATTTCTTCTTGTGAAAAACATTTTCAGTAAAATGACTAAACTTTAAATTGATTAACTTGTTCAGATTGATAAAAATCAAAACTTACTTTTCCGAAACCATAACCAATGCCTTTTCTTTTTAACATTACCTAAACTCATTTAAAAGTTGTTTTATTGCAGAAGCGTGTCATTATTGCTTTAACAAGCAGTAATAAGCAACATATTTAGTCATATGTAAATGTTTATAAAAGAAAGCAAGGCAAGGTAATTGGCTTGGTCATGAATTACATTTCACACTTAACACAACTAGAAGCAGGTAGACTTTTATTCACATAACTGTTTCTACTAATTCAATGCTCAGAGTAAAGTATTGACCTGACACCTACTATGTTTGACTAACTTCTCACAATAACTGACTGAACCCAAAACCTATATTTATATCATTTAATTTTTGTTTACCTTACAGTTACAGCTTTTCTTCAATATAAAACTTTTTACCTTTTGATATCATCATTTTCCATAATGACATGGAAGAAATCTGCATAATAGGTCACAGCTACAGATGCCAAAATCCAGAAAACAGAGTGTTTGTTGATACGAGGGAGTGGTTTCACGTCTTTTTCATCCTGACCTGAAAGGTAAAACAAATGTTAAAGCTTTGAAAAGACTAAAACACCATGCGTTCAACTGAAAATGTATTAAAATACTTCAATACCTTTTTTTTTTTTTTTTTTAGCAATTTACTATAAGAGAATAAGCTAGTAACAGATATGCAAACACAAATTTTTGAATGAAGTCTGAGACCTTTGCATCCTTTATGTAGATACTAAACAAAACAAAAAGAATACTAACATACTAAGGGACAGTATTTTATATACAGTACTGTACTTACAACCGAATACAAAATGTACCTTATATTAACAAAAAAGCACATATCTTCTCTTTCCAAATATAAGCTGCTTTATTTGTTTTTTTTAGATGTTTTTACCTGTCAGAAAGCTTCTAATCTCCATAATGTAATGGTTAATTAAACATATCAGGGCTTGTTTTTGGCTGCTGAAGTGGTTAAGCAGGCTAGAAGGTTGTGTTTAGAGTTCCCTATGAAGGCTTGAACGGGCAACAAACCATACCTCTACGTAAAGTCAGATCTAAAAGTTTAGCTTGTAAAACAAGTTGTCACAAGGACACAGCTTCTGTTCGCAGACAAAACAGTTAAGAACTGCTGGATTTTTGTCAGTGAAGCTCTCAAAGTTGGACAATTGTCCACTTGTACATTGTGCCTACAAGACACAGAGGGTGAAAACGTGCAGTCACTCCTGTTATATATTTTGCATTACTGTTATGTGGATTGTAAACAAAGTTGAAGTCAGATAATTTGCTTGCAAACACTACTGGACTAATCATAATAAAATTAATGACAGTTTAAAATGACACATTCAATGGCCAATCTGGACAACATTGTTGCAAATTGTGCTTGTAGGACTTAAATGCAATTGTTCAAGGGACAGGTAGATGATTCACAAGTTTTTGTCAATTCCAAGAAGTTACAAAAGGAATATATAAATTAAGACTGGGCAGAGTGAATTAAACATGACAATTGAGAATTTGGTAAAAGGGTGACTTAAAAAAAAACAAGAGCTACGTAAAATGAGGGGAAGATAATGAAAAGAGGATGAGCAGGTGTAATGATTAACAATAATCATCATTAAAGTTTTGGTTTTTGGACCTGAGCATCTTAGGAATTATTTTTCAGTCTTTCGCCCTCCTTGGATGACATTAATCTGGCCTCCAGCTCTAAGTTTAAAAATCTTGGTGTTGTTTTTGATCAGGATATGGCTTTTATTCCCCATATTAAAAACTTTACTAGAACCACCTTCTTCCACCTGCGTAATATCACTAAATATAAAAACATCCACTGTAATTTAAAAATGATGCAGAAAAACTGGTTCATGCATTTGTCACATCTAGACTGGACTAATGGTTTATTGTGTGTCCAAAAACTTATTTAAAACATCTTCAGTTGATCCAAAATGCTGCTGCCAAAGTCTTAACAGGAGTTAGTAGGAGAGATCATATCTCTCCAGTTTTGGTTTCTCTCCATTGGCTCCCTGTCAAGTCCAGAATTCAAAATCTTACTTCTAATCTACAAAGCTTTCAACAACCTAGCTCCATCTTATATCTGAGACCTTATTGTTCCATATTTTCCTAACAGAGCACTTTGTTCTCAGACTGCAGGCTATCTCGTGGTTCCTAGTTTCCAAAAGCAGAATGGAAGATCTTTCAGTTATCAGGCTCGTCTCTTGTGGAACCAACTTCCAGTTTCTGTCTGTGAAGCTGACACATTGTCCAGTTTAATACTTGGCTCAAGACTTTCCTTTTTGATAAATCCTATAGTTAGGGTTGACTTGTTTGCTGCCATAGGCATAGACAACTGGATGACATGCTGACCTCATTTCCTAAATGGAATTGTTAAAATGGAA
Organism: Simpsonichthys santanae; assembly: GCA_031762415.1. Taxonomy (NCBI): domain Eukaryota; kingdom Metazoa; phylum Chordata; class Actinopteri; order Cyprinodontiformes; family Rivulidae; genus Simpsonichthys; species Simpsonichthys santanae. Next base: position 6,657,717 of record JARVLU010001354.1, read on the forward strand.
TATGTGATTCTTGATCTGTCATTGTGTATCTGTTCCTCCTTTCTGTTTATTTTGAACCCAGCTGGTTGAAGCAGATGACCGCTTGTCCAGTGGTTCTGCTGAAGGTTTCTTCCTCATGAGGTTTTTTTTTTTTTCCATTTCCAGTCGCCTTCATGATTAATCAAGATGAGAGTCTGTGATGAAGTTAAATTCAAAGCAGCCTGCTCCTCGGATAATATAAACTAGTTTTTTAATATAAATGAATGTTTCTGTTCAGTGCCCTGAGATGACTTCTGTTGTGACCTGGCGCTATATAATACTGTAAACTGAATTGAATTTAACCGAATCAAGAGCTTCATGAGCAGAAAACAAAACTACCAGGAAGACAAAGCAGGGAACAAAATATGCATTTACAAGAATTAATCAAACCAAGATGAAGCAAAAATAATCTAGTTTAGACTAAACCATACCTGCAAAAGACGACAGCACAAATATTATACAAAAGATCCATAAACCCCAACAGTTAAGGTAAAATATGTGTATGTGACTCACATATATGATGCATAAACAATACTAAAAAAGTGAACACTAATGCTACTTTTTTGGGGGGGGACTGTAATTGTACCTCAATTTAAGTTCACTTCGCACCAAATTGGGTAAAGGTTTATCATACGAGTCTGACGGGAAAATAGCTAATAATTTAGCTAATTCAACATAACAGCAACAAAAGTTTTGAAGCTTACTCTTTTCATCTTCAACAGTCGGGGTCTGCATAAGAAGTTCCGCATCTTTTTTAAATCTGTTCCTCAAAGTGACAAACTCGCTGTCATTCAACATTTTGTCTCATCAACTCACATTAGCTCTAGAAGCTAACCAATGATTTAAAGGCACTTCCTGTTTGAACGCGCAGTCGCTTGTTAATGACGCAATGACGGCGACTCTTGTAGTTTTTGTTTGATATTGATAAGAAAACATCCAGAACGTCTAATAAGAATTTACATTTTAAATATTTTTATAAAATACATTTTTATCTGTGCAAATTACAAATGTGATTTACCTGCCTTTCCCTCCAGGAATTCATGGTACATTTTAATGGATTTTTTTTTCTTTCATTTAAATTTGTACTTTACGTGCATGACAGCAGGCAACTATTCAGAGCTCATCTTTAATTTACTAGTTTTATATAAAGTAAAAGTCTGACACTGCTGTCCTACTTTTAAACTCTGAAATAGACTAAAGCAGAACATGCAAACTGAAGAAAGGTGAATTCTTTATTGGTTATTGTGTTGGTTTAACATCAGCTTGAACCTGTAACAATTAAACCACTTTTGTACATTTATATACTGTATATTCAAGCACATGTTAAATTTACATTTAAAACCCGTTTAAGATATACATTCTAATTAATAACCTTTTGATGAACAGGTCCACCTGAGATGCTTTGCAACACTTCATAAGAACTGTTCACATTTTGATGCTCTCTACAGCAAAAGTTGCATTCAGTGATCATCAGTGGTTTATATTTAACATTAAAACACCTTAATAAATGTTACAACTACGGTATGTTAAAAGTCAGTACACCAATACAATGTTTTAAGTCTGGTAACTGAATTAGTCCAAGGTTAACAAATTTTACAAATATCAAACTGTTTAGTGAAAACAAATACAGTATATATACAAATACACACCTAAGAGTTGCACTTTACAGGCTCAATTATTAAAAAATGACAGTTGATAACTTCATTTGTGATGTTGGTGCAAATCATTATGCAGCATCTTAATGAAATAAATATAATTTTGATCTAATTCTTTACCCCCACAACAGCAAAGGCGGGATTCATTTCAGAACTCTGTGTGGTCTGGATTAAAATACAAGAATTAAGCCCCACTGAAGCACAGTGGACTAGAAAACATAATTTTAATACTAGCAAATTTGAGTAACAGCTTGACTAAAACCAAGAGCATGCAATATACTGTTACAGGTGTGCAGTGCGATGAATGAGCATCAGTGTTAAACCTGCTGGGATTAGAAGAGCTTCATAAAGCTGGGCTGATTTACTCACAGTGTGTGTGTGTGTGTGTGTGTAAAGAGACTGCTCATTCCAGCCATGGAAATCAGAAAGCATTGAAACTTCACCTGAGGCTAACACCAAGCATCTTGATTCTATGGAGCTTCTGTGCCTTCAGCCAAGTGAACCCCGTTCACGGTGCGGAGGAATGCGCATTAGCTTCGTCCCGCGTGAGCGTCCAATTCACCTCGGATGGACCTCTCCCATTTCCCTTCCCCCACTCCAACATCCAATCCTACAGATAAGGTGCCATTTTATGGCCTTACCGTGCGCTTGGAATGTGCAACAGAGTAATCTTCCATCAACATTGTCATCTTATACATCAAACAGCACTGGCACGTTCTAGGTAAGCTGGTATAAATTACACTGACCAGGTCCATTGCATAAGACCATTTAATCTTTAGGACCGTGTCAAAGGTGTAAAAAAAAAAAAAAACTACAAGACAGGGTTGTAACAATAACATTTTAATTTTAAAACTCTACAAGCATGCCTATAAGGAGCATCTACTTAATTAGTTTGACTCGATCTTTCAAAACTCTGAATTTGGGATTTTTGTTGATCTTTTGGTTAAAAAGTGCAAACACTTCCTCTTCTGTCTTAATATTCCTGTCACCAGTGAAAGAGTAATAGGCTGCCAAAATCTGCAAAAGACAAGGAAAAAAAAACACCAAGAGCAACTCTTGCTTTCAATTATATTTAGAAGTTGGCTGTAAAAAAAAAAAAAAAAAAAAAAAAGGAGATGATGCACACTGGAATAACTGTGCCTCACCTTTTTCCTGAGTTTCTTCACTGACAGCTCCTGGTCCGGTGCCTCTCTTAGCACTGCTTTGATGTTTCCTTTCCAGTTAAATTTGCCTTTAGATGGAATCAAAAACATAAATCAAATTTCAGTCCAGACTATGTTGACTAAGGCTTATTGGATAGATTTGTACAAAAATGCAACAGTGACATCTGCTGGCTTTATCAAAACACTTTTTTTTTTAAGCTCAATGCCAATCAGAAGTCTGAAGTCATTAAAGAATATGGGGTGAATATGCTTTAATTCATGAGTTAGTTCATATGCAGTTAGCGAGGACATGGAGGTAGTTGGAGTGAGGACAGAGGATGCAGAGGACAGAGTGAGGTGGAGGAGGATGACTCGCTATGGCAACCCCTGAAAAGGGAAAAGCCGAAAGAAGAAGAAGAAGATTGAAGTGCTATGGATAGTAATTCTTGTGGGTTTTGAAATCAATTGATAAAGATTTAGACTGTGCATTGAGTTTATATATGTTCCGATATTATTTGAGAGATGAGATGAGTTCATGAAACAGCGAAAAGTGGGGTTGGACATTAATCCTAGTTTTTGTCTGGTGCTGTTGCCTCCTACAGGCACCAACATTCTTAATCACTACAAGGTTCTCAGTTCCTCTTTGTGTTGGTCATTGGAACCATCGAGGCAATTTTTTCTAAAGAAATTCTTATTTTTACCTACAATAAAAGCAATTGTTTGCACATTTTATTTGTCAGATTTTTGCGTCTTTTTCTCTGAATGAGTTGTGTAAGCTGTGATTTTTGGATATCATGGAATTATTGCTCAGTTATTAAACAAGATTTGTGAATATTGTACTCTGAAATTTTTATAGCCTTTATAACCACTTGCTCTTGCTGAGGTCGGATGCTTTTTCCCCTCCTCTCCGTCCGCTTTGCTTTGCTGCTCTGTCTGTCTTTGAAACTGCTTTTGAGCCTCTCTTGCATATCTTCTGAACCATAATTATGGACTTGAATCGATCTGTTGGTCCCTCATCACAATTGATAACATATCTTTGAAGAGAAGACAGACTTTTGGTGAGCTGATTTACCCTGTTGGCTCACTTGCAGCTGGATATCTCATCGACTTGAAGGCTTGATGATGTGTCTATCTCTGCTGCCATTTGTGGATTTTAAGGATGCATTTATATAAATATTTTTATTTGCTTTTAAAGTTTTAAATGGCCATGCCCCTCCTTACCTGTCTGAGTTGCTGCGTTCTTACACTCCCTCCCGTTCTCTCAGGTCAGCTGACCAGCTGTTTCTGAGGGTCCCGAAGTCTAAGCATAGGCTCAGAGGAGGCCGTGCTTTTTCTGTAATTGCCCCTAAACTCTGGAATGACCTTCCATGTGACATGATGGGCCTCTTCACTTGCTGTTTTTAAGTCCCTTCTCATGTTTTTTCTTTGGCTTTTGGCACAAACTGACTTTTGCTTTACTATGTTTCTATTTTATTATTTTAAGTACTGTATTACACTTGACTTTTTATATTGTTATGATTGAGGTCTATTTTATGATTGCGTACAGCGCTTTGTTCCTAAGGTTGTATAAAGTGCTTTATAAATAAAGTTGGTATGGTATGGTGTTTATGATTAGATTTATGATAACTAGTCCCTGCCTTTTGGATACAGCTGGTTGTTAATCTATGAACAAGGAAGTCATCTGCAGTAAATTTGGACCCAATCTTGCTGCTTGCCTTATGATGGCTTGGGTCGTGTCTTGAGTATCCAGACTCAAATGCTTTTGGCAGAATGGATCAGATCTCAGGGATTTTACTCCATACCATATCATACCATTTTATTTATAGAGCACTTAAAACAGCAACAAGGCCAACCAAAGTGCTGTACAAACAGACAAAAACAGGAAACACATAAGTAACATACAAATTGAAGCAAAATCAGAATATGGTAAATGGAGATTACTTATATAGCGCTTTCCAGCCCCCATGAGGGGCCCCAAAGCACTTCACAGTACCAGCCATCCACCCATTCATAC
>JARVLU010001354.1:6662645-6673113 GCA_031762415.1 Simpsonichthys santanae
TTCTTTCTGCTACCTTTCATTTTTTTATATTTTGTATGTTATCGTTTATGGGATTGTTTTGTATTGTATTTTAAAAACGAACAAATTTTATAAATACAAATAAATAAATAAATTCCCAGCCAGTTTTCACACCTGATTGGAACAGAGGAGCCTCATCTGTGAATTAGACTAACAAAGACCTTAAGAAACACCTACTGTTTAAGGTGTGAGGTGTAATTTGTCAATCTACATGTGTATGTGTATATCTTATCTCACTCAGCCTTTATAACCTGACCTCACACACTCTGCGCTTTGAAGTGAGAAAGCTCCTCGGATGAAGAGCGAAACATCTTCTGTAACAAATAAAGTCCAGTTGTTTTTGTATTGAACGTTTTTTGAAAGATTGGGAAAAGCAGGATGGTGCACTTATTCCTTCAGTTATGCATGTTTGCTGAACTGGTTTTAGGAGAGAGGAGAAGAAAAAGATGGGAATGGATAAAATCATGACTAATTGGTGAACTCATGAAGTCAGTTATGTTTCTTCAATCCAGCTAAACCTCATATACCATAATATGTTCCTCAAATACTGTACTGGTCTGGTATCAACCATGACTGCTACAGTAATGATTAATAAGGGCTCACATAGCCTCACACACAAACTTTTATTCCTCCTATTCCTGTCTGGGATCACAGATCCAGCTTTCATAAAGCCATTTATTCTCACTTTTACTGGGCAGGAACATGCCTCAAATATCAGTGAATTATCCAGCAGCTCACAGGCCATTATTATGGCTTTGCTGGGTTCTCACTTTTACCTGCAACTCAGCTCTCACCTGATCTTTCACATAAGGGTTTAATGTGATGCACAACACGGGATCATTTGAATTCCACATGTTAAAACAATATTGGTCTTCATGCTGATTAGCAAGATGAATCTGAGCAGTTTGAACCCAAAACACTCTCAGCTCCCATGACTTCTGATCATTGCAGCTCCCGTAACTTAACAAGATGGGAAGCAGAAAATCAAATACTCATATGAATGTAGAACTGATTCACTGCCTGATAAATGCAAAAATGACACCACCCAATACGTCAGCTGGTATTCTAAATGACTGGGCAGCGTCAAGTATTTCACTCTCTCTGGAGACCAAATTACCGTAATTCAAACTCAGCAGATTTCCTGCTGTCCAATATTTCTTTCCTTTAAAACAAAGTGATTATTCACCACTGTTTTAAAGAAGACATATTCATTTAAAGGTGTCAAACCCTCAGTTGATTGTAGGGACAAAATGGTCTAATATGCTTGTAGAAAACCATTGGTTTTATTGAAATGTTCTGTTTCCATCAGCTGAAAAACCTCGGGAAATAATAATTTCTGAGTAACATCTAATCTACTGTAGCAGTAATATACAGTATAAGGTATATTATTAATAAACTTGGTTTTAATCTTTACCAACATTACCACACCTGATATATTTTTCAGCTTCTTTCAGGGCAACATGGCTAGACGATTTCCATAGTGTTAACTGTAACCCATTTCTTTATTTATTGTGTTGTCAATAAACAAAACCATTCCTGACAAGGCCTAAAAAATAATTATTTTTTATTTTTATTTTGTCAGAATTATTTGAAATGTTCCCATTTGTCAGCACTTTGGTTGGCCTTGTTGCCGTTTTAAGTGCTCAAGAAATAAAATGGTATGGTATGGTGTTTCCTCACACTAAAATTACCACCCTCTAGCGCTCCTTACGAGGAAAATCAAACCTATTGAAATCTAATAAAGTTACCTTAAGTCAGGTCCTTTGGATGGTTTCTTTGATTTGAAACATTTCGTCTTTCATCCAAAATACCATCAGTCTGAGGAGCCACATCAAACAGTCTTATAAATAGCACATCACATAGTGGGTCAACCAATTTGATGGTGCTAAGATGGTTTCTCAAGTCTCCCTTCTCCCCAACCAACTCAGGTCTTCCTTTTTGTCCTTTTCCTGGCAGCTGCATTTCTAACATCCTTCTACCAATATACCCACTGTCCCTCCTCTGGACATGTCCAAACCATCTCAGTCTGGCCTCTTAACCATTGTCCAGTTGTACAACCTGTGCGGTACCTCTGATAATCTCATTCCTAATCTAATCCATCCTTGTTACTTTTAAGGAGAACCTCAACATCTTCAGCTCTGCTACTTCAGTTGTCTCTTGACAATGCAATTGTCTCCAAGCCTACAACATAGCTGGTCTTACCACCGTCTTGTAAACTTTTTCTTTTACCTTTGCTGCCACCCTTTTGTCACAAATCACTACTGAAACTTTTCTCCACCTGCTCCATCCTGCCTGGACTCTTCTTTACCTCTTCACCATACTTCATTTTCCTGCACATCATCTCTAGGTACTTTAAATCCTGCAATTTTGTAACCTCTGCTCCTTTTAGCCTCACTGTTCCACCTGCCATCTCTCGTTCTCACACTTTTGCTCTGTTTTACTTCTGCTTTGTTTTACTATAGCTGACTTTCATTTCTCTTTTTTCAAGTGCATACATTATGTCCACTCTCCAAAATTTCTTCCACCTGTTTGCTGTTCTTGTCACAAAACACAATGTCATTGTCTTAGTCTAGCTTCCAAAAGTCCTAGATTTTCATCATGTGACTCATCAACTTAATTCCCCTATAGTTGCTACAACTCTGTGCATTACCCTCGTTCTTAAAAATGGGCACCAGCACACTTCTCCATTTCTCAGTAATTTTCTCACTTTTAAAAATGCCATTGAATGATCAGGTCAAAAGCCTCACCATCACTCCTAGACAATTTCATATCTCCACCTGTATGTCATCAGGTCCATCTGCCTTCTCTTTCATTATCCTCTTAAATATTTCCACACATCATGCTCACGAATGTTCCCCACTTCCTGGTCCACAGTTTCTATGACCGTAGCTCTTCTTTCTCTTTTGTCCTTTTCATTCATTTGCTCCTCAAAGTACTACTTCCATCTTCCCATCACACTCTCCTCACTTGTTAGAACATTACCATTTCTATCTTTAATAAGCCTAACCTGCTGCACATGCTTTCTAGGCTGATTCCTATTTTGCCAGTTGATACAAGTCCTTCTCTCCGTCCCAGTATATTCCCACGTACGTCCGTTCACATGTACGTATGCAGAGGGTTCAGACATCATACTTGAGTATCCAACCTGAGCAGCTGCAGCGCAGCTCCACAGACAAGGAGCGTTTACCTACAGGACAAATTGAGGTAGCTGATTGGTCATTTGCTGACACGCCTACTGAATTGATTGACAGGTTGAAATAAAACAAGAGCTTGCAGCCGCAGCTGTGTTCTGTGTTTATATGTTGTTAATAAAAAGTTCTTAAAAAAACAAAACAGGGAGTGCTGGTCCTGCAGCCCACACATCAGACCAGCACACCAGGAAATCTCCAGAACCTCCTGCAGCCACAATGGACCTGAGTTTAATTCGCCCGTGACAAATTCGTTAATTTCTCATCATTTCAGTCATCGATTCAACAGAGGAGGAAGAGATTACTGCCTTTTGGCAAAAAAAAAATAAAAAATAAATAAATAAATAAATAAAACAAAAGAAAAGGCCACATCAAGGATGAAGAAGGGGAATTTAATACATTGGTGTCACATACAAAACAGTCCGGTGCCGGGCAGTTTATCTTGCGACACTGCGTTTGCGTACACGGTCGTAAAAATTGAGCTTTGCGCGTACATGCCCTGCGGGGGTACGCTTGTACCTCTGCATATGGACGTACGCGGGAGTAGAGACAGAGACAGAGGCTTTAGAGACAGAGAATCAGAGAAAATTTCACTTACTTTTTGTTTTCTTAGCACAGGTTTGATTTTCAGCACCATTCTCATGCTGTCCGTCATCGTCAGCTTCTTCGTCTCCATGTTTTCTCTTTCCGGCCTTCTTTTTTTTGCCAGTTTGGTCGTTTTCGGGCTCTTGAGCAGCTGGTGTTTTATCACCCATCGCAGCTTTCTTGCTCTTTTGCTGACGAGCCTCTTTACGTTCCCGTTTGTTTAGCTTCTTCTTCTTTTCCTCCAACTCTGGTTGGCCATTTTGGCTTTCTGTTCCATTAGTGACCACTCCATGTTCAGCTGCGAGGTCTTTGTTCTTATTAGTTGGCTGTTTGGTCTCCGAAGCCTGGAAGATGGTGGGTAACAAAAATTACTTAAATATGAAAAAGGAAAAAAATAAATTAAACTTCTGACATTTTTTTCTTTTTACAAACAAGTAAAACCAAAACACTAAACTTTTTCCAAACATCAGATTAACCCATTATTTAATTAATGATAATTCAGTCATTTAGATGCTGTACAGTTTAGTGGTTTTCTTTAAAGCTTTTTTAAGACACACCCCTATTATTGATGACCTGAGCTCTATGTGTAGAAGTACTGTACAGTATTTGCTTTCAGCACATGATTAGACAGTAAAATAAACAAGGTACATTTAGGACAAAGATTTTTGACATAACCGGTATATATCGCAGAGTATATTAGAACTCATTTTAGGCTGCAGGTGCCGGGGGACGATCCGGTCCTTCTGCTGACACGAGCCGTGTTTCCTACTAGATCCAGGATCTCAGTGGTCAGGCACTCGAGCACAATGGGCAGGGAGACAGGAATTCATCCACAGTGCCTCCTTTTCAACTGATTTGAGATTTGGGGCTGTAGCTGAGAAATTATTTGAGCTTTTGAGGTGTTAATCAGCTGCTCTCGGTTGTTTAAAAAAAAAAAAAAAACTTGTCATGATTACGCATGATAACAAAAGTACAAAATGAAAAAAGTTTCAGTAAAAATCCTTCCAGCTGAACAGCATCCGATAAGAGAGGAAGTAATCATCCAAAAATAAATGTGATGTGCATCCAGCAAAAGAAGAATTAAAGTTTCAAAAAAGTTTATCAGTGGTCAGTGTTCAAACAGTCTGCGTTCACCGACATTTTCACTGCACAGAACATGTGTGTGTTGATGCTGGGAAACGACTCCAGCCTCCTACTCAAAAAGTTACTGAGAGGGCTGTGATCAGTTTATCAGAACTCCACACAGCGCCTGAGAGAAAGAGTGGGCACCGCGAGAGTGTTTGACTTGTTTCTGATCATTAAATCTTACAATTAAATATTATTAAGACCAAAACACTGCTATTTGTAGGCCCTCAGATTAAAGCAAAGATGTGTGTCTGTTTACTGGTAACTTTATTTTATTTTTCACCAAACTCACAACGTTCTCTGTGGGAGAGTCCCAGAGAGACAGTGTGAGCTGCAAAGCATGCTGGGTAGCCTTGCGGAAATTATATGTGCAATGTTTCTGAGTGTGGAAATGGATTGCTCTTATTAATGTCCTGTTCTTTGGTTTGGCATTTATGTAGAAGTCTGTTACTGGCAGTACACTGACACCATAAGTCAGAGGTTGTTCTGGGTACATCTATGAGGTATAAGTCCTTGTAAGACTCCTTATTTTTATGTAGATAATAAAAAGAAACATTAAACAACAGTAACTTACACTATCAGCAGCAGTAATTATGTCCCACACTTCACCATGTAGACTAGCGTTGCCTATTTTAAGACTGTTTTTCATCCAGTTCTTAAAGAGAAAAAAGATAAATTATTACCTAAAGGTCATATTACACCAGTATTTTCTCACACAGGAAATAACACTTCTTAAAACATGTAACTGTCAATAAGATATTCTGACTGTAAAAATATATATATACAGTATAATGTTACTCTTTCTAGTGTTACCAACCTGAAACTTGGCTTTCTTCCTCGGTACATTATCATGTGTACTAACTTGTCTGAGTACATCTTTCAGCTTGGCACTAACACCAGGTTTGTTCATGGCTTCATGTACTCGCTGAATGGAAAAAAGATACAAAAAGAATTATGAAAAACCTTTCATAATCAAAACTTACTAACTTTACATGATATGTTTACCTGTATCCACTGTTGCTGTTTCACATCTCCTTTGTTTGCCTTGGCCTCAAAGCCTTTGCCTCCATACTTCTGATCTTCGCTGATACATTTGATGTGGTTTTTGTAGTCATCGCCCCTGTAGGACACAAAGACAAACATCACTCTGTCAATTGAGTGGGGAAAGTACTTCAACTAAAAACATATCTGAAACAGAAAACTGCATTGTAGAAACTTGGTCATTGATTACCAGAAGTCTTTGCCACAGTCGATACAGGACAGGACTTGACAGCCACGACACATGTTTACATGCTTCTCTACCTGGGCTTTTTTCAGGGATTCGCCACACGCGTTGCAGGTAAAGAACACCATTGCTAAAACTATTTCGTCGATATCAACCACTTCAGACAGTCCAAATCAATCAAAACTACGCGTAAAGTTGGTAAAAATCGTTACGCGTAAGCAGGACACAAGCTAACGAACATCCAAATCTGGTGATTACAAATTAACGGTAATAAAATACGTATGTTAGTATAGAATGTATGAATACTATAGTCGTTGTTAGCGGTTAAATTAAATTTGTTTTATTTCGATTTCGCATTTGAAATTGAACGTTCGGATTTTCTTAGTGGCAACTTTTCAAAACACATGCGACACTTCAGCTCTACATCGTTAGCGGTCCGTAGGCAATTACAACTGAAGAAAAGTTCCTAGGAAGACTGAAACAACAGTCAGTGCTTAAACTAAACTATACTAAACTAATCAATTAATATTTATTTTACAGTTTAATTTTTATTAGCCAATAAAGGATACAAATATGTCGCATTATCACTGTTTACATAATTGTTCCGTTAGCATCTTTTAAAATAGACGCTGCACCAGGAAATGACGTCATGTAAAAAGTCGAAAAGTGACCCATCATCCCAATAAAAGGTAGGAATGCTTTACTCCAGTTATAAGGCTCGTTTTGATGGTTAACTGCTAAGCTAGTGACGTGAAGCACTTATTTGTGGTCGAAAATATAACGAGTAAATAAATGTTTTGTTAGCGTAGCGTTGTGGTTAGCTCCAATTTTTCGTTTCGTTTTCGTCCAATTTTTGCCTGGGTGGTCTCGAAGTTCGGGCTCAGTGGATTCTCGATTCTGCGCAGTTATTAATGAACAAAAAAAAGAGTTTAAACTTAAGAACTGTGTGTCTTAGTTGGATCAGCTGACTAAAGGGATAGAAACGACTGTCACGCTGTATTAAATTGTTCCCGTTGCCTTTCGTTTTTTCTTGCCCTCCCTATCATACATTAGCAGTTGCAGCAGCTGAGTGACCATGGTGGACTCCCTGTCCAGCCACAGCTCCTACCTCCTCCAGCAGCTCCAAGAGCAAAGGATTCAGGGCCTTCTCTGTGACTGCATGCTGGTGGTCAAAGGTGTCTGCTTCAAAGCACACAAAAACGTCCTTGCTGCTTTCAGTTCTTATTTCAGGTAGAAATAAATATAAAGATGATTTCACAATTGCAGTTTATATTGCTAATATGTTACATAAAACCATAATTGTATGATTTTCCAGATCGTTGTTCCAAAACTCTCCAAGTCAGAAAAATGACGTGTTCAACCTGGTTATCCAGGATGTCAGTGGCATCGGCCAGATCCTGGACTACATGTATACCTCCCATCTTGACATCAACCAAGACAACGTGCAAGCCCTCCTGGACATTGCTCAGAGCTTGCAGGTTCCAAATGTGCAGAGCATGTGCAATGCTTTTCTCAAGCCCTGCCCTCCACCTGTGGAGATGTCTTCATTTACTCTCCCAGGCATGCTAAGCTCCGACCACGACTGCCTTTTGGGAAGTAGTCTTCCTCATGACGTCGACCTCCACTGCCCCTCTGAACCTCAGCGGCCCAGCTTTTACAGTGACATGGACCACACAAGAAGGACGCCAGTTTCTCTGCCTAATAATAGCTCAAACTGTGACTTACCTAGCAGCTCTCAAGCACCTGCAGAAAAACAGCTGGTTCATGGCTATAAGCTCCGTAACTTCTACAGTAAGCAGTATTTCAAGCAAAGTGCTATGCAAACCAACAGTGCAGTCTCAAATCAAGGCCCAGGCCCCTTGGTATTAACTGAGGAACAGCAGTGTCAGCTTGGAATGAGCCAGGGAGGTAGTAACACCCCTGTAAGTTCAGGAAACACAATACTGTCAAACCCTGTTACATCTGTAACAGTAGAAAAAAACACAATTTCATCTTTGACACCTTCAGATAATCTAAACGCCCCTAACACTGACTCATCTGATTCCATGGTTAACAAGCTGGTTCGCCCCAAGAAGGCTGTGTACCTGAAGAAATATAACTACCTCTGCTCTCAGAAAGCTCTGGAGGAGATGGGCACTGAGTCGGTCATTGAACCCATCCAGAACTGTCCTAAAGCAAGTCATCCAGGTGAGCCCTTGACCCAAACCGAAGCTCCAGAAGCTCCTGTGGAAGGCAGCCCTGCAGGCAGAGAGGAGACTTCAGAGATTATAGATGCTCCACTTCCCAGTCCTCCACCTGTAAACCCAAAGGAGATCAGCATGAAGCCTGTGTTAGAGCCTTCCCAGCAAACAGTACACAAGCAGTATCGTTGTGACGTCTGTGGGAAGATCTTCAAACATCCGAGCAATCTGGAGCTGCACAAGCGCTCACATACTGGTATCACTTAATCCACATTCTTAATTCTCCCAGTGATGAACAGTAACATCATTAATCCTACGGCTATGACAGAAACTTACATACATTTTCTGTTGCAGGTGAAAAGCCGTTTCAGTGCAGTATTTGTGGAAAACACTTCTCACAGGTATTCCCTGGTGCCATTTTTAATTTTGACACAATTCTTTTCTGATGGTTGGTTTGTGCCAAGATAGAAAAGTGATTTTTGTTTCCTTACAGGCAGGAAATTTACAGACACATTTGCGAAGACATTCTGGAGAAAAGCCATACATCTGTGAGTTGTGTGGTAAAAGGTAACTGTTTAATAATTTCTACAGCTTTATGCATCAGCATTAACAGCTTTGATTTGCTGACATTTCTTCACTTAAAAAATATTCTTAATACATTCAGAAGCTTTGCAATTTACTTTTCAGTTTGTGATTTTTTTTGTTTTTTTTGTCTTTAATGCTGCACTTACCTGGAGCATATTTTTAATTTTATTTCAGTAATGCCGTACTTTCTACCGTACATGTCGCACCGCTGTATAAGTCTCATCAGTCCAAAAATGTCTAATAAAGTGGAAAAAACATAAATATGTCGCGTCCCCATATAAGTCACATCTATTATGTGTCACTGCTATCACGTAGCGTTTGTTATACATCACAGCTGACCACCTGGAAACGTGGGCCGGTGTGCCAAAAATCGATTGGCTGCCAAATGGCAGCTGTGGAAGCGTGCACGGGAGGACTTTACACTTAAAAACAATTACTTGTTTGCTCATAATTATAGTAAAGTTGTGTCTCAGTTGAACTTTTCCTTACTAAATGCACTTTAACGGTCAAATCAGCTGCATTTCCCCTGGGCAGCACAGCAAAATGCAGCTGATTTGACGTTTGCACCAGGAGTTCTGGAGCAAGATGAAGGTGGCTTTGTATGGCAAGCCAAGTGTCTCATTAATAGCCACCATTACCTTTTAATAAGACACTTCACTTGCCATATTACTCAAGTGCCCTCTAGTGGCTGAAAATGGTAGTGTTGAATATTTTCCATGTCAGAATGAATGAAATCATCAGATCTCAGCCAAAAATTGGGTTATAGATGGGGGGAAATATAAATAAGTCTCTTCGGTGTATAAGTCGCAGGGCATGGTAATTTATGCAAAAAGGTGCAACTTATACATCGAAAAGTACGGTAGTAATATTTTAACTATAAAGAGTCAGTGGTAATAATAGCAAATCCAAGTGTAATACTTTGTTATTCTACACGATCCTGTCCAGTAGTAGTTATCCTGAAATTTTATTTTTAATATCCTAAACTGAATATTTATCTTCTTTTTTTTTTTTTTTTTTCAGCTTTACTGCAGCGGGGGATGTCCAGCGCCACAAAGTGGTTCACACTGGAGAGAAACCACACCTGTGTGATATATGTGGTCGAGGTACATCACTCTCATATTGCTTTTTTTTTTTTTTCTAACTCAATAGAACTTTTAGGTGCTTATTCTAAGGGTCAGCTAGAAAATGACAGGTTGTTTCTATAAGAGATGTTTCTCCTTGTCATGTGTTTTGTTCAGGATTTAACAACTTGAGTAATCTCAAGGAGCACAAAAGGACTCATGCAACAGAAAAGACCTTCACATGTGACCAATGTGGAAAATCTTTCAACACCCACAGAAAGCTTCTGAAGCACAGGGCTCGTCACGCTGGAGAAAAACCACACAGCTGTGCCACCTGTGGTAAGGATCAGTCTCTTAAGTACCACTTGGCAACAAAGGCTAAAGGCAGGGTGTGTGTGTTCATTGGATGTGCACCTACAAATGCTTATCTAAAAAAGCTAAGTCTGGTCCTCTGGACATTCAAAAAACAAAACAAAACAAAGCAAAAAAAAAAAAAAATTT
>JARVLU010001354.1:6810379-6821310 GCA_031762415.1 Simpsonichthys santanae
CGCTTCGCTCTATAAGTCGCAGGGCATGCAAATTAGGAAAAAAGGTGCGACTTATACACCGGAAAATACGGTAGCTGCCTAATATAAATGTGACTAAATTTAGCATTGTTTTTTAATTCTTTTTTTCCACGTTTTCACCTTATGTGTTCTTAACACAGACACAAGTTAATGTCAGGCCTTAATTAATCTGTGAAAACACGACTCCTCAACTTCATCAATGTTCAGTCTGTTCATCTGGGGTTTCTTTGGCGGAGACGTTTTGTCCTTCATCCAAAGGACTTCTTCAAATTGATGCCCACTAACAGCATACTCCCAGAGTGGAAACAAACCTAAAGCATGAACTTTGTTTTGAACTTGGCATGACTGTCTCAGAGGAGTTGATGGGGGAGAGGGCGGGCCCCAGAGGCCATCTTAGCACCAGCAGATTGATTTTTTTATACTATGGAGTATGCGGTTTGTGGGAACCAGTTTGTTTGAATAAGTTCTTTGGATGAAGAATGAAACGTCTCAGCTTTAAAAAGAAACCGTCTAGACGACCTGACTGGACATTGTTGGATTCATACCTGGATTATTGAGCATGAACTTTGGACTCCTTAACTTGTTTTTATAAAATCTTAAATGTTTGTCAGAATTGTAGTCATTGATATAATCGTTAGTTTAGAAAGTAAGCTGCACCTACAGCTTACCGTAATCTAAAGTGCTATAAGAGGATTTGAGCAAACAAGAGGACTGTGTTTCTTTGGGGAAACAGTTTTATGTCATAAAGTTGTGAATAGGGAAAATATCAACCCATCATTTTAGGTTTATTTCTACAACTGTGTTTTAATATTTACACAGCCAACAGACCACTGTGTGATACCATACAACACAGATAAAGTTTTATCCATACGGTGCTAAAAACAGTATTGTTCAAGCACAGAATGATAAAAAACATCTGGAGAGGGAGAAATTATCTTCATTTTTATTAAGTATAACTGACTTTGTGCCACAAATATATGGTACTTGTGGCTCTAAATGATCTGTAACAACTAAAAGCATCAACAAAACTTAGATCATCGGTCCTCCATCCTCTTCCCTGAACATGGCAGGCTCTGAGGAGCATATGGCAGCAATCTGCGCCCCCCCCTCCCTCGCTGTGCTGCTTCCATTTGCTTTTAATTAAACACATGGAGAGCCATAAACGCACTTGGGCAAGAGACTAATAATGGAACAAACTATTATGGGTTGATGATAATGTAAGGGAAGCTCATGTCTTAAGGGCAACTTTGGCCACAATAATTAAGACACATGCTTGAGCTTTCAGTGGAAGCGACCGACGATCTCCTCCTGTAGGGTTAAGAGCAGATTCTAAACAGAGGAAACATTCAGAAGTCTAACATAATGCAGCTCACATGTTAAAAGAGCTGCTTTATTTGTATAAAGTTTGACTAAATTCAACATTTTTCCTCCTCATTCATGGGTTAGGCGCCCTAAGGAAACTGGAACACACACAGGCTGCAAGAAGAGATGAAGTACCGTAAACACACTAATGTGCCAATTATGAGAGCTTTACTGCCTCTAATCAACAGATTGGTATTCACACACCTTGCTCCAAATATAGTAGTGTGTGTGTGTGTGGATTACAGACGCGAGCAGCAGTAATCCCCTCGCCACATGGACGTCAGAGGCAATCCAATTTACAGTACGACACTGCTTAACACTTAGCAATACAACCTGCTGCACAGTAAGTGTCAATAGTTAACCCTCGTCTGGGTCGTCTGTGACGGACAGCAGGCGACGGAGGCAGCTGGCATGAGCTCAAACACCCTGATGACCCGTTGAACAGGACATGGAGAGTTTGGAACACAAATGCATGAAATACATATCTAAATAATCTCTTGTTTAGCCCACACAACAAAATCATATCATATTTGCCATGGATGTGTTGGACCCCTCACAAAATTCGATAATGCAATTTTTTTTTTGTAATTTAATTTGAATTTTGAGCAAACTGAAACGTTTCAGAGCTTAGAGGTTGGGTGCAAGCAGCTTAAAAATGTAGCTTTCATGAAGTGGGTTTTTATGTAGAGGTTATGAGTTTCCAGTATCTTCCCTGCAGCAGACGGCGTTTGGTTTGAAAAAAAAAAAATGGGAAGAAATTCCCATTGAAGGAGTCAAACAGGCTGGGGCCTGTTTCATCCATCTAAAACAAATCTAATCCCAAAATCTTATAGTTGTTCAAGCTGTCAAAGCAAATAAGGTTTTGATAAATATGATTTTAATTGATAAATTCTCAAGTCAAGAAGTATTTGGATTATCTTACCTCCCCTTCAATCTGTTTTCAGGAAACAACACAGCACAAGGACCGCTTCATTGAAAGTTTTAATGATGTTGTTGAAGCACTACTGGAAGCTAAGGATTACAGTATTGTGCTGCAATTTTCTTAGATCTGTCCAAAGTGTTTGACACTGTGGATCATAACGTCTTGTGTCACAAGCTCTCAGAAAATGGTTTCTCAGATTGGTTAGTTCTAATTACCTCTCAGGTCAGAGACAATGTGTTCAACATAATGGTTCTTCCAGCTATCTGTTAACAACGGTGTACCACAAGGTTTAGTCTTAGAACCCACCCGCTTCACAATCTACATAAGTAATATAGGTCAGATCATTCCTGATGCATCTTTACATTTATATGCAGACGACACAGTGGCACAGTCGAGCTAGAATAGTTGTAAGGCTTTTCAGCTCTTACAGTCTGCATTCCAGATCATTCAGTCAGATTAGTTGTCTCAAATGCTGATAAAACCAAATGGGTTTTGTTTTCAAACAGGAAGTCGGTACCAGCAGCTATTTTATCTTCAAATGGTGTTCCTATTTAGTTTGATTTTTATAAATACTTGGGTATTTTTGATCAATTTGCATCTCTTTTAAGCCTCATGTCATGTCATGTTGAAAACTTGGTGAGGAAATTGAAAGTTAAACTGGGTTTCTTTTTCAGAAATAGATCCTGTCCAACTCTGAACACTAGGAAACGCCTTGTAACTGCGACTTTCCTTCCCTCCATTGACTACGATGACATTAGTTACATGAACGCATCTACAAGCACCCTGCGGATAGATGCTGTCTTTCATGGTGCATTAAGATTCATAACTGGCTGTAACTACTGTACCCATCACTGCACCCTGTGTTCACTGGTTAACTGGTCATCGTTAACTTCACGCAGACTCTCCCACTGGTACATTATCTTTAAATCATGTATTGGTCTGTTGCCTTCATACATCTCCTCCTACATGTCATGTTGAAAGTGCAGCTACAGCGTGCGCTCTCAGGACATTATTACCTGCAGTGTTCCCTCAGTACAGATCGAACTTGGCAAAAGGGTCTTCTCCTACTCTGCTCCTGTGACCTGGAACATCTCACAAAAAGATCTGAAGTTGTCGACTTTGTCTGAGGGATTTTTAACAACTGCTAAGTTCATGGCAAAAAAAACAACACAGACATGTTCCTATTTTTAGTATTCTACATCGCTTTATAATGTAATCTTTAATTTTTTTATTTACTTTTCATTTTATATTCTTTTATATGACTGACTATTCTTGTCTACCTCATCTGTGTTCTTTGTATAAAACAGGTCTCTCTTGTAAATGAGTCCTCGAGGCTCAATGAGACTAACCTGTATAAATAAAGGCTGACTGAATGGTGACAGCTGTAGGACGGTCTTGTAGAACAGGTAAGTGAGTACATTCTGATGGCATGTCAAATGGCCATTTTAGCTCATAAAACCATATCAGACTCAGGTTGGTGCCATTGTGACAACTTTACTAAAACTGGCTTTCTAAAACTTGTACAGCAGACTTTCTGCCGTCACGCAGTGACCATAGGAAATGTCTTGTCTGTTGCAGGTACGATACTGACTACTCATGATCTTTTTACAGAAAACTGCTTGGAAAATAAATCCAAACTCTCTTGTTAAGGTCAGTGTTTTCCCAGACTGAGTTCCTTCATAATATTCTCCCCGTTTGTATTTGAGGCCTGGAAAACTAGAGGGTGACAGCTGAGACAACTAAACGTGATTCTCTCCTCAGTCTAACTTTTGGTCACAGCTAACTGAGTATTCATCTGACAGTTGGTAGGGAAAAAAAAAATCATGCACTTTCACCTAATTTCTTCTGGACTAACATGACGATGCAAGCCTTTTCTGAGCCAGTGCAGTGTCAAATCTTATTTCAGTGGGACACATTGTCTTTGTTACAGAAAAAAAAACCAACAATAAATTAAATAAAAATACAACTCAGACTGACGGAAATGTTATTAACTGGGCTAAAATCCATACCAGACCAATATAAAATGTGTCGCTAAACTTCTATGACTCCCTTTAATGGGAAAATAATGACTTGGCTACCTCACAGTAAAACAATACCCAACCATCAGCTGCTTTCAATAACTGCATCTACAGACTTTTGGTAAGCAGTTCCCAACTTGTGGAGACTGATCCAATAAAGCTGGACTTCAGTGGTATTTGTTACTGGGACAATGAGCCTCTGTGTTTGAATACCTCACCCATTACCATCCAACAATCCAGACGAGGATGATTCTAATCAACCTCTGCGACACATTGTCATTCATTTTGAACGTTAAAACTGATGGAGAAGGAACCGTTCAGCACTTCATCACCCGTGTGTCATTATCTGGAGGAAAACACCAGCTGCTGAGGCCAAGAACTCACTGAAACACTTCTTTATTCCAAATGTAGGGTCAGGTCAGCCAAAAATATCACATGCATACATTGTTTTTGTTAAGTTCTAATTCTACATTATAGACATTTTTATATGCAACTTACTCTAGCCATACAAAATATAAAAATATGTGAGGCCTCATTTACAACCTTATGTACACGGACTTCCTTAATTTAGGCAAGATTATTAATTAAGTTATCTATGTACATATTAGGAACTTAATTAGTATCCAATCTCCTATCTATAGATCGCACTAAATAAAAATGCCAAACTGGATCAAACAGATGTGGTACACATTTAGAACATGAAGACTCAAAGGGATTGCACATCAGCTGTAAATGATCGTTTAACACTCAGGCGATATGAAACACTAAAACATTTCAACTCTTCTTGCTGAATCAGAGTTGACCCTTTAACAACACTGAACACTGAAATGATTTTTTGTTCTTGATGGAGGACGTTAGCGTAAACTTATCTTGTTGAAAATGTGCAGATGTTAAGAGATGATGCAGTTCTTGCTTTTTCTGCGTTTGCGGGTGTGCAACTGTCCACTGCGGTTGGGTCCCCCGTTCCCCGTGCTGTTGAACTTATGGACCAGCTCCTGGTTGCTGAGGTAGCGCAGCTGGACGGGCCTGGGGATGGGCTCACCCAGGAAGTAACCTTCATCCTCTGATTCAGACGAGGAAGAGCAAGTGGAGCACCAGTCGTCGTCGTAATAATCATCCCAGGAGTACTGGCTCAACCCGGCGCGTCTGGTAGGCCCAGGGTTCTGCAGACACAGGTCTGAAGTGGTCCTAGGGCACTGCCTGAAGAGCTGGGGCTGGTATCTTCCCCCTCCTCCAACTCCAAACTGTTCCCTGGCACTCCTTGATGGAGGAAAACGGTCGTAGTCTTCTCGCACGCGCAGCTGTGGTCTCTCCTGAGGTCGAGCCGTTCGCTCGGCCACCAAGTTCAGAGCGTTTTCCGACCGAGAGCGACGGGATCTTCTCTGGCGATGATGATGTCGACGCCTCTGAGGAGTTTCCTCTTGAGCGTCTGCTCGGATGTTTGCTCCCCTCCCATCGACGCCGCTCACTCTGCGCTCGCTAATGGGTGGCAGCCGGGCAGCATTAGCGCTGCTCACCAGACTAATCCTGTCCTCCTCCTGGTAGGTGAAGCCAGGTGGTAAATGAGTCACACCAACCCCCACAGCAGGAGGGTCACAAAACTGCACATGGTACTGAGAGGACCTGGGGACGTTTATCTCCATGTAGGACTGACCTGCATTCAAACTGTGAATGGACTCAGAGCTACGAAACTGCGCAGAGGAGCTGAGGGTGTCCATGTTACTTTTCTCTGACACATTCACTCCAGAGTCTTTGCTCAAGTCCGGCATAGAGAAACGAGAGAGGTGCTCCTGAGGTTTGCCTCCGTCTGCCGAGTTACCTGAAAGGAAGAAAAAGAGGTTGAAGTTTCAGGAAACATGTTAATTAGACAACAAGCTTTAAAGAAGCTCAATCAAATGTCCAACCATGACGAGGAGCAGACCAACCTGTGGCGTTAGACAAGGCCAAGGACTCCATGGAACCTCTCGGGGTCTGCTCCAGCGGGGTCAGCTGTTCGGTGAAGTTGAGTGTATTAATGGGGTTCCTGCTTCTTGCCACTTGGGCTGCTGTCGGAGCCCCTCCGTCTCCGTCCCTCTGAAAGCCGTGGAAACTAATGGAGCGCTTGTCTGACGAGAAGCCATTGTGGTGCTGGGAGCAATGGGACACCTCGGTGAAGCTCTTTTGGGTCCTCAGTTTGGGGGGGTAGAACTCCTCTGGAGCTGCCGGCTGGAACCACGTCTCATTCAGAGAGTGGCCCTTCATAGCCGAGATGTGGGGGCGCATCAAACCACCGTTCTCCTTGATCCTGTGTTCCTGCTGTTGATTATTCTGTGCAGAGCAGGGGGCGTTATAGGTGCTCCTGACGTTGCACTGGCTCAGCAGCTGGAGGGGAGTGGGACTGGCTGTTAGGTCAGACTGGGATTTGTAACCGTAACCATCACCCATGTGCTCCCGATTCTGCCAAGAGGGCGGCTCACGGGTCAAACTGGCCGTTTGGCTGGAGAGACTAAGAAGGTCCATTTGTAAAGACAGTGGGTCCACTTCTCCTGAATACCTCTCAGGCTGCCCCCCACCTGCTCCCTCTCCACTTTTTGTCGTTTTGGTGCTGTGTCTGGACTCTCTGGTAGAGCGAGCGCTTTGGAAGGCAGAGTCAGTAGAGTCTGAGCCATTGGGCTCTTCTCCCAGACTGCAGGAGCGGGAGCAGAAAATCTGACCGTGTTTGGGCAGAAAAGGCCGGCCCAGCAGGGAGCGTTTACAACGAGCGCAGCAGAAGCAGCCCTCTGTGGCGTGCCAGTGCTGTCCATCATACGTCATCTGGCCTTGATCAATGCCTGCAGGGGAGATGAGTTCATGAAGACACAAGCTGGTTACAAAATGATAAATATATAAAGAATATCCAGATAACAAAAGCATGAATCTGTCTGAAGAAACACATTTTAAATATTACTGCAATTATAAACTGAAGTTGTTGTTTCTCCAGAATGAGGCCATTGAAAGAGCTAGATACAGATCATTAAGTTAGCACTGCATTTCAAGATGTTTTTTAACCAGGGGAAAGGAAAACCATTTCATTCCTTGAGCATTACATGTGGTTAGACAGCAGCACCTGGTGATTCTGTACTTTTCTGTTAGACAAATATGAGCAGAAATCTTTTTTGTGCATATGTCTATAAGATATATAGTGACACATGTGCGCTAATAAAGCAACCCTCTCTTCTCTCAGCAGGAGAGCATTAACAACTGTGTGAATGTTTATGAAGCATTCACGCAATTGAGATCCATTTTTCTTCCGTATATTTTTCAGCATCTTTCTTGTTCCACAATTTTTGTGCGATTTCAACAAAACATTTATCAAAACATTCAGCTCGTTCAGGAGAAGGGTGCTATGACTCTTGCTATTGGTGCAACTTTAGCTTTTTGAAATATTTAGCCTTTTCTGCCAATTTTTTCCTCATAGAAAATGAATTGAGCTCATTTAACATCCTTCAGCGCTTTAGATCCATTTACAACCTTTTACTGCTCCTTTCACATTTTGTTTTGCTTCAGCTTTCAGCGTCCTTGTGCAAATTTAAACTTTTTTCAGCTACTTTCAGCTGTTTAGTTTTAATAAGTTTTATATTATTTATGCTGACTACAGCATTTTAATGCTTCTAATGTCTTTCTGCTAATTTAAACTCGTTATGCTTCTTTCAGCTTATTTATTCACATTTTTCTGCTATTTCAGCTACTAGTTAACATTTTTTATACAAATTTAAGCTTTTTCAGCTAATTCCATATTTTTTTGCACTCATTTAAACTTTTTTCAGCCTAATTCAGCAAAAACATGCTCTCTCCATTTCTTGTAATTTCAGCTTCTTTTTGCCTTTTCAGCTACCTTTCAGCTGGTTTTTGCTGATTTCAGCTTTTTTCAAATACTTTCCACTTTGTGTGCTCATTTCTGCTTCTTTCAGCCTAAAGGGGCAAACATGTTCTTCCTGCTTTCTTCTGATATTTTTTTTTTCATTTATTCAGCCTTTATTTAGGCAATTTAAGTTTGTTCTACATTTTCAGCTACCCTTTTTTGCATTTTTAGCTAATTTTAGCTATTTTCAAATAAATTTGTGTCTTTTGTGGTAATTTCTGCTACTTTCAGCCTAATTAACTTCTTTTTGCTTCTTTCAGCTTTTTTCCCCCTGATAGTTTAAGCTCCTTTGTGCCTTTTCAGCTACTTTTCAAATATTTCTGGTTAAGAAAGTTCATGTTATTGTTTGTTAATTGCAGCATTTTTGAGCTAATTTCCTAATTTTTGTGTTCATTTCTGCTTATTTAAACCTAGTTAATCAAATGTGTCATTTCTGCTTTCTTCTAATTTAGGCATGTTCTTCATTTCAGCTACATTTCAGCATGCTTTTAGCTAATTTCAGCTGTTTTTTAGCAAGTGCTTCTGCAATAAACATTCAACACTGTATTTTCACAGGAAATGCAATTCCTCCAGTTACTGATGTAGATTTGACACTTTGTTTTAGCTTCCAAGGTAAAAACTCTTCATGTAGCAAGTGTTGTTCCTCAATTCGGCCACAAGCTGCAGGACGACTCCAGTACATAATCTCAGATGCTGTACTATAAATATGAGTATTCCATTACAAACAGCATACCAATGTGCTCCCCACAGGAGTCGCAGTACTCAGCGTAGAGGGACTCAAAGCAGGAGCAGCAGTAGGGCCGCCCCTCCTTCATGATGTAACGCTGACCCCCCAGCACCGCCTCACACTCAAAACAGCAGAAGTGCTTCATGTGCCAGTGACGGCCCTCTGCCTCCGTGCACTCATCTGCAAAGATGATCTAAGAAAGGAGACAAGGAAGAACACGGTTGATCGCCGGCTGGACATAACTCAGTGTTGAATGACAACACAAAGACTTTTCTCTCTTTCCTCCTAAGTGCACCACTTCTCCACTGTTGATCAGGGCTCGCCCTCTTTGTCTCTGACTTGTGGTGGAGCCTAATGTAAGTGGGGACCTGGTGAAATCTAGGTGGTGCATTTGCTGTTAATTGCACTACTGTTAATCCATCGGGGTACCTCTTAAGTACCACATTGCCCTTGTTCCCATTTGTGCAGTAGGAGGGTAATTCACTGTTGATGTTTAAGAGATCAGGCGATTGGAAGCCGACCCCATTAAAGTGGAAAACCCATGAGCATCAGATGACAGCTGCTTGCTGTGTGAGTGCAGACACTGTGCGTGTTTGTAAATGTTTTATAAATAGTTCTACGGACACAGTTACATGTGTTTCTATTAATATGTACTGATCTGTGTGCAGGCGTGTTGTGTCTGCATGTGTCTACCTCGTCGCAGGCCGTACAGCGAGGCTTCAGCCTCTCAGCGTGGTGCCGGCCACAGTAAATCTTCCCGTCCTGGTAGAAGTAGATGAGGTCCACCAGGAGCTCCTTGCACAAGCTGCACACGAAGCAGGCAGGGTGCCAACACACAGCGTGCCCCGCTCGGGATGCAAACACAGCGATGTCGCCACCATTTATCTGGCCACCGCACTGGCAAGAAAGAACACAGACAGAGACTGCACATTTTGATTTGCTCTTAATAAACCCCAACGTCCTCTCCTTCAATCATGAAAACAAACAAAAAGTGCATCAAACATTTATATTTTTAGAATAAATTGAAGTTTTTCAGGGGCCAATGACAACAATATTATATATATCACTGTAAGCTTCGAGTGTCACAAATGTTTATTACTGACAATAAATTGATGATTAAACCAGCAACTTAAATGTTGAAAGTTTTGAGAAGTAAGATTTGAAAAACTCCAAAGGGACTAAAATCTTTTGAAACACCATTAACATCCAACAGGAGCATTATAATTTTGATTAATTGATCAACACTGACCTTCACACGTTTCTTTAATATTCAAACAGTCACACAATTGTTTTGTTTTTTTTTTCTCGCTGGGAATCCAAAACATTAAAATATTTAGTTTTATCCATTCATTTATTTAATTTGTGCTCATCTGAGGCTGGGTTGCTGAAGTAGTGGGTCAAGGAGAGAAAATCAAATACCCCCTCCCCAGCTCCTCCTGGGGATCACAAAGGGGTTTCCAGACCAGAAGGGAGCAGCTGCATAAAGTCCCTGCAGCAAGTTCTGAGTCTGAGGCTCTTCCTTGTGGGACATGCACAACAAACCTTCAAAAGGAGGCTTCTTAAGAAGCAGCAACAACTCATTTCATCATCTTGTATCAAGGTTCAGAATCAGAATAAGTTTTATTATCACTGCACCAAGATACAACAAGAACATGTACGTACAGCTGTCCAAAAGATGGACGGAGTGCACGTAGCTGCTGTTATAAAGCATGGCCTTCTTATTCTTATTCAGAATAATACTTTTAGATAGAAAAGGGGACAAAGCCATGAGGAGAGGGTAGTGGCACTACAAACAAGATCTCTTCACACCTTGTCCTAACAGGACATGATTTAAGACATCAAAAAAACTCTGTGAGCTAAAGCACATTTATGAACACGTTACATGTGCATTTACAAACGAGGTGGTCCATGAAGCCCTAGACAGTCCATTGTCCTGATAAGATGATGGTCAGCCGGCACAGGGCTAATAAGACTCCACAGAAGGGGGGGGGGGGGGGGGGGGGG
>JARVLU010001354.1:6992619-7003728 GCA_031762415.1 Simpsonichthys santanae
AGTTGTTTTACATTGAAAAAAACGTGTTTAAAAAGACGTTTTTGATCGCCGTTTTACTTCCGGTTTACTTCCGGTTTCGAGAATCCGCAGATCCGGCCGCGGCCGCAGATCCGGCCGCGGCCGCGGATCCGGGCGGATCCGACCAACGGCAGAATCGACCTACGAACGGTTCTTAGGTCCGGAACCTCGGGGACTACCTGTATATATATACAGTATATGTAATCAGTATCTTATCTGCAGTAGAAATCACTCAAGAGTATTATCAGTTCTCTCAGGGGAGAAGGACTAATGCAAACAAAATATAAAATATAAAAAAAAAGTACATATTGATCTATGCCATACACTAAAACATACAATAAACAAACACTAAACAATACGCTAAAAAGCTAAGATACACGCTAAACACTAATAATGTAAAGTAATATGTTATATTAAACAGTAGCCCGAACATGAGTCTGTATAGTGAATATATAGTGTGTATAGTGTAGTGAGTACGAATGACTACAGCAGCATGAGAGCAGTCCTGAAACATTTTCAAAATTTCATCATGGTTCCTGCAAAGAACCTTGATGCCGCCAGCACGGTTTTTATGACGTAAACATCTGTGGGTGTTTGGAGAGAGCATCTCCTGCAGTCTGACAACACTTGCGTAATGACTGTGTAAAGTGTAATTCAAAGCAGAACATATCGAGTGTTGCCAGCGAAAAGACTATCTGATAGAAAAAAAGGAGGCTCAAAAATAATGAAATAACAGTGTTTATTGCAAATAAATACATACTTCTGTGTAAATGAACATCTAATGCAAAAGTGGCGTCAGTATTAATGCCTATAAAATCATTTTTGTACAAACGGTGATGAAACTGTTGAGAGTAAAGTTGTTTACAATGTGAGAAATCTGCTTTGAATCTGTCACTGTTCAGAATAACATTTAGTTCCCTTCGCCTGACTTTCAAACTAACAATTTTCTGTGTTTTCTGCTACAGGTAAGATACTGACGATTGATTAAAAACTCCAGTCAATATACTGTATTGCTATAGATAAAATATTGACCATTGATAAGATATTTGCTTCAAAATATTTGAGCTCTCTCTTTAAAGTAGGAGTCCAACAATTGTACTGTAAGCTTTATGAATAATTTCCAAAATGTTTATTTGAGCTTTGGCTGCTTTTGTGTTCATTTTAAGAACAGTTTGCTAAATTTTTTTATCCCAAGTGTTACTTTTTAGTATTTAGATTAGTTCCTAAAATATCATCCTTCATGTATTTATGTGAGAAATTTATTTCCATGTTGTATCAAAATAAATAAATAAACCCATGAGACTAAATCTGGTGCATTCCAAACTTTTTTCTACTAAACTTTTAAATGGAATAATTGTAAAGTTTGCTGAACAAGTGGTGAAAAGATAATGTTTGTGTATGAGATGCCTCACCGCGCCCCAGGGACCGGTACGCCATTGGTGGGACTGGCTGTGCAGCAGGTTGTTCCTGGCGCTGGTGTCTGGTGAAGACGGTGAAGGCCGGGACTCAATGGAGCTGGACGGGCACTGAGACATGTTACAGTCCTGCTCTGTGGCAGGACGATCGTCTGGGTCACATTCACTGGCATTCACTTCCTGGTCACTGAAGTTAAGGCACAGCACCTGCCGTGTTGTCTTTCCCTGCCCACAACTCACAGAGCACTAAAAACAAAAAATGTGGAAAGTGAGGGAGGAAATGATATGAACAAAGGAAGATCTTTTGTTAATTCACATGCTTAAAAAAAAAAACAGCTTGTGATCACAGATGATAGAAGACTGATACATAGAAATTATTTGAAATTAATTATTTTATTTATTATTTATTAGAAGCAGCATGGTGTAACAGTTGGTAGAGCTGCCACCTCTCAGTGAGAAGGTCGCTAGATCGAATCCTGGCTGGGGGCCTTTATGTGTGGAGTTTACATGTTCTCTCCATGCAGGTGTGGGTTTGCTCCAGGTACTCCAGTTTCCTCCCACAGATCAAAAACATACATGTTAGGCTGATTGATAACTCTAAATTGTCTCTAGGTGTGAGTGAGAGAGAGAATGGTTGTTTGTCTCATTTGTCTCTATGTGTCCCTGTGATGGACTGGAGACATGTCCAGGGTGTCCCGCACCTCTCACATAGTGACTGCTGAATATGGGCACCAGTGACCCCTATGACCCGAAAAGGAAGAAACGAGTAAAAATGATGGATAGAATCAATTAAAATATATACATACTCACACATACACACACACATATATATGTGTGTGTATGTTTGTATGTGTGTTGGTTGTGGACAAGCAGGTCTAACTTTGACCTTACAATGAACTATTTCCTTTCAGGAGGTCATTGAGGATCTTTGGCTTGATGTAACGTGGATGTGCATGGGAAGAATGTGCGTGTGTGTGTGTGTTTGTGTGTGTGTGTGTGTGTGTGTGTGTGTGTGTGTGTGTGTGTGTGTGTCTGTGTGCTGTGTATGGTGACCAGACTTGCAGTCTAACTGTATTGTATCGCTTGGACTCTGATGAGAAACATCTGTAAACAAGATTGAGGCCCCTCTGCAGCCTCCTGCAGCTCCCAGCTCCAGAAACGTGTGCCTCACCCCTGTTCCTCTTTCACTCACATGCAAACGAGCGAGAGCGTTTTCGTTTCAGTTTACATTGTAGGGACCAATTTTGTGGGGGTAAATAAATAAATAAATAAATAAATAAATAATCCTACATCATGGGGACCAACTGCTCCTTGTGGGGACCAAAGCCTGGTATGGATAAGTCTTGTTGGGGGGTTAGGGTTAGGCATGTACTGGTAATGGCTAGGTTTAGTTTAAGGGTCAGGGTTAGGCTATAGAAATGAATTAAAAATGAATGGAAGTCAATGCAACATCCCCACAAAGTTAGTTACGTGAACGTGCACATGCACGCACACACACACACACCCACCCCACCCCCAGACACACAGACAATCTCTGTTTTCACAGCAGCCCTCCTCCAGCCTTCAGTCCACACTTGTGTTTTAGCTGCCACAGTGTCTCCACGACGTCCTGGCTCACAATAACATTTACACAGTGTGTGATGGAAGCATTTAGAATAAAAGATATAAAGTTATCTCACGGTTTGTTTGAATAAATAAATGTTTAAGGTCAAAAACATCGACATAGAAGTAAAACTACAGTATACTGTAGTCTGTCAGAACGTTATGCTTCAACTCCAACAAACACTTCTGTTTCAACATTGGAGGTGTGGCTTGAATCTGTTTAAGTGCAGTTATGTGGAAATGGTATAAACAATTAATATCTTACCTGTTATTAGTAGCTTTTTGAAGGACCTCACGTTGGAGAAATAGACTGACAAACTAACAGCTAGCAAACAAGAGTGCTCATTTTTGGACTGGGGGGAAACTGGAGTACACATTACAAAATAAAAAATAAATAAAAGAATACATGCACAACAAAAACATGCAAATGCCAAATGAGACACTCCAGCCAAGTTTTGAACCAGTGACCTTTTTTGCTGTGAGCAGCATGCCCCTGCTTAGTTTAGTAAAGCATGCAAATGCAGATTTTTTTTAAACTTTATAGCAGCGTTCCATTTTGTATTGGGATGTCATTCAGCAGAAATGATTGTGGTATTCTTGTTCCTGGTCTAGCTGCTGATGCTGATATTTGCAGTTGCTCATTTTCCCAGACCTCTATGTGAATTGTGTAATGAAAATTTGACGCCAATTGTAAGTTTTGTGTAAAGCTCCATTAATTATTTGAAATCAGAGTTGATTTAAGACGGCAGCTCTTTGGTCTTGGCATCACTCGGATGTCAGTCCAGTCAAATTGTAACTCTACTTGCCCATACAGAGGTCATTCAAAACACCTTCTGCAGCAGGTAAGATATTCATTGTTCCTAACCTTTTCACAAAATCTCATTTCAAATTACAGGTATTTGAAGTACTTTGTATTTCTTTAAAAAGGGGTACTGAGTGATATTTCATTCATTCATTCAACCTTTGTTTGTACAGGTTAGTCTCACCGAGCCTCAGGGACTCGTTTACATGAGACACCAGTTCTCATCAAATGATGACAACAGTAGTCAATTATAAAAGAAAGCATGTGAATTGAAAAAATAAATGGAAGGAAATTATATATAAAAAACCGAAACAAAACAACCATATCTTATATGAAGTAAAACATCTAAATGAATGTTTCTGAACATTTATAATGTTGGTGTCATTCTTACCGCTGACCATTCCAGCACTTTCCACTGCCCACAAGCTACTACTGAGCAAACTTCCCTGGCAGGGGGTTTTGGCAAGTGAACGCATGCCGATTCCTCTGCAACCCCGCCATGGTTGTCCCGGCAACTCACGTAGCGCATCCGCGACCCTTTGCCGCAGCTGGCGCTACACTGTCAGTAAGAAGAGAAACGTTAAGAAACTGGAGACCAGTAGATGAGCTGCTGGGCTGAACATGTGAGAACTAACCTGAGTCCAGGAACCGAAACGCCACTGGGTTTTGTGGCCCTGGTGAGAAGGGACTTTAGTTCCTGGGGGAACTGGTTGGCTGCTGGGACACTGAGCTATTTCACAGTCCTGTGAAGCACAAGGTACATGCAGTGAATACCAACATAAATACACTGTAGCAACGTCTGTCCTTTTCTTTCCTTCTTCTTTCGGCTGCTCCCTTCTTCAGGGGTCACCACAGCCAGTCAACTCACACAATGACACGGCAATTATTTTTTACAGCGGATGTCCTTCCTGACGCAACCACAGACCACCGAGCTACCACAGCCCTCTGTGTGGAGCAGAGAGCTGCTATCTAGGGCACCCGGGGGGAGCAGATGGTGTGGGTTAGGGGCCTTGCTCAAGGGCCCAGAGTTGAGCAAATGAGGGTGGAGACAGGTGTGAATAATTCACCTTTACCACCCACATTTTGATGTTGTCGCTACTGGGAGTTGACCTGGCGATCTTCCGATAACCTCTGTGCCACCACTCCCTCTGTCTGTCCCTGACAAGGAAACACCATGAATATCAGAGACGGCAATCCTCACCAACTTAAACTATACATCTTCAGCCCTGTAGTGGGTATGTTTCCCCATCACCCCCCACCCACCCCCACCCCCACACACACATACACACACATACACACACACCTTATCAAAACAACATTAACAGGCTCTGCGCTGTCAGTTCAAACTATGGATTGCAGCAGTAACCCACTCAGCATAAAGCCCTGATCCCTGTCATAACAGGTCATAGTGGAGTGGTATTCAGGGCTCCAATGCCCATGCTGGCGTGGTTAGAAACTCCACCCCTAATCCACCCTTTAGTCCCTCACCTTCCGCCTTGTTACCCCCCCCCCCCCACCTCTGCCCTCTGGTGCCCTCTGACCCCCTGTGTGGAGGAATGAGGGCCTAATCAGGTCGCACAGACTCTGAGTAGACTACACATTCCACACTCTGCTTCCTAAAAGAAACAAATGGGACTCACTGCTGCGCTCGGGGAGGCTCTGCGCACACTTCCTGCTGTACACCCAAAGTCTAACAGGCCATATAGGAAATCTAAACATGTTAGTGTCTGTTCAATCCCTGTGCGAAAATAAAAAGCCAATAATCTTGACTTTCCTTCTAATGCTCAGCGTTTCATCCGTTAATCCCCTCTTTTCCTAAGCGCTGCTTGGTGGTGAGTGGTGGTGGGACTAGCAGCCTGGTGGCCCACTTCATGGCTGGCTGATAACGAGGTGGGGCGACTGCTTCAGGGTCACTGGTCACCGATCTCTGCCGACCCAAGCACCGGAATTAAGAGTTGCTGCAACTAGAGGGGGGCCTCATGGTGACTCTGCAGGCTCAGCCTTCTGAAGTGGGCTTACGCCCCACGCTGACCAAACAAAACTCCCATTCAGCTCAAAATGCTGCAGGTTTCTTTGGCTTTTGTGTGTGTGTGTGTGTGTGTGTGTGTTGACACTAAATATAGGAGCAAACAAATATTTTCCCACGTCATTCGTAGTCTGTATTTAAAGCTGGTGAAAGAGGCAGAAAATATGAAACTGGGATATTATTTTAGTTGGTTTTCTTCAGGGACATAAGTCACAGTTAACATGTTTTCTTTAGGATAATGGTTATAATTGAGATTCAACAGATTAGTTAACCTTAAAAGGATAGTTCAGATCTTTTGAAGTGTGTTCCTCTGGTAAGGTTATGAACATTTATTATCTTGCCTTTTGTGGATATTGAGTCATCCTGACTGGAAAGATGAGTTAATAGCTAGTGCTGCATGCACCGTTCCATAGCACAAAACAAGTGAAATCACAAAAATATTTAAAGAAACTCATGGAATCATTGTTTTCCTTCAGACTACCTCCAGAAATATCATGATTTTGCTGCAGGCTGCACTGGAAATGCTGTGTTTACTTAAAATATCCATAAAAGTCCATGAAAATAAGCATGCTATAAACTGTCAGTGATTTAATGGCTTTGACAGTAGAGTTCATTGTGTGAAATACGCTTGTATTTCACAACATTTGACCAGAACACCACTTCAAAAGTTATGAATTATCTTTTAGGTTCTCATTGTGTTTCTTATTTTTAAGATAAATGAATCCAATTTGAAAAGTTGGCAACAACAGGACAGACGTACAAGACATCCAGATAAACTCTCAATTCAAATACTCAACCAACTTACAGTATATCAGTCTGTTTCAAATGAGTAATTAAAATTAGATAATTAGTTTAAAACATCATGAACAGCTACTTTCACAAGGCAGGATATTTTAATAATACAGTAAATATTTTCAGAGGGAAACATGGAGACATGGTTCAGCTTGCAAAAGAAAGAACAAAATAAAACCTGCAGGTTTAAGAAAAGAAGCTGTGAGCTAGAACCAAGAGGCCAAAAGGCCAAAACAAAACCATTTATATTAATCACATATATCAAGAACAAAATATTTTATGAATAGTTATTTTTTTTTTTTACAAAATAAAATAAAACACTTTTTTCTTCATAAAGACAATTGACTGAACCTTTATGTTTTTTTATTCTGAATTAATAACTTAGGGCTCAAAAGACGAGTGCAACAAATATTTTATTCTGTAAAACTGAAGTTACATTTAACAAATGATTCAAATTAGCTTAATCAGAATAAAGATGATACAGCATCTGAATGGGTTATGTTCTCTTTTTTTTTAAAAGATTAAAAAAACAAAACAAAAAAAACTGTTTACTCAAGATTTTCAAGCCAGACTTTGATTATTGCCTGAAAATAGTATTCAAAATGTAAAATACAAAATAATTCAAAGCAAAAAAATAAATAAAAAGCTGAACTTCTATTCTGTAGTAGAAGCTGTTTAGCTTCCCATCAGGGGAGCTTTTGAAACTCAGAACCAGAGAGCCGTGTTCCAAGCTTTAAATGTTTATATTCTGGGCTGAGAAAAAAGATGGTGGAGGAAGCTTTTTGCATCGAATGGGGAAAAACAACTTCAAGCAGAAGAGGAAGTCTCACCCTTCAGCTTTCTAAGGCCCCGTTGACACATTATTTATAAGTGAAACTGGAGCATTTCAACAGTGTGTGTACACGATAACAGCGATCATATTTGGGAACACAGCGTTGGTGGGGACATGAACACGTGCACAATGGAGTCAACTGTTTTTCTGCATTTATGCAAATAGATGAAGAACAGTAAGAACAGCAGACTGCTGTATGTGCTGCTCGCTCTTGAATTTATCAAAGCATCTGACACAGGACATGTATGTGCTACACCATCACTCAGGACAGCAGAGATGCATTTATCAGATTCTACAAAAACTGAACAAGTCTGTAACTGTTTTCAAGCTTGAAACTGAAGGGTGTGTACATGCGAATGTCACCGAAATACATAAATCATAGCGTCAGGTGACCTGGCATGGAATCTACAGTGGATTCAACATTTTTTGCAGTCTTGTCCAAATAGTGGTTTCAATCACAGCTTTACTGTATTAACGTGTAACTTTTTCACAGTCAACATCGGAAATTCTCTAGTTTCCAGGAGATTGCTCACGTGCAAACGGGGTCAAAACAATGTAGCATTCAGCCTAATACCCATTTATTTACCATTTCATTCATACTTTCATGCATGTGAACAAAGCATCTCTTACATATTGTGTGCAATGCAAACAAATATCCTAATGATGCTCCAGCAGGTTGGGGAGTAAGATTAATCTTCATGTGACTCCAGTTCAAACATCAGAGCACCTTGTACAGTTAGAACAGGGTGCCCACAATTTTTCAGCATGCAAGTTCCATGTGATCTACCTACTATAAAGCCCTGTTTACAGAAGAACAACCTCTGGAAATGTTAGTGTTTTTTCAATGTTTATTGGGGGTAATAAACAAAAAATGAGCAGGTTTACATGAAAAACGCTACAGTTTCCATGTTAGTCGAGTTGCCAGATAAGAAATTATGAACCATTGTACTGTCATATGAGTAAATATATTCTAAGATGAGGTGTGTGTCATGTTTGTTGAACTTGTGCACAGAAAAAGAGGGGTAAATAAGACATTTAAATTTATCTGGCAACCCTGATGCTCAGCTGCCTTCGTCGTGCATGCAGCGTCTACATGATCACAGTTACGTCCAAACTGGTGAATACATCAACGTCTCTTTGGAACTGGCGTTTATTGGTTTTGCTCCTACATGTTGAAAAGGGGTGAGCAGCACAAAAACACTCTGCTCTCTGCCATTTATTATAACTGTTGTCAGTGCAGAAAAACTTTGGACCGTACGTTTCACGTCGTGTAAACGGGGCCTCAGACTGGCTGCCCTGGCTGTCAATCAAGTGACAACTTTCAAAGTGAGGATGGATGAAAGGCTGATGTCTATTTTTTAATGCCATGCCATCTACCCATAATCCCTTTGAGATCGACCAGTAGATTACCATCGACGTATCGGGCACTTCTGAGTTAGAAGCTTGACGCTCCACTTTTTAGAAAACTCAGTGGATGGAATGCAACTGTTTGCAACCACAGAATATAAATCAGTTATTGTGTTTGTTTGTTTTGTATCTCTTTCTTTGTTTCTGAAAATATAAATAAGTCTGTGTTGGACAGTATCAATTCAACTTTTTTCAGCCTAATTCAGAAAAAAATCATTCTCTACTACGTCCATCTGGTAATTTAAGCTAACCTCACTTCACTTCCTTTTGGAAATTTAAGTTTCTTTCTACATTTCTTTAGCTATTTTTCAGCTGTTTTTGGGAAATTTCAGCGTTTTAAAGATAATTTCCACTTCTGCTTTCTTCTGCTAACTTAGGCTTGTTCTTCCTTTTCAGCTACATTTCTGCAAGTTTTTAGCTAATTCCAGCTGTTTTTCAGCAGGTTCTTTAGCAAGAAGCATTCACACAGCATTTTCGCAGGAAATGCAAATTCTCTAGTTTTTTTTTTTTTTTTGTCTCTATTTCTGAAAATACAAATAATTTTACTGTGTTGAACAGTGAATTTATTTTTCTTATAAGGTGTTTGATGTTTTATGACTTGACAGCTGTGTGTTTATTTGAGGATGATCAGGTTGAAATAGGATTTCATTCTGTGCTTCTTTACAAGATGAAAATCAGACAGGTTTGGGTTGACTTTATATATTTTAAGAATAGGTCAGGCCTGTGTTTTCTTCTGTCCCTGAAGTTTTTGTGTGTTACAAATAAATCCTCCTCACCTGGGTATCTGTGAGTCGTGTGGCTGCATTACATTCAGTGTCATCCACCACAGAACCATAGGAGCCCACCACACACTTCACTGCTCGCATCTGGTAGCCCGACCCACAAGAGGTAGTACACTGGATTCAATGGAAGAAAAAAGAGGGAGTGGAAACATTAATAACAAATAAAGAGTAGAAACGTTGGGTTCCTTAAGCTGACATGTAAACCAATGTGCTTTACACAAAAAAAAAAAAAAAAAAAAAAAATTTGAAATAGTACAGAATTAAAGTCACACAGACATTGCAGAGGTTGGTTCTCCTCTGTAGCAGAGCCTAGATTGTTTCAGGCTTGATTGCTTCAGTGAAACAGAGTCAAACTTGTGTGGCGGCTGCTTTAGCTAGCGTTTGGCCACGCTTCATTAAACCGCTTCAAATGCATCTTAACGTGCACATATCCTCTGATGGGGAGCGCAGACATATTTGACATTTTTTTTGGGGTGTTAGTGTGCACAAACTGAGATTGCCTGCAGACACTGCGCTGAAAACATCACGTTGTGAAAGGCTTTTTATGACCAAGTTATTTAGACACACACTGTCCATATCTCCCGAACTGTTATTCTTGGAAAGAAGGCCGTATGTGTAATGAGGTGGGAGGGACAGTCTGCGCTGAGTTCATCCGTGTCCTCCTCGTGAGTTACACGAGGGGAGCAATCATCAGAACAGAAAATGGAATCTGAGGTAACGCTATTTCTAAACGTCTTCAAAAAATGGAAAAACATGAGAAATGGGCAAAAAAAAACTGAGGCAAACATGTTTTTGTCTATCAGTAAACATTCATATTACATTTTGTGTCATGGTGTGGAGGTGGAGCATCGTTAAGAACAAACAGAAAAATAAAAGTTGACGCTGCTGCAGTTCACTTGTTTTAAAGCTACATGCTGCTACCAACACCAGTTTGACAGATATGTGACTGAAGAGCTAAATGCTGAACAAGGTCACAGAGAAGTACACTTTCATCATCAAATCTTCCAGTTTTTTATTTTATTTTTTACAGGTTTAGCGAGAACTATACCATAGACATTTTGTGTAATGCTACGTCTGCACCTCAGATATTTCATCTGCCTATAATCAGTCGTCACAAACTTACTGATAGCTAAATATAATTTTAGGTGTGGTTTAAAATACAAAGTACTAAGTTTAAGACTAAAGTTTATTTGATAAATATTTGGGCTCAGCTGACTGTAGGGTGTCAGCTTTTGATAACTGGTGACAAGAAAGCCCTCATCTGAGTCCCTTCAGACTAACTTATAGGTTGATGAGTTAAACGTAAAGAAACAACAATTAAAACATAAAAAGCTATAGTTCTGAATGGAAATGTGGCTTTGTTTTAACTAGGGATGTACAATATTGGATTTTTGGTTGAGATCCGATATGCTATATATATTAAAACTATATAT
>JARVLU010001354.1:7032297-7052096 GCA_031762415.1 Simpsonichthys santanae
TTGTTGCTGATCTGTTTCATGTTGCTGCTGATCTGTTTCATGTTGTTGCTGATCTGTTTCATGTTGTTGCTGATCTGCTTCATGTTGCTGTGTTCATTTGTGCTCATCTGCTCACACAGACTCATGTTCATGCTGCTGTTCGATGTACGGTAATGTTTTTATACTAGTGCTTAGCGTATTTTTAGTTGGTTTTTCTTATTTCATATCTTAGATGTTATTATTACTGTTTTTCTTTTACATTAATACTTTTGTTGGATGTAACTGGGACCCTGTGTACACAATTTCATTCACACCACAAACCACATGTGGTGTGAATGACAAATAAAGAACCTCAAATCTTTGAATCCTTTTCATTCCTCTTCTTTTAAGTGCATACATCCACCTCTCCAAGTTCTCTTCCACTTGTTCCCTGTTCTCACCACAGATCACAATGTCATCTTCAAAAAACATCATGGTCCATGGGGATTCCTGCCTGACCTCATCTGTTAGTCAGTCCATCACCAGAGCAAACAAGAAGGGGCTCAGAGACGATCCTTGATGAACTCCCACCACCTCCTTGAAGCTATCACTCCTACAGTACATCTCACCACTGTCCTGCTGTCCTCGTGTCAAGGTCAAGTTTTTTTAATTGTCATTCACATAATATGTGGTACATGTGGTAGAACAAAATTGTGGTTCCAGTTACCTCCAACAAAAGTGTAAATTGTAAAAGAAAAACAGTAATAAGATCTGAGATATGAACCAAGAAATATACTAAACTAAGAAGGCAGTCCTGTACCAGTCTCATACTCCAGATTTCCTCATGCAATACCACACCTCCTTGCTCAGCACGCTGTCAGATGCTTTTTATAAATCCACAAAGACACAATGTTCTTTCTGACCTTTTCTGTACTTCTCCATCAGCATCCTCAAAGCAAGATGGCATATGTGGTGCTCTTTCTTGGCATGAAACCATACTGAAGTTCAGGGCTTCATTTGTAAACCAATTGATGCTGGAACACAAATAGCAGGTGGGCCAGTGAGGAGTGGGCTGTTTGATGGGAGGTGTGGTGGTCCTCCCTCAGAAAATGTTTAATAAAATAGATTTGATTTCCTGCATTTGGGTGGATTTTAAAATGTTGTTAAACATCTATGTTTACCTACATTTGTAAACAATCTGCTTCTGTCGAGCATCCTGCACCCCCCTCTCCCCATTACCTGACACCGTCCTGCTCATTGCTGTCCAACTCCACATGCAAAACCTCCAGGTGCCTGCCTGCGGCTGTGAGCTCCTGCCCTCGTACAATTGCCTGGTTAGCTTGGCACTCACCCCCACCAGTCTTTTAGGGATGGAGATTTTTTTTTAAGGATAGACAAGGAAATGCTACTTGAAGGGGCTGCTTGTAGCTCATAAGTAGCTGTTGTGTTTAAAATTAGTGTTTATGTATTTATTTTCAGTTCACATGTTTAAAATAAGTTTTATTCGTTCAAGGCAGTCACATTTGATCATAACTTTATTATTATTAAGCCTAAGAGTTGTCGGAACACACCTTGTCAAAATAAGAGTTCCCGGGTCCTGTTCTGGCAGAATCTGGCTCAAATTAAGCACGGCTGCTGCTCACAGTCACCTCTCATCTACAGCTGTCTTCCAGATCTTCATTGCATGACTCATCAACTTAATTCCTCTGTAGTTGCTACAACTTTATACATCACCCTTGT
This sequence comes from Simpsonichthys santanae, assembly GCA_031762415.1. Lineage (NCBI taxonomy): Eukaryota > Metazoa > Chordata > Actinopteri > Cyprinodontiformes > Rivulidae > Simpsonichthys > Simpsonichthys santanae. The sequence continues at coordinate 7,033,996 of JARVLU010001354.1, forward strand.
TCTTAAACATGAACACCAGCACACTTCTTCTCCATTCCTCAGCCATTTACCATACTTAATTTGAAAATTGTCATTGAATATTTTTTGGATATTTGAGTCAAAAACCTCACTTCCATCTCTCCTAGACATTTCCAAACCTTCAATGGTATGTCATCCGATCCTTCTGCCTTCCTCTTCTTCATCAGCTTCAATGGTTTCCAAACTTCTTCCTCACTAATCTTTCCCACTTTCCAGTGCACAGTTTCTATGACCTCCACTCTTCTTTTACTTTATTAGTTTTAGTACATCTTCCATTTTCCGATCACAATTGCCTTGCTTGTTAGAGCATTACCATTTTTATCTTTAACAAGCCTAACTTGCTGCAGTTTGATCCCTCTGTCTCACCATTCAATAAAAGTCCATCTCTCCCTCCTTAGTGATCAACCTCTTGTACAACTCATCATATGCCTTCTGTTTGGCCTGTCTTCCCTCCTTTTTAACCCTACATTGCAAGTGCAACTCCTTACATTCCTGTCACTTCTCATCAGTCTTTAACAATAGTTAAAAATTGTATCAAAATGAAATAGCAACAGTGGTGGGATGTAACTAAGTACAAATACTTTGCTACTGTACTTAAGTACATTTTTCCTGTATTCATACTTTAACTAAGTAGAGTTAAAAATGGGTACTTTCTACTTTTACTCCACTACACGTTACATTAAATTGTACTTTTTACTAAAGTACATTCCTACAATGTGTTGTGTTACAAGTTACATACATGTTGCATTAAAACAATTTTTTTTTTTTGTTAGTTGGAAAGTAACCAATGGTGAGAGCAGAGTTGGTCTATTGAATCACTGCAAAGTGGGCAGGTAACGTTAGACCCGCCTTCAAGAAGAGCTGGACCAATGATGTATACAGTACAGTATTCTAGTGTGTCACTGAACTGGGCACACCCACAGCACTGCTAACACACCCAGAATGGATTCCACCATGGAGGGTCAACCAGAAGATACACACCACCCATGGCCTTATTGAAATACTATTGAAATCCTATTGAAAGACTATTGAAAGACTGTTCAGTTCAGCAGGACATATTCTCTCTCCCAAAAGAACCAGACTGGACTTAAAAAACTTTGAAAACGTCTTCTGAACTTGAACAAGAAATTCTTGCTGCAACATTAAAAATGTGTCAGTTCATGGATGTTAGGAGACAAGAGATGTAAAATGGGTCAACACTCGGGTCTACGTTTAGAAAATGGTGTCAGGAAGTTAAAATACTGTTCACTATTGACCCATTACATTGACCCATTAACCAGGTCTCTCTTGTAAATGAGTCCTCGAGGCTCAATGGGATTAACCTGCCTAAATAAAGGTTGAATGAAAAAGGTTGTCTAGACAGTATTTTAACTAGAGTTGGTGACAAACTGCAGTTGAAATGATCAGAGCCTGTTCCTTTGTTAGATGTGTCTAATGCTCCTGCAGTTAAAATGACACATTGGTTTTGTTTTGTGTTAAAGAAAATATTTCAAAGGTATAATCATTCCTCTTTCTTATTTTGTTTAAAGGCAACTCTGCAGGTCATCCCTGAAATTCTGACGCGCAGAATCACAAGTCCAAGTGTGAACTGTGTCACAGAATAAACACAATAAAAACATAAATTATCTGCAGCATTGTTCAGTAAAATGACTCAACATTATTAATGTATTACAGAAAATATACATACGGTAGGCACGCTTATTGATATAGACCATTGCATTAGGTAATATATTCAGCAAGTACTTTTACTTTTAATGCTTTAAGTATTTTTAAAAGCAAGTGCTTATTTACTTTTACTTAAATAAAAAAAAAAACATTAATGTGGTACTTCTACTTTTACTAGAGTACATTTTGTCTGTTTATTTGTACTTTTACTTAAGTAAAGTGTTTGAGTACTTTCTCCACCACTGACTATCAAAAGCAAATTTGCAAATTATGGCACTGCAGGTTAACATTTTTTCTTCTTCTTTGAACCATGCTTTCTTTCTGTTTTTGTGTAGCAACCAAAACTGCAAGTGACAACAGGTCTATTTGAGCTGGGTTAGAAAAAGGGTGAGGAGCATTTATGCATGTATTTATTTATTTGTTTGTTTATTTGTGTGTTGTACTTTGTAATAATTTAGCTCTTTAAATGCCTTTTTTCTATTGTTGTATGCCTTTTTTTCTTCTTCCCAAGTTCTTGTACTTGATGTTTTAACTTTTATTGTAATCTGCTTTATCTGGCCGTTGTTCTTCTATCAATATCCTCGGTCACTATTATTACTATTTTAGTGAATATTGTCACTTAGGTGTACTTTATAATTATCAGTCTGATTAATTTATTTACTCCCTCACTGCTACACTCACCAGCTCATTTTTTAGTTTAACTGGGGAACTCCTGATGGTGCTCAGTTTGGTCCCAGGCAGCTGTGCATATGTCTCATGATGCCTATGTGATCACCCATCCACCTTTACTAAATAAACTGACTGCCACCCAGACGACGGTCATAGAACACTTTTAATTCTAAATTTAGCCAGTTTTCTTCTCAGGATGCTGCCAAATAGGAGCCAGGAAAACCCAAGTAGGTGGAAACATCACGGTGGGGGTTGGTTCTCTCTCACTAAACACACTAAAGTGTGAAATAACCACAAAGTGTTCGCACAGAGGTATTATGTCACAATTTAAATTCATGTAGCTGATTTGCAAAAAAGACAGTAAACTTGTACATTCAAAAAGCTACTCTTCCCCCTTTAAACCAAATAACACTAATTGTTTAGTTTAACCAGATTGTTATTATAAATTAACTTACATACAACGTGTGTAATTTTAATGGAAATGTGTATTTCAGTGTGTTGGTCAGTTTTTTTCTAGGCATCGTAAAATGTGATATTTTTATTTTATTCATTTTCTTTTTTATCTACTAATTTAACTGTGACTGTGTGTCAACAGTTTTGAAGTAAAAAAAATAGTTTGGTATTAGGAACACATTTTAACAGGCCACAGTTGCCATACCAACCTTATCTTATGATGTTTAAAGTTTGGCTGTAATTACTGATAGAAAATACATTTTTTGTTCAATGTGAACAGCATTGCAGTAGTCCAAGTGAACATGCAGAACCTTTGTAACATGATGAATTCATATAATAATTGACAACTCCAAACATTTTTAATTCAGTTCATTTCAATTCAGTTTATGTACTGTATATAGCACAAAGTCACAACAGAAGTCATCTCAGGGCACTGACGAGAAACATTCATTTACATAAAAGTAGGTTAATAACAGTATTTATTTGAGGAGCCAGCAGACTGCTCAGAGTCTTCATCGCAGTCTCTCATCCTGAGCAAGCACGAAGGCAACAGTTGAAAGGAAAAACTCCTTCATGAGGAAGAAACTTTTAGCAGAACCAGACTCAGGACAAACGGCCAACTGCTTCGACTGGCTGGGTTTGAGAGGAACAGATACACAATGGCAGGTCTAGAATGGAGGTGAGCATGTTAAGATAGAAATAATTTCAAATGTAAACTATTCATTTGTATGCATTTGTAACTATTCATTTTACAAAATTAGGTAAATTTGTCTTCCAGTTGTCTAAGCCTATAGCAGCATAATAAGCCAACCCTAACTATAGGATTTATCAAAAAGAAAAGTCTTAAACTGGACAATGTGTCAGCCTCATGGACAGAAACTGGAAGTTGGTTCCACAAGAGAGGAGCCTGAGAACTGAAAGGTCTTCCTCCCATTCTGCTTCTGGAATAGGAACCACAAGTAAACCCGCAGTCTGAGAGTGAAGTGCTCTGTTAGGAAAATATGGAACAATAAGATCTGTAAAATAAGATGGAGCTAGGTTGTTGAGAGCTTTGTAGGTTAGATGTAAGATTTTGAATTCAGTTCTGAATTTGACAGGGAGCAAATGGAGGGAAGCTAAAACTGTCATAAAAATGTTATCCTTGGACTTCAAATATTTATTGAACTCTTGATTCCTCCTGAAAAACTCCTTGAGGCTTCATTGAAAATTAATTGTGCCAATTTGGGTCAAAAACAACAACAGCAACAATAACGGTACATAATGTTTTATTCACATACTGTATACGTATAGGGTCAAACGAGGCTATGGTTGTTGCTTCATGGCTGCTTCTGTTTGTCCATCCAGCAGTGGTCATATCTGCTCCTGAATCTTTGTACCAAATCTGATCGGTTGCATGACTGCTGAGACAACATCACTGCTTCCAGATTCTGAGTGCCTGCAAAAAATAAACTGCTTTCAAATATTAATGACTCATTTGGTGAATCTTCTCCTGACAACCACCTGTGTCGAATTTAGTGAAGATTAGAAACAAAAATCGTTGCCAGTCACATCAGGAGGATGTGCTGATCAGTTTGGCAGACTGTGAGGATGCTGCACATTTTAATACAGAAGATAAAATGGGAACATAAAGTTGTTTAAGCAAAAAGAAAAACACCCTGAGCAGCAGCCAGCTTCTCTTCTTGGTCCCCAGTAACTTGAACGTTTATTGCAGCACATGTCCTGATATGTCCTCAGGTGGTTTCCACGTCATTACGCCTTTTAAAACATCTGTTGGTGCTTCTCACCACCCCATTTAGTGAAAACGAACAACAGCTGGGACGTGACATTCCAGCTTATTATATGTAATCAACATTGTCATTAGGGAGGCTATATGATTTGCTTTGCATAACCAACATTAAAGAGCTTCATATGCACTGCTTTTGTTAAGGGATTATTTAATTTCTATAAATCCATGTCAGCTTTTATAGTTGGAGTTGTAAAACAGTCAACATCATACACTAAAGTGCTACCCGTTAGTGCATATTTTCCAGCATGAAGGCATCATTAAATATTATTTCAGGGGTCAATGAAAACACATTTTTTTCCCTATACTGCTCATCTTATTTGGACATCCATGCTGAGCCTATGGCCCAAAACATCATCATGGAAAAGGCATTGAAGGCCTCTTTAATTGCAGTTTGTCATTCACAACTGGTCCCCTTTCTCAGAATTCATTGTGAACTATTTTTTTTACAACACAGGAAGCACAGTTAAGTAAAAACACTTGGAGGAAATTGTGCTCAAGTCGTGTTTTTACACGCACCAACTGCAACCTTAGGTTGCCATTTACTCTTTAATGTGTCGACAAAGGCAATTTATACAGACATGAGGTTGTTAAGATTTTTTTTTTTAAAGCAAATGGACTAGTTCAGGAAACAAAAATACATTATAGTTTAACTGTTTTGAATGGGCTTATGTGGAAAAGGCTATAAAAATTAATATTGTAGCGGTTGTAAACTTTTGTTGAACATCAGTTTGAAGAAGTAGAGTTTAATTCTTACCAGACAAAAGGGATAATAGCTAATCCAAGCACAGCTGAACCCAAAGTGGATGGCTGCCATCTTAAAACAAGTCCAGTTTTTAAAATCTCATAGTGGTTCAAACAAATGCAGGAATATAACCCCCTAATCTGCCACTAATTTACCATTGCATGGTCATTTACATACAAGTGCAAACAGCAGAGGTGGCATCTAGCTGTGACACTTCCATTCCAACCTGGGGGCACTTCCAGCAGGAATTTCCTACCAGAATAACCATTTAATGTGAACTGAAAAGCAGTGTAGTTTGTGAAAGAGTGTATACACGAACTGATATGAAATGTTATAATTGGTCTTGGAAGTGGATTTGGACTGTATTGATGAGCTAGTCCAAGCAGATCCTCTTCCACAAGTATGTCACTGTTTCACTGTCACATTTTGTAGATTTGCGGTTCAAAGAGCCATCTACAACAGGTAAGATATTCATGTTCATTAACTATCCCCAGAGCCCCACTTCAAAACGGAGTGAATATCCCTTTAAGTGACTTGGAACATATAGCTTAAGATGCAGTCTGTTTATTAACACTGTATTAGAGAGCACTTCAGGTAATTACTGTATTTGTCAGAGTTTCCACTTTTATTCCAACACTTTAATGTGACGCTTGTGTTTACGAATGTTGTTGCAAACAGCAACTAAATGTTTGGAGTGACCCTTTTTCTACCAGCTGGTGAGATGAAAACTGAGCAGGATGAAACAATCTCTACAGCTGTGTACGTGCATGTGTGTGCATGTGGTGTGTGCACGCTCTCAATGGACGCAAGCCATTGAGGACACGAGCGTCACCCCTTCCTGAGTTGTGTGCAGGCAGTATCATTCAGAGCCACTATTGTAAACTTCACTTCCCCTGCAGATCAGAAAGGACTAATGGGGGGGGGGGGGGGGTGCGCTTGAATGAAGTCACTCAGACTGGCCTGAGATGACAAAGATACACGCGTACACACACATACACACAAAAAAATCCCTTTGCTCTATTTCTCCCAGCCCTCCTCCTTGTATAGGCTTTAGTGATTTGTTAAATATGTTTTTATTACAAATGTCCGTGTGCAGTGAATTAAGAAACAAGTATGGTCTTCAAACAAACCGCAGACCAATATAAATACTTCCCATTGTAAGAATCACTTAGTCACTTCAATCCAGCTTTGTTGCATTATTTGACACCAGGAGGGAAAACCCCAAAATAACTGAAGTGAATAACAAAAGTTTAAACACAAAGTCTTTTAACCGCTGATCGTTCTAGCAGGGAACTATGGAACCAGCAGTTGTGGCTCCGTGTGGCTGTATTCATATACAAAGTGGGTCTTTGAGCTAATGTCATCACAACTATGGGGTGACAGGGTTCAACCTTAGTGACCTGTCAATGCAGTGGTTTGAGCTACTGACTTCCAACAAGAAGGTTGCCGGTTTGCCTCCCAGTGTTTCTGTGTGGCATTTGTGTCTTCTCTCTCTCTCTCTGTGTCAATGTCTGGAGTGTTTCATATGGTCAGAAAATCTTCTCGGACCATTCCTGGATTTTTCCACTTCCTCCAATTTATATTGTCTCAGTGACACCCCATTGCATTGAAGGTATGACAAGACAATGTAGTTTAAACACTGATGTCTTGTATAAAAGTTTATCCAAAACCTCTAATTGTCAAATTTGGATGTTTTGTGTCATGATTCAGCTTACCAGTACTCACACTGATATTTATCCTAATGCTCCACTTTGCACTTTTTTCCAGTTAACTTCAGTGCCACAGACAAATACATTAAAAATGGTGCATCATTTTCAAGATTTGACAACTATAATTACTTAGCATCAGCCTGTATGTAAATCAAAATTCTCATAAGATGTCAAAAGCAATTCCTCCTCTTTTGTCATAAAGTTTGTGACAGAGTTGTATTGAGAACTGAACACTCCGTGGATTCTCATGCAGCCTTACATGTTACAAAGGTTGCTAAATAAATGATAGGGTCAATGAATTAACAAACCACAGGTGCAAACAAATTAACTAATGTACAACAAATATGTGCTTTATAACTGTGATTCTCAAAACCAACTACTCTGCAAGTTTAAAATATTTTCCTTCTTCACCAACCTGGTTCAAATTAATGAGTCAGTGACAGGTCATTGTAGAACTTGATGACCAGCAGTTGAGGTAAATGAGGTAAATAATTGCTTTGAGTCAGGTGTGTGTACAAGAACATATCCAACACATGTAGGAGTGTGTGCACCAAAATCAGGGTTGTGGAAACAGAAATAAACTGAAGGCAGAAAAGAAAACTGAGATAAAAAAGTGCTATCTTGTGTGTGAGAACAAGCAAAGGCCAGCAACATTGGCTTACTGAATGTATGTATGTCAGCACATTACGGGCCTCTGACTCAAGGGTGTGTGGCTCTACAATTGATTTTACTCCTACGTCTAAAATAAAAAAAAGTTCTCCATAACCAAGCTCCATTTTTATTTCAAACGTTTTATTGTACCGTATTTTCCTAACAGAGCACTTTACTCTCAGACTGCAGGTTTACTTGTGGTTCCTAGAGTTTCCAAAAGTAGAACGGGAGGCAGAGTTTTCAGTTTTCAGGCTCCTCTCATATGGAACCAACTTCCATTTTTTTTTTCCATGAGGCTGACACAGTCTACTTTTAAGACTAGGCCGAAATCTTTCCTTCTTGATAAATCCTATAGTTAGGGTCAGCTTGGGTTTCCTGAGTTATCCCTCTGTTGTGCTGCTAAATGCTTAGATTGCTGGAGGATAAACTGACTTAATTTCTACGCAGCCAGTGAGAGTAAATTTCACCATAGCAGGTGCTTATTAGAAAATGATCTAACCAAATTTAAAGATTCACTTCTATCATGAGAGCGTGAATAGTTTGTCTCTATGTGTCTCTGTGATGGACTTGTGACACATCCAGGGTGTCCCCCGCCTCTCGCACAGTGATTGCTGAACATGGGCACCGGCGACCCCCGTGACCCAAAATGGAAGAAGCAGGTAAAAGATAATGGATGGATGGATGGATGGACTTCTATCATTTTCCTCTGTCTTGCAGAGTAACACATCAAAGAGCAGTGACTTAGAACATCTGGTTGATAATTTTACAACTACTTTGCAAACTTAACTCGATAAAGCTGCGCCGTTGAAAAAGAACGTAATCAATCAGATGAGATTAGCTCCTTGGTTCAATTCTGAGTTACGTACTTTAAAACAGACATCTAGAAAGCTGGAAAGAAAATGGCGCTCCACTAATGTTGAAGAATTTTACGAGCCTGCTAACGTACAAAAAAGTGCTCCATGAAGTTAGAACTTTTTATTATTCATCTTTAATTGATGAGAATAAAAATAACCACAGGTTCCTTTTCAGTACCATAGCCAGTCTAGTGAAAAATCCTATCTGTTGATTCATGTATTCCTACAACTATAAGCAGTGACGGCTTCATGATATTCTTTGGGGTGGGGGGGGGCAATCAAACCAACATTCTTAGTATCACTTCTGGTTCTGTGTCAGATGAGACAGCTTTAAAAATGTCACTAGAACCTGAATATCTTTGGACTGTTTTAGTCCTGTTGAGCTCTCTGAATTGTCAAAAATATTAAGTTCATCCAGACCATTCACATGTCTGCTAGATCCCATCCCAACCAAGCTTTTTAAATACCTATTTCCCTTAGTTAATAACCACATCTTGTATCTGCTTAATTTGTCTCTAATAAATGAATACATACCACAGAGATTTAAGATTGCTGTAAATAAACCTTTACTTAAGAAATTTAGCCTTGACTCAGGAATCCTAGCCAATTATAGACGTATATCTAATCTAACTTTCATCTAAAAAATTCTAGAGAAAATAGTTGCTGGTCAGTTACGTGATCATCTTCAAAGAAATAATTGGTTTGAAGAGTTTCAGTCAGGGTTTAGAGCTCACCAAAGCACTGAATCTGTACTGGTGAAAGTTACTAATGACATTCTAATGGGTTCTGACACTGGACAGGTGTCTGCACTGGTCCTTTAGACCTCAGTGCTTCATTTGAAACAGTTGATCACAACATTCTATTACAGAGACTTGAATATAATATTGGAATTACAGGACCAGTTCTAAATTGGTTTAAATCATATTTATCTGATATATTCCAATTTGTAAATGTAAATGATGAATCTTCATCATTCACCAAAGTTAGTCATGGAGTTCCTCAAGGTTCAGTGCTTGGACCAATAATCTTTACTTTTTATATGCCTCCATTAGGTAATGTTATTAAACAGCATGTGATAAATTTTCATTGTTATGCTGATGATACACAATTATAGTTGTCCATGAAACCTAATGAATCTAAAGCAGTTACTTAGACTACAAGCATGTCTTAAAGACATAAAAACCTGAATGACCCTAAATTTTCTGCTTTTGAACACAGACAAGACTGAGGTTTTGATTTTTGGACCTGAGCATTTCAGGAATAAATTTTTCAGTCTTTTGCCCTCCTTGGATTTCATTAATCTGACCTGAAGCTCTAATGTTAAAATTCCTGATGTTATTTTCAATCAGGACATGTCTTTTATCCCCCACATTAAAAATGTTACTGAAACCGCCTTCTTCCACCTGTGTAATACCACTACAATTAGAAACATTTTATCTAAAAATGATACAGAAAAACTGGTTCATGCATTTGTCCTGTTTAGACTGGACTATTGCAATGGGTTGTTATCTGGGTGTCCAAATACTTCTTTAAAACGTCTTCAGTTAATCCAAAATACTGCTGCCAGGGACTTAATTGGACTTAGTAGGAGATATCATACATCTCCAGTTTTATCTTCTCTCCACTGGCTCCCTGTCAAGTCCAGATTTGAATTAAAAATCCATATTTTCCTAACAGAGCACTTCACTCAGACTGCAGGTTTACTCGCGGTTACTAGAGTTTCCAAAAGCAGAATGGGAGGAAGATCTTTCAGTTATCAGGCTCCTCTCTTGTGGAACCAACTTCCAGTTTCTGTCTGTGAGGCTGGCACATTGTCCAGTTTTAAAACTAGGCTCAAGTCTTTCATTTTTGATCAATCCTGTTAGGGTCGGATGGGGTTTCCTGACCTGTCCCTTAGTTATGCTGCTATAGGCTTAAGACTGCTGGAGGACAAGCTGACATCATTTCATCAAATGAATACTGTAGTTCCAAATTAATAAAAATTAATAGTTTGTATTTGTAATTTTTCTATTGTTATGTGTTTTTTTTATTTTTTTTTTTTTATTTTTTTTTGTTTTGTTTTTGTCTTTCTTCCTAGTGAGGGACCTGTTTGTCTCCACTCTGGACCTGCCATTCTGGGTCCGTTTCTCCTTCCTGTCCTCTCAAACCCAGCTGGCCAAAGCAGATGGACACTTTTCCTGAGCCTGGTTCTGCTGGAGGTTTCTTCCTGTTATGATTGAGTTTTTTCTTTCCACTGTTGCCTTTGTGCTTGCTCAGGAGGGGAGACTGGGACGAAATGAAGACTCAACGCAATCTGCTAGCCTCCTTCCTTCCTTAGATAGATAACTTTACTAATTGTCATTTATAATGTATGTGAAAGTTTCTGTCCAGTGCCCTGAGACAACTTCTGTTGTGACTTGGTGCTGTATAAATAAACTGACTTAAATTGAAATATGTAGACATGCCAATACAAAGCAACACCGTGACTGCTACTGAACTTCTAAGCAAAGTAATCTGATCTGAATCTCAGAATGATCTGTAAAAATGAGTGTAATGAAATAATTTATTCCCATCATTCTTTTTTTTCAATGGTTCAAACTAAGAACTTGGAAAACAATCTAGCTTAATGTATTTAACCTTTTGGAAAACAATCTCACGATCCAAACTATTCATTTAGATTACTTTCTGACATGCTATATATAGTAAATGACAAAACTGCTTTACAATGTGCCACATACTTTCAAAATTATTGACAATAAATATCCCTTGCATTAAAAGTCATGTACAGCAAAAGCTCAAGTTGCACCCAAGCATGGTTCTTATTAAACACCTCAGATATTTTCAAAAGCAACAATTATTTAGGAATCCAAAAGCTAGTTGTTATTTCAGTAGACTAAAGCTGAACACTTTCTTTGACATGTGATGATCTTACAAATGAACAGCACAGATGTGGCAGGAAATTACAAAGAGATGCAACAAAGCAGCACAGCTTCTCCATTCATTGCCTTTCATCAAGTAAAATGTTCCAAATCTGATTTCTTGCTTGTAAGCACATGATCCAGTCGTTTTTTTTTTTCCCAAATGCGTTGGTACAGCAAGCATGTAAAGGCATTTGTGTCTCCATCAGATATGTCATATACACTTTAACATAATGAAGTGATGCTGTGGACCCACTGGCATGAATAATTCACAACACCAATTTACCATAAAAGGGAGGGGGTGGATATAGTATGTGCGATTTTTAAGGGCACACGGGCCCTTGCTTTGGGTGAGTGAGCAATTTTAATTCAATTTGATATTTCTCTTTTAAACTGAGATGAGACCTTGAGCTCAGCCAGGGAAAATAAACAAGGGGGTATCAGAAGGGGAAGCCATGGTTATGGGGTGGGAGGAGAAAGGGGTGGAAGTTCTCTTTGCCATCCATCACAGTGGCACTCCAATGATTGTCAAATAAGTAGCTCTGTCCAAACCCATCTTTTATCATTATGTACGAATGAATCTATCTGGGGATCACATCATCCCACACATGGGAGGGCTCCATCTCATATACATGATACAAAGATGATATGGAAATAGGATGCATGGTGCAAAATGGCTTGGTGGATTCACATCACTGGTTGGGATAACAGACCAGTATTTGATATGTGCACTCAGACTTAAAAATGAAAACTGATGCCACTGTAGGCACATTCTGTAAGCCCAACACAACACATTATTTATTTGTCTACAAATTTTTTTCTACAAAAAAGCCTTTCAATTCCCTCTTTGGACATTTAGCTCATTCAAAGTTTAAGAAAAAGTCAGTGTTGCATTCTTGATATTTCAAGGGCTTTTTGAGCTTGGACGTTTTGTGCCATCGTACCTCTGGGTCATGGCTCCAAAGCTGACATGAAAACCTCCATTTGAATAATTCCACAAAAGTGGGTGAGAACTCTTGGCATGGGATTAAAAAGGCTGTACTTGCAAAAGCTGCTCTCAATCCATTTCTAAATTGTCAAGGGGCCTTCTAAGATGCAAAACAAACCCACCTTAATCTCTGCTAATCATACTTAAGCATGAATGTTTCATGTGAAAATGCCTGGGTATAATTTAGAGGCTTTCCCCCTTCATTCCTGGGGTAACCCTGCTACAATCCAGAAATCCTTTTGGCCACATCACAGATGAAATGCGATGTAGAGAGATCAGATGCAGTGCAGTGCAAACAGCATGTAAGTAGGAGGAAACAGAGCCTCACGTTGCACTTACCAGGTTTCTTGGCTACTGACAGAAACTAAAAAATGTGCTATAAGATAAAGCTGTTATGAACAAGAAGAATAAAAAAAACAGTGATTGGTTATGATCAGCTCTGTTATTTGTGTCTCAGAATTAAAAATGACAAGCAATACCAGGGACCAAACTAATATTATTATTATTCAAGACAGAGCATAACCCTGCAGTGGAATGATTACATTTGACTTGCAATGATTTCCCCCCTGCATAAGAAAACAACAGCTTGGAAAAACAAATACACGTATTCCCTAAGGTAGCTTTGTTACCGCCGCTTTGCTGTAAATAATCACTGCAGTGAAACATGGTTTGATTTCATTGGAATACAGAACTGGGGGATAACAGTCCAACCCATCTGTCTCTCAACTTTCAGGGGTGCAGTGTAGGGTGAAGAGCATCTGCATCAGCCATGGTGCTTCCAATCACATCATTATCCTCATCACCTTTCACCCCCCCCAGATGAAACCCCCTTTTGGAAACAGTGGCTGACACATACGAAGCAGGTAAACACCTTTAAGAGGATCTGACGCCCCGTAATGGAAGAAAAAAACACTTCCGTATTGTTCTGGGGCCCTGGCGCTGCGCTTGGCTTGTTGAGGAGTAAGCCTTTGTCTGGTGTCACCTAATTGGATCAAGCTTGTGCAGAGAACAGATGTGTATGGGTGACTGAGGTAAACACTGGACCAGAAGATGCCAGGGCTGAAATTGCTTTGAAAATTGTTTCTGCCTCCCTAGAATGAGTGAGAATTGCAGGAAAAAGACAGTATAAAGGCACATTTATTGCACAGCCGTAAAAGTAATAAACACTTCCCTTTTTCCGGTGTGCATTCAAAGGGTGCCCTGTTCAGTGTTGCCCATTCAAGCCCAATCATACATGAATTTCAAAGGTATTTGTTGCACATGGACAGTCAGAGAAGTACTAAGGCATTAGCATGGTATGTTCCTTGGTAAGGGATGAATTACACTCCCAAAATTCAGTCTTGTAGATCTAATTGAGTTGACAAAAAGGTGTCGTTGGGGTCTGACAGATTTTAGGTGCGACTCTTTTCTGCTTTCACTGAGTCGCTACTAAAGTGAGACACATTAGTATGAACAAAGAGCGATGAAGAGAGACAAGGAAGCACTACTTCCAATCAGGCATCTGCCTCCCCTCCGACACAGCTCAATTTAACCTTGAAGAGTAATGAGATCTGACTTGCTTAAATGTTAGCATTCTTAAATCATCAGGAAGTGCCTCAGAGGAGCCGATAATCACTATGCCAAATTGCTGTGCTCACTAATTTCATTTCTCCCCAGCATTTGCTTGAAGTTAGTGTTGATTATTCAAGAACAGGCATTTAATGCTGCCAGGTCCCAGGGGTGTTGCATTAAAATGTAATAACTTGCAACATGAATGACAACAACCACAACACCCCCCCCCCCCCACAACTTTTTCCCCCCTCCTCCACTTTCCTCCATCACTTCTCTGCTTTCCTACCTCTTCAATCTCTCTCCACTCTCTCCCTCCATAGTGGGAGCTCGAATCTAATTCTCAGCCCATCTGGCAGGCGTAATGAAGGCAGGTCGGGCTTGTGATGCCCTGCTGCCATGGCTCGGCAGAGCAGGAGGTTAGCTGACAGATTGGGCCAGGATGAGTGGAGGGGAGTCGGGGAACCTGCAGAGTGGGTAAGCCAGCCCAGTTAATCTCCCATGTGCCCCAGTGTGATCGGGGCCAAGACTGAGCACACGCTGAGGGTATAGAGCATGGGGTCTAGAGTGTGGATGGTCATGGGCAGAAAAACTGAAGGGCGACGTTTTATTATTTGCATTTTATTCAATTTGTATTACTCTAATCAAAATAATAGAACATGTTACTTAATACTAAAGACTGAAAACACAAAACATGCTTATTAACAATTATTAAGAGACACTGGTAAACTTTCACACTCAATACAGTAGTGTGTCATTTATAATGGGTGTTTGGGACCACGCCCACCCACGATGAGTGAAAAACCACAAAGTAGGGATACAGTAGCCCAAGTTCAAGTTCAGTAAACTTTGTCACGACATGTGCCAGGCTGTCATCACACTCATCATCTGTCACTCCCAATCTCCCTCTTTAAATAAACCATTTAAATTTAAATACTGTAACATTTTAAATAAACAATCCGTGCAGCATGTTACAGTAATGTTACAGTATTTACATTTAAATTGTAGAGAAGAGAAGTGCAGCAGGTCATCAAAAGGATGTGTCACACAGCGTCAGCGCTGCAGCACGGAGCAGAAATGTACTTCTTGATCAATTACACTTCAACAGCTGAACACTGAAGTTATAAAATAATTAAAAATAACTTTTAACTTATATTTTGTGATTATGATGATTTTTATGATGTGACATACTTTGACCTTTAAGCTGGAAGACAAAAGTTGATTGGTGCATCTGGACAGCAAAGGGTTAACCCTTCACAAAACAGCAGCAGGAGAAATGTGTGGTGGCAGAGAAGGAGATCAGCTGATCAGCTGCAGGAGGGAGCTTCCCCCTGTACTTGTGGGCTGCACACATGGTGCAAAATCATTTAAAATACAGTAATTTATTTTAAATAAACTACCCATGGCTCTTCCATCAATCAGCCAATTGTGTCATGTCCAATCTTATTTTGAAAATCCGTGATATAGCAAACCAGCAATAAACACGCCACAAAGTAGCAAGGGACTAGTGTAACCTAAAACAAGTTCATATGAGTATGGTATAGTTTCATAATTTCACGTTGGGCCTTTCATTCAGTCCTTCAGTAACTCCAGGTCTCTCTTGTAAATGAGTCCTCGAGGCTCAATGAAATTAACCTGCCTAAATAAAGGTTGAATGAAAAAAAAAAACTTTAAAAAAAAAACGAAAAAGTAATAAAATCTTTCCTAATGCAGTAATGTAGCATGTTGTCAGACACCAGTCTGATAGTTAAACTGGTATTTTGCCTCAACATGTGGACCCTTAGAGAAATTCAATTGTTTCTTAGCCCCATCTGGCAATATAAAGTATAATTTACATTCAGACAAACAACACACTGAAGATATGAAAACTGGCAGCACAAGGGATTTATTGGTATAATAATTTTACTGTTACTCACACCATAAAAACCTTTGATGCAATTAAAAATATTGTTTTGAAACAAGTTTGTTGTGCATCTTTAAAAGAGGTAAGATCCCTTGCTGTAAGACAAGCATCGGCCAAGGAGAACAGCAACTGGGAGAGGGCCCATGTTTGACACTGGAAACACCAGGCAATTATGATTAAGCTCCTTTATCTAAACACAAACTGCTCTCCAATCGCTGCAATCTGCCTGCCATGTGTGAAAGCACGTAGGAGACAGGGTGGGGGGGGGGGGGGGGGGGCGAGAGGCAAACTCGCCAAAACCCTGTTGACAGACCTGCAGTAGCTAACACTGGTGTGTATTTGTGTGTATCTGTGAGTGTCAATATGTGTTTACAAATTTTCTTTACCAAGCTCAGCTGATCTTAAGAGACATTATTTTGTTGGCAATTTCACCAGCAGCCAAATGTTAGCTGAGCCTATAAAAGTCTACTTAGTGCCACAGCAAAGGCGGGGTAGCAGAGAGGCATGTCAGCCTAAACTAAAAGATGTCAATGTTGGCAGGGTGCAGAAGAGCACAAAGGAAGATCAAAATTCAGATTGGCTGACAGAAAACAACAACAACAACAACAACAAAAAAACGTGTCTATGTGACAAGAACAAAAATAGCAGGTTTCCCTGAGCTGTGCTCCGGACTCTGGAGTAACCACAACACTGCCATTAACAGCTACTCTCCTCATAAACATACCAGCATCAGCCGGCGGTATAATTGCTCCTGCTTCTCCTGTAATCTTATACCTTACCTGCTGTTACTGTCAGACACTTTCTCCACTGAGAGACAGAAAGAAAGAGAAAGAGGTGCAGAGGAAAAGGAGGGGCTGTGCTGCATGTGTGGTGAAGTTGAGGTGGTATAGGTAGGTGTTGCTTGTGTACTGTCAGATACAAGAAAACCAAAATAACAAAGGTGGTGAAGAGAGAAATCACAAAAGAGAGAGAGAGAAAGAGAAAAAACACATGCCAGGTAATGGAGTGCGTTAAAAATCCATAATTCTAGGAGCAAAGATCAGGGGGTTTCGATGGAGGAAAATCAAGTTCTTCCTCTTTGAATGACTAGAAGAGTGGCAGAACATGACCTACTTAGTTCAACTTTTATTTCTAATACAAATTATATGAAGCGGCAAGAAAGGTGGGAGGTGAACCGACATGGATTTAAAGTCAAATTAAAGCAACAGTAGAAGTAATCATTACCAGGAGGTGTTTGCAAATACAAAGTAAAGCTTCATCGTTTTACTTGACCTCTCAAATCTAAACGAGGGTCTGAAGTTACTCTGTGGGCCAAAAAGCAAATATGCATTCATAAAATTCATTAACTGACCTGAAAAGACAAATGTTAAACAAATCATGAATTAAACATAATCTGCCATCCTCTAAAAGCTACAAGATTAGTTTGAAAAATCTTTCAAATTAGTCTAAATGTTGCAGTAGATGTAAAAATGTAGGGAGAGAAGAGAAAAGCGGAGGAGAAATCCGCTTCCTCAAATATGTTACTGAAAATGGCAGAGCGTTTTATTTCTCTGTACCATCATAACCCCATGCTAAAATTTCACCGAAACCACGGAAAAGACACAGAGGAATGGGCTTGCCTCTGGCTCTTCTTCATTTCAGACTATGTTTGTGCAGCATTTTGGAGCACTGGTGGGTTTGCAAAAGGCCTGCAGGCAATTTGTCTCATCTGCAGAGGTGGTTTCTGCTTGGCGCTTGCAGCAATCTGTTGGTTCATGCCTTTTGTTCTACCTCTCCATGGAACATTTGGCCACAGGTTGCAGATTACAGCAACACAGCCATCACAGGCACACTGCTGCTTGTTTCTCCTACAAATGTTCAAGACTGGAAGAATGGCAGGTGACGGTCTTCATATCATCCAGGGGAAAGGATGTGTATTATCAAGAGGAACCATTATACCAGTTGATGGGAAATACACGGTACTGGTACCTTAATTTTTGGTGTAAAAACTGCTACTTTTTTCTCACACTTTGGACTCTGCAATTTATATACAGGAAAGGTTAATTTAACAGCGGCTTCAGATGTTGTCAGTCCATTAAATGGACGTTATCAGTTGTTATCATGTCCATTTGTATCAGTCAGACTGTCCCTTCTGTACCTCTTAACAGGTGCAAAGTTACGTTATTATCGTGATTTTCGCTGTTAAGAGGCAGAGTGTGACGTGTGCAAACCAGGAAGT
>JARVLU010001354.1:7158074-7168672 GCA_031762415.1 Simpsonichthys santanae
GGGGGACACAAATGTATATATTTCACATCAGAATGTGCTCTTATTGTGAAAGGGACATAATATAAGAGCAGTTCAACAGTTGTATTGTTAGTTGTTCTCCTGAGCTTGATGTAGGAAGAGGTTAAGAATAAATCGAGACTCAAGGTATTTTTTGTCTCTTTCTGCCGACTTCTACAATATGTCACTTATCTGTACTGCTGATTATCCATGCTGCTGATCTCATGCTGCTGATTATTTCATGCTGCTGTATTCATACCCATCTGCTAACTACGTATACTCATGTTCGGGCTGCTGCTAAATACACCATATTATTTTTCATTATTAGTTTTTAACGTATATCTTAGATCTTTTAGCGTATTGTTTAGTGTATACCGTATCTTAGTGCAAATCTTAGATCCTTATTTACTGTTTATTTCTATACTTAATATTTTTGCTATTGCTGGGTTTAACTTGGATCTTGAGTACACAATTTTGTTTCACCTCATGTGATGCAAATGACAATAAAAATCCTTGAACATTGTTTCAAGGTTGCACTGACCGATCTGCTCCCTCCTTTTGACCAGTGATGTTCTTACCTGCAAAGCCGGATTTGCGTTGCACGGTGAGATTAACGTGGCCCTGTTTGGCAGCCTGCTGCATCAGTTGCACCACCAGCTGATGTGACTTGCCCACCACTGCTGTGCCGTCCACACATATGAGTTCATCACCGGACCGCAGACGCCCGTCCTCGTCGGCAGCACCGTACTTTACTATGTGGCCAATGTAGATCTAAAACACGTAAAGCAAATAAATTATATTAAAAAAAGGTTTGTCAGTGCAATCATCAAGGTAGTCAACAAAAAATGTTAAATCATGTAATCTGGAAACCTTTTTTCTGAACCACTTTGGCCTTGGTTGTCCTCAGGCTGTTCTTGTGAGTAACAAGTTGGCCATCTGGTCTAAAACATTTAATTGTTGTACATGATGATTGTTTTGCAAATGTTAAAAGTCTACTTCTGAGATTCCAACAGGAGGTTGGCTTGAAACACAGCAGTGAAGGCTACCTATGGGACAGATCTGGTTGTCAGGCCATAGACTGAGGAAGTCCTCTGGATGGAGGATGAAACGTTTCTCACTAGTGCAGATGACATGATTTAACCTTTTCATGATTTAACCTTTTTTAATGGTCAAATAAAATATACTTTGACAAATGGATCCCAATAAATTTGTGTTTAGTTTAGATAAAGAATTTAATGTTTCTACAAAATCAGCTCAGGTTTCTGGACAAGCATGCAGCATGTTATTCTAGAGCAATAATGTAAACTTCACTCTAATATTTCAACTATTTACTTTTATCTACAGCTGTACAGCAACCCAAGACCAGTTAAGATTGGAAAAACAAATGTACAGAATTTTCTACTGGTCTCTGGAATACTGCTCCTTTTCTTATTAAAGTACTGAATCATTGTAGTTGGAAGACCAAGAGGCAGAGTAAAAATCTAGGTCACTTTTAAAGCACATTGCAAAGGTTTCAGCTGCAGGAGATGAAGAAACTTTAGGCGACTCACAGGTTCCCCCGGCTCATTGCCTCCAAGGATCCTAAAGCCAAACCCTGTATCCTTCCTCCACAGGAAAATGTCCTTTTCCTGGAAGTCTGGAACTGTGAAATCAACACACAAGCATTAAGATTTCAGAAGAGTACAACTCATCAAAAAGAAAATGCCTCATCTTTGCACTAGCAGAAGAACAGTCCAGCAGTAGCACAGTGGTGGACATTTGGCTTAATCCTCTAAAAGGTACTGCACATTATAGACAGATTTACAGTTTTAGGTCAATTTGAGCATAGTTAGTCAAACTGTAAATAACTCTCCCCTTAACTGTTCGAGCTTTCACACCAAGGAGGTAAAAAGAAAGAACAAACAACCGATTCATCAAAGATGGCAGATAATCTATTTTGGGCGAGGATCCAAATTACCAAGTCAAATAAAAACTTAAGAAAAATCATGCATGCATGATTTCATATGTAGGCAGAGTCCCTCCTTGGTGCCAAAATTAGAAAAAAAAAAAAAACCTAGCTAAAGCTTTCTTCTGATGTCTGAAAATAGTAAACTTTTCCTTTTATCTTTTTAAAGCCTTTGTTGTGACATTTCTGCTTGGTGGAGGAGTTTTAAAGAGGCTGCACGATTCTCTTTACCTAAAGTGATGTGTGGCATGCAAAGCATCCGTTTCCTTTACGCCCTATACAGGGGTGAACCTTCTCGTTGTCTGAGGCTATAATACATGGGGCAGAGGCAGGCTATATATTATTAAGCCTAATGTGGAAAGTTCAGTCCATTTGTACCCACAAAACACAGAACTGAGCATCTGTGTTTGGTAGAAAACAACAGTGATGAATGAAAGAGGCAATCCACTGCAGAGCTTGACAGCTCATGGATTACATGTGTCAAACTAAAGGCCCGTGGGCCAAATATGGCCATTACTAACATCTTATCTGCTCCCCAAGGTGATATTTTAAATGAAAAGTATTGCTTATCACTTTTATGCTTTCTTGCTATGCTTACTTTATAATAAACGTTTCATTTAGTGCAAATTTCTGATGACAGCTGGCTAAATTTGAAACCAGATAAAAGGTTGGATTTTTCAGAAATCTTTAATTCTGATGTGAAAAGAGCAATATAGAATATTGAATGAGGTTGATCAAACTCTTATTGATGAACCTGCAACCCAGCCAAGTGTCTGACTTTAGCTAATGCGTGAAGTGAAATTGGCTCTTGGCTTGGTCCAAGTTTTTAATTTTGGTCCTCTTTTGTAACTGAGTTTGACACCCCTAAGCGGACTTGAAATTGTAATCAGCTACTTTTGTAAATACAAATATAAAGCCGCTGTGCACATATAAATGCATTGGTAAGTTTGCAGCAGTGTTATACTTGCAAACGTACGTCTTTGAACAAACTCCCAGAGAGATTTTTGCTCGCTCCAGTACAGACCATGCTGCTGCCAAAGAAAAGCCACCAAGAAGAAACAGCGCGACAGACATTTAAGAAGCCTACTCCCAATCTGTTCCTTCAGTCAACAGTTAAAATCCACTCAGAGTGGAGCCATTTCTTTTAATCCAGCTCACTGTTTCCGAGGACAAACAGGGAAAGTGTGAGGGAAAGGCTAACTGTTGCAATCTGTTCCTGCACTCGGGAGAGCCAGCAGCACACCGTGCTTGACCCATTGTTATATGTATAAGTGATCCCATAGTGAGGTAATTAAACATGTGTGGCCATTTACACACACAAAAAAAGACCTCAAGTTAAATTAGTCTGGATGTTTGAAACATGAAGTAAATTAAACTGGGGACATGTGATAATCAATATAAAGTCTAAACACATGAGCAAGTCTGATTCTTGGCTTAGCTTTTCTTTTTATTAAAACGGTTTCATCATGAACAAGTCGGTTATTTCTGCAGATGACAGTCATTCAATACAGTCTGCAGAAAGACCTTGACTTCAGCAGAACACAACATCAGATGTGAATGCAGAGAAATTACATTGCTTTAGTCAAGGCCAGAGACCGGCTGAACACATCCTGACAGATTTTACATCGTGAGCTCGCAGCAGCGCGATGACGAGGATTTACATCTATTGGCACAGGTCACCTGAAACGTACCCACGGGTTTCTAGTGTTTCTCATACGTACAGCCTTTCCAGTTGTATTGAAGTGCTCGGACAATTTGGAAAACTCCTGTTGAGATCCACCCCACCCTTTCTTATCTTTAATATTTTTTTTTCTATTTTCCACCTATATTTTATTGAACTTTCCATTTTAAGACAAATGATCTAGTCTTTTCACAAGCTTCTAAGAAATGAAAACCCTTGACAAGAGGTGCTTGGGCAACTGATAAGATGTTCATATAACAGCACTCATCCCCCCCACCAAACCTTCTCCCTTTTATTTCTAAACTTGACAGAAGATCTGAGGCTTATTCTTATTAATTGGAGCTATCCACTCGCAGGGAGAACAGACGAAAGAGGGTGTGCAATCCACTGACATCCACTCCACTGTTACTGCTAATTACACACTACATGCCTCTTAAGGGAAGTCTAAGCAATAGTGTATCTGTAGCGCCAGTGTCCAATTGGACAAAAGTGGCATGATTAGCCTTTAAAGAACAGGACCAAAAGGATGGGGAGAAACGTCTGCTTCAACTGTGTCTTCAAGCACAGTAGACTGTGCAGTAACAAAAACTATCAGTAATATGTACCAGTAACTGACATTAGTGTCTGTACAAGTTGAGTAAAATGGGGATAATAAACTAATAAACAACACGTACCACAGACTGAAATA
This sequence comes from Simpsonichthys santanae, assembly GCA_031762415.1. Taxonomy (NCBI): domain Eukaryota; kingdom Metazoa; phylum Chordata; class Actinopteri; order Cyprinodontiformes; family Rivulidae; genus Simpsonichthys; species Simpsonichthys santanae. The sequence continues at coordinate 7,162,386 of JARVLU010001354.1, forward strand.
CTGTGAATTTTGCAGCAAATGTGCTGCTAATTTCAAAATGTTTAAAAAAAATATACAAAGTATCTTCTGCTTTTTATATCTAACATTTAAAATACAAGAATATATTAGAAAAACATCTTTAATGCATTTACACGTTTGCAAATCTTGTGAAATTGAAAAATGTATTGGACATTTAAAGCTAATGCTAAAGCTTAGCTTATCACAAAACCTGGTAGAAGGGGGGAATCATTTACCTTGACCTTTCAAAACAAAACAAAATCATTTAAAAGACCAATGTCTTACCTTTAGTTTTAAATATTGTATGCACTTTTTTTTATTGATAGTAAACGAAACAAAACCAACGAAAAACACTTTGTATAAAGTCAAACTAACTTTCCTCCCACAGGCCTTCTTTGTTAGCAAAGCTAGCCTAAATGCACTCTGCTGTAGTTCAGATGTTTTGAGGTGTAATTCTATGAAAAGACTACAGAAAATTAATATATTACCTGTTGTTTAATCCACATTGAACAATGGAAACATTTATTTCTGATCAGATAGGCAGGCTAACAACACCTAATCCAAACCAGTCCAAAATCAAAGTGGATTTCTGCTAAGAAGTGCTAAGGCTAGCTGCTGCTGCTACTATTTGCACTCTGTAAGAATTTTTTGTAAACAACTATGCAATTTGAAATGGATGATAATGTAACATGTTCATAAAATGTTTGAGATAAGAGCTGTAGTTGGTACTGGCCTTCCTTGGATTAGCTGTTAGTTCATCATTATGGTCAAAAATATTCTAATTTTCCAAACTGATGCTTTTATAAAAGCTATCTACAACAGGTAGTATATTAATTGTTCAAAAGATTTACATAGAACCCCACTTCAAAAGAGTTAAAGGCTTGCATTAAAGTTTAGTCGCTGGTTTCCATCCCCAATCATAGAAATGAATATTCTTTTTCATCATGTGATTAAATAAATGTATCTTTTTTAAAATAAAAATAAAAATGCCAACATGCAGGACTAGTTTCCCAAAACTTGCTTCTTAAGCACCATTCAACAATGTTACACCAAGTGTCTCCAGCCAGCTCCCCATGCAGCCCTCATCCAACCGCCACCAAAAATGCAAATACTTACGCCTACTTTCATACATGCTCCTAGACTGGGCCCAGATCTTAAAGGGGTCCGGTTTTCTCTGGATGGTCCCGTCTCCTTGAGAGTCCTGGGATGGGAGGCCAGGTAAGGGCTGTGAGGGGGGAGGGGGAGCGCCGGTTTCACTGAGCGGGGGTGCCAGGGACGAGTGACTGGGCGACTCGGTGTGAGCGCTCCGGTGGCTGGAAACGCTGTGCTGGGAACTGTTCTGGCTGTCCTTCCTTGACAATTGCTGTTGGAGAAGTAGATCAACATCATTTGACTCTTGAAAACAGGCTTCGAGGGAGCGGGGAAGATTAACTCGGAGTTGACAGACAGGTAGATAAAAAACATTTAAAGGTTATTGCATCCTCAGCAGCACATCAGAGAGAAGGATCGGGGATTGTGGCTGGCGAGAGGAGAAACCAGGAGGATAAAGATATGAATACAAAAGAGGTTTGGGTTTTTTTTTTTGGTTACAGTTCAATAAAAGAGTAACTACACATTCTCTTTGGGGTAAAAGAAAGCATATTCTGTCTTGCTACCTTAATCAAAGCAAAGAATAATCAAGCTATTTTATTCATAGAAATCCTTTTAGCTTACAAAGATAGATACGGGGAAACAAACTCATGGATTCTCATGATTAAGTCATTCGACTATGAAATAAAACACAGTGGTTCAATTTACAAAGGGAGCCTTGCCTGTTCCTTTTGTTTAGCACAGGGGAGTGTTTTAATAAAATAAAAAGCTGCATTGTCTGCTGCATATAAGAAAGTCTCAGTGAATAAAGCACTTGTAGGGTTTGAAACAATGGGAGGATTTTACTGGTGCAGGTCCTCATAAATTGCACCCAGACCCTCAATTACATGGACACTTAAACACTCGCTGAAGGGTTTGAGGTGTTTAAGGAGCACCTAGTTCTGAGCTCAAGTGCAAGTACACTTCAAGTTCAAGTTAAAATCCTGCTCATCGTTCTTGTCAAAACACCATTTTTAGCAGTTAAATCTTTGTTAGTCTGCAGAATTTGCGCTGCTGTGGCAAAAGGAGAGTCACAAAGTGAGTTACAGGCAGAGCGTGAGGAGCAGAAGCAGATATTTTAAGAGAGTGGGAGAAAAATGACAGCAGCTAAGACTCTTCGTATCATGTGACCACATATTATTTTGGATTCAGTGGACAAAAATATACCAGGAAGTGGCTCGTCGGCTCGAGTATTAAAGTATTTGGCCTTCAAAGTGCAACTGTCTTCAATAAATTCACTCATTACTCACTGGATCTGCCTCCTACACCTCTGCAATTCATGTATATATTCATCATGCTCGTTAGACGTAAGATGCTTGATGCTCTTGGAAATACTGTGAGCTGCGACCTGCACTTTGTGTTTTGAGTGTAACCTCTACATCTTTAGTGGTGCTCTTAACGAAAAATAACTGTGGAGGCATTTCATTAATCCGACGTGCATTGCTTGTTTGCAGTTATCGATTTCAATACCAACCTTTCCCCTTGAACACAAATAAATTACTATTTACTTTTGTTCCATCAAATAAAATGGCACCACCATTAGCAATTTTTCTATTTTTTTTGGGTCTTTCTCTCAATGCACAAGTTCTAAATGTTGCTCCCCTTTCAAACTAAAACAAATCTTTGGCTCTTGATGGATCTATTAAAATGTGACCTTTACAGACACTGTGTTCCCCTATAGTGTTCAGAAACCAGTCGACACGTTGTTTTCCTCCAGATCTAATAAGTTCGTAGAAGACAGAATACAGAAAAGGAAAGAGAAGAGAGGAGTTGGGACCATTAAAGCAAATAAATGCCTTAAACAAGTGAACTGCCTTCACAGTATTAGTAGTCTTCCTGATTTGTATTTCACATGATTAACCTCATGCAGCTAAACATTAAGATCATGCATTCATCCTACCATCAGTCAGTTTATCCATAATGTCTATTACATTCCAGAACACACCACCACCATTATATAGCCAGCCCCAACACCATAAGACCAAATTCCCGAAAACTTTTACACCCTCCAAATAACATCACATACCATCCTAGAGTAATCTCTGTACGGAGGAGCCATGGCATAATTGTCCTGCAAAACAAAACGTAACAAATGCACGTTGAGTCAGACACGGTGGAAGGAGCCCCTCTGTACAGACGCTGCAGAACGAGGCCGTCTATCTACTGTGATCACACATTCAGCTCGCACACCGCAAACTTAGCACCCAGCATGATGCGATCATCAGCATGTTAGCAACCCAACTCACGCGGCGCATCAAAGCCCCTCGTCCCATCCCCCGCCAGAAAGCGGGGTGGGCGGAGGAGGACTTGTGTAAAGCTACAGGGATCCACCCCGGCACAACGCAGCAACCCTCCCCTTGTCTACAAACAGGTCAACAACATCAGCACAAGTTATGCCACATGGGGAGGTGGGGGTGGGCTGGGATCAGGAGGATGGAGACGAGAGGCAGGGGAAGCATCTGTGTCTTCCTTCACACAGATGCACGTACAGATTTAAGAGCAGTGAATGGTTGAGAGGATGGAGAAATTAATGAGAAAACCAAAATCTTACCAGTTTGGGGCTCTTCTTCGCAGGTGCCACTCCTGTGAAGTCAGACAGAGAAGAGGAAAAAAAGACAAAGAGGGTTACCATCAGAGTTTGTAGTCCATGTTCAGACAAAAGGTCAGAGCAAAAAATAAATAAGATGAGGGATAAGTATTCCTAATGTCGACTCCCAAACAACGTCCAAACAGTGCTGATCTAGCCCTCAAAGCCCCTCCGCTTCTCTCTTTCCCTGCTTGGATCCTTTGCTTGCCCATCCGCGGCTGGCGTTTGAGGAGGAGGAGGAGGAGGAGGGGAAAGGGGAGGGGGGGGCAGGCAGCGCGATCTATCTGCATCACCGCCGCGGCCAGCATTTGGCTTGACTGGCGCAGCGAAAGAGTGGGGCCGGCCCCAAGGGCTTACCCAGAGCTCGCTAAACCTCGGCTACCCATCAACACACACACACATACACACAAGAGCCAGTGTGTGTTGGAGGGGAGAAAGTGTGAGCTAAGAAGGAGGGAAAGACCACTGGACAGCAATTAAACCAGAGAATGGAGAGAGCGGAGTAAAGAGGAAAAAAACAAGCGAGCTTTGTTCTGGAGTTCCTGGCCGTAGGCATTACCCATGGAGAAGGAGTCCAAGATACTGAACATTAAATTATAGGCAACCGTCAGTTCCCCTCTTACTGAGACCATCTTCCTGTGTCCGCTGAGCGCTGCGCTCCGCTGTCGAAGGCTCCAGCATCTATAGGCAGTTGGCGCGTCCTCCAGGTCTCTCCCTTTCCTGCTGCCTTTTCTTTTTTTTCCCACGTTCTCCCTCTCTCTCACCTCGCTGCTCACTGTCCTCCCTCTCGTTTCTTCCCTCAGCATCATCAGCCTCCCCCTCTCTCTGTCTCTCTACACTCTATCTCACTCTCTCTCCCACCCTCACATGCTGGTAAACATCTATTCAGCTGCACACACACACACATGCATGCACACAGAGTGGCAAGCATCAGATGGTTTCATGCAGCAGTCCCGACACAAATCAAAGTGTGCTTGTGGTATGACAGACGTATTTCTGCACGAGTGAGCAGTGAGCAGAAAAAATAAATAAATCATCCCAGAAATATCATTATCGTAGACAAGCACGCAGAAAATAAGACTGACAGATGACTGAAACTCCAGCACAGGCGCAGACCCACATGGGCAAAGACGCTCCACAAGCCCACAACCGACCTCTCCCTCTCTACCTCCACTCTGCATGAAAGTAACGCTTGTGTAAACTTATGGAAATGAGAGGGGGAGAAAGAATCTAAGCGACAAAGAAGAAGGAAAAAACAGGAGTTGTGCTTTTATTCATCTACTGTATTTAAAATTCAACAATAAGCGGACGCCTCTTACAAACAGCAGATGTGTCCATTGCACATAAAACTGCACGAGACGAAGTGTTTCCTTTGAGGAAAATGGGCCATCATTGTGCCAATCCGATAAGATCTTCACACTTCTGCTCTCGTCTGCGCTATCTTTCAGACATCTGGCTTCATTCACAACCAACAGCCCCAACTGTGTTACGTCTGCAACCTTCTTCTCTTTCCTTACTATCCACCGGCTCCCTTTCTCCAATCTGTCTTTGTCTTTTTCACCTGCTTTCCCCCACACCGATCAAAAATGATTCATTTGGGAGTGCCAGCAATGCCTTAAACAAGATGCATGATCATGCTGTCACTCCAAAAGTACTCTCTCTGGGCAAATGATGCTGTCAGTCAAGATGTCACGGTAGTGTTTGATTAGCCTTCAGCTATGAACTGCAGTGAATCTGCTGCAGCTTCTTAAAACAGTCTCCTAGCTTCACAATCACACCTACTAATATAGAAAACAGACACACCCAAAGAAGTAAATAAACTGATTAGGAGATGGATGAATTTGGATATTTACGACACAAAACAAATTTTTGATTCAATGACTCTAAAATCAGCCACAGAAGATGGTACTCATTTTTTGTTTTACTGCAAGGAGTAAAAAACTTTAAAGACAAACAATTCTGTAAATAAATGATTGGTTTTCTAAAAGGTACAATAGTTATTGTTATATTAGTAGGCAGCGGCCTGGCTCCTGGATTTTGTGTGGCTGTAGGCGAAGCTGCAGAGTGTTTGAAGCTCTCTCACATCAAAGGTATTGTGGCTGTTTAGACCAACCTCCATACTCAATTACATACAAGAGGAAGGAACGAGTGGTTTTAGACATGTGGGCGAACTGGCCAGCTCTTCGAAATCCTGAGTAGGAGCGCTCAGCCGACCCTTTAGGTGTAAAAAATGCATAAATAAAAAACTGACCAGGAGCACTGTGGGGCTGTACATATACCCTCCTTAACACTAAACTTAAAACGTGTATACTGTATTAAGGTCTGTCTTTATGATTTAAGCCAAGTCAACAGAATACCATGTAGTAAAATTATGTATTAAATAAAATACTGTAATGTATTAAATAATTTTGTGAGTGTTTTATTAACTGTGCCAAAATCAAGCTTTTATATACTGTATATATACAGGTAGTCCTCGGTTTACGGCCGAGATCCGTTCGAACGGCTCAGCCTTAAACCGATTCAGCCTTAAACCGAAACCGCTCCCCCTGGCGGCCGTAAACGCGGATTTTCGGCC
>JARVLU010001354.1:7473205-7494285 GCA_031762415.1 Simpsonichthys santanae
GTGTGTGTGTGTGGGTGTGTGTGTGTGTGTGTGTGTGTGTGTGTGTGTGTGTGTGTGTGTGTGTGTGTGTGTGTGTGCGTGTGTGTGTTGGCCTCTCACACTGAACACTTCCCCTCACAGTGGGACACACACAGATTAAGAGATCTCACTTAACCCACTTCAGACGCTCATTTCTCCTCTATCAATACTTTCCCCAGCTCATCAACCCCCCCCACACACACACACATACACACTCCTCGACTCTTTCGTCTCAAACATTTTTTCTCCCCCAGCTCTTTTCCAGACAGGGGCCTCTCTGACCCCCGCCCCCCCACACACTCACCAACACCACCACAAACGTCACAGCTTCAGTAATTTAGCCTGTGAGCTGATCGGTGCTCAGACAGTCTGACGAGTCGCACCCTGAACACAGAACCTGTTGCTCCTGAACCTTAAGGAGCCCCCACCCCCCACCCTGTTGTTTTTGTTTAGTTTTAGCTGTACGACAACAAGCTGCTCTGCTCCGTTGGAACACAAAGAACAAAGCTGATCTGTGTGTGCTCAGAAACTTAACGGCAGAGAAACTGGGTTTGCTGGGATGGAGTGTAAAACAGCCAATAAACTGGGAGCACCGAGGCAGCCATCACTGTCCCTTCCACCCAGAAAGGAGCAGGGGGGTGGGAATGCCTAACAAACACCCCTCTGTGAGTCTCCCTTTCTCCCCCTCCATCCCCCACTTTGACCCCCTAGCTGTGACCTCTGACCCCTGACCTGCAGCACGGCCGCAGCTGCCGAGAAAAGAAAAATATAAAGCTTCTCATTCTGCGGCCCCAGGCGGACCCATTCCCAACAGAGCGCCCGGCTATTTACAACTCAGCTGTGGGAATATGAGCGACTCGGCGGGAGGAAGAACGAGGCGGCCAACAGGAAGTGGGAGCTCTCACCCAGCACGGTGAGGGTGGCGTTGGCCGAGACGGCGCCCGCTGTGTTTTTGGCCGTGCAGCTGTACACGCCCATGTCTTCGAGCTTGACGTCCGTGATGAAGAACACGTCGTCGTCGGGCATCACGTGCATTCTGCGCTCGCGGGCAGCGGGGAAGTCCGTGCCGCCGTCCTTCTGCCAGGCGATCTCTGGCGTGGGGTGGCCCTTGGCGGCGCACTCCAGCCTGGCGGTGTGGCCCGTTCGAATGGTGCTGTCCGTGGGCGTCTTCATGAAGGACGGCAGTTCTGTGGAAGAAGGAGAACTTTACGCTGAGCTGACTTTTTGTCATTTTAGCAGAATATTTTTTTTTTTTTTTTTTTTGCAAAATAACTTAACAACAGATGTTGAGGATTACGGAGCTACTCGTTCTGTTCTCAGACACATTCTTCCAGCTGCTGCTGGCGTTTACTCCCAGGAACTTCCGGCCAGAGGCCCACAGATCAAATCCTGCAGGTAGCTTATTTTTCCAATAGATCATTTGACAATAGATCTCACTTTCACTAACGTTATCAGAAGTGAGAGTAAAAGATAACCTTTAAAATAAACCAAACAATAAAATGTCAGTTCATCATCTTAAAGATGGCGTTACTCCAGTGATACATGCTTAAAAGATCTTGGTCCTCCAAAACACAATCAATTATATATTTTCAGGGCAACAGTCATTGAAAAACAATATTTTTGTCCTTTTTCTGCACATCTGGCAACATACCATTGACAACGACGTGGGCTTTCATGGAGTAGGTGGAGCCGAAGTGATTGGTGATGATGCACTGGTAACGTCCCTCGTGGGCAAAGGTGACATCCCGCAGGTGCAGGATGGTGGTGTACTCCATCACCCCTCCTCCTGCTTCCGGCGCGCTGTGGTGGTGAGCACGCACGTGGGCGTAGTTCTCCATCTCGGCGTGGTGAAGCAGCTCCTGGTCCTTACGCCAGGCGAAGGTCATGGGGGAGGAGCTGCTGCTCGCCGCTGTGCAGGTGAGACGTGTGTCGCTTCCCAGGACCGTCACCGTGTTCTCTGGCTGAACGGTGATCTGGGGCTTAGGGAGGTCATCTGGTGTGTGGGGTGGGGGGGGGAGAGACTTAATGACAAGAAGCTAAATTTAAGAGACGGTTGTAAATTGTGCTTACCACACACGAAGCTGCTGATTGGAGCTTGGAAGATGTTGGTTCCCTGCAAGCTCACTGGGTGGGCACAGGTGGCGTTTACACCGTCCTGCAGACCATGTGACAACAACCAGCCAGGCAGCCACTGCAGCTGGCAGTCACAGAGGAAACCGTTGCTCTGAAGCAGACTGGAGGAGAAAAGACCAACGTGAGGGACGTTGATTCAGCTGAAGTGGGAGCGTTTGTTCAAGCAGTACTCACAGGCTCCTGAGGTTTCTCATTTTACTGAAAGCATCAGGCTGAATGGAACGAATCACATTCTCCCCCAAGTTCCTGTTGGCAAGAAAACAAATCTGTTCTATTACTGCATAAATTACAGCTTCATGCAAAATCTACTACGAATCTGACGGTCAGCCATGATGAACATAATCAGCTTTGTGTCTCTGCCCTCAGTAAAAAAGCTTATAGGAATTCCACGTCTCCTCCTGGCTTCACCATATGCTCAAGAACTTAGTTCCTGTGTTGAGGTTGTGCTAAGCTAACCAGAGAGGCAGCTGGCCGCCTGTAGGAACAGCCTCCGTCTTCTCCTTTTACAACAACGCTATTAAATTGCTAGCGACCTCCACTCTGCCAGCTACTTTTGGCAAACTCAACCTCCTGCCTCCCCCCTCCCGTTTACACCCTCACCTCACTTCCCCCTGCCTGTTCCACTCTTGTAGGATACTCACAGGTGTTCCAGGGTCTCCAGGCCAGCGAAGGCCTTCTTGGCCACTGATTTGATCTTGTTTCCAAACAGAGTGCTGCCGTTCCAGAACACAGAGGGCGCCGAGTGATGAGGAGCGAGGGAGAGGAAGAGGGAGTGAGAAGAGGGAGCGGAGCGAGGGGAGAAGAGCACAATTAGTGAGGCTGAATCTGATAAGAGAGAAAGGATTGGGGTATTGGAAATGTGAACTGGGTGGAGATTAGCCAGAAGAAAGGGTGAGCGGAATTGAATGGTGCTGCGGTCGGCTTGGGGGTGGGGGGCACCTGGGGTCTGTGCTGCTACTCTTCAAAGACCACTTTTATCTTTATTAGACTTTAACAGCAATGACCAGGCTCGACTGCGTGTGGCGTGGTGAGCGTGCAATAGCGTTCGTGCAATCTTCTGAGTGGGTGTCGCCTGTCAGGTGGAGAAGTGAGTTGTTTCTCTCTGATTTGGGGGTCGAAGCCCTTCGTCCACCCTCTGCTGCGGTTTTACTTCACAGGAAGAGGAGACACGGCTGAGTGGCTCACCATCAGGACAGCAGTGTTCAAACTCATCCAGACTGAAAACCCTGTCCTGTCACAGGGATGAAGAGTCAGCTCCTTCGTGACTTCTGTTTTAAAGGAATTTAATTAAGCTAAGAATAAAAAGAATAAAACCTGCGCCTCCATCCTTCATGGCTGTGTTGATAAGCCGCTTTAAGGGAAGCAATTTTGTGTGCTGGACACTTTGATGTCCCCTTCTTTTCTACTATTTATTTTCCCGTGGCTCAGTTTGACAGCGTCGGGATGCGGCGAGCTGCTTCCGCCAACGCCATGACAAAAGGGGGGCAGGGTCAGAGGGCAGGGCGAGAGAGGCGTTTGATGTTTGATGACTGAATACAGCCCTCAATTTTACCCTCTCGCAGTTCCTTACAACAGAGAGTGGGAACGAGGGGACTAGAAAAGAGGCGGCGTGAAGGAAAAACAGCAATAAGCCTATTGGGGAGGGAACCCCTGCCAGCTGAAAGAAAAGCCCCTTCTCTGCCTTATTCTTTGGCTCTTTCTTTCAGCGGCGCACACACTGGGAACCATCTTGGCTGGACATCATCTTTTTGTCCTGCAGGTTGATGACTGGCGCATAGAAAACTTCACGCTCGCTGCAATTTTGCAATTCACTAACTTTTTACAATAACACTTTTTTTTATTTTTAAACGGAGCTCCATGAATTACTATGAAAAACTGATACAGGATTCACTGTATTGGCTTTTTGAGCCGTTATCAGCAACAATAACCTGATTTGCTCCTAGAAATTAAAAGAGAGAAAAGGGACTAAAAGTTTAATTGAACGTTTTATCAGAAAACTTTCCAAACAAAAGTTACAATAAAAGGGGGAGTTCTAACTCAGGTGGCAGATATCTACACTTTACAGCCTGAGAGCTTTTAGCTGGCAGTAAAGAATGAACAGGGACTTGGATGGAAACTTTTACACAAAATTGTGAACACTCGCTTTTTTTCCTTTTTTTGTAGGAAAGCAAAGAGAACCCCAGAATAGTGACAGGATGTTGGAGAAATGAAAAGGAATTGAGGACGGAGCAAAAGAAGAGAGGGGGAGGACTCACAGCTTCTTGAGCTTGTCCAATCCAGAGAAGGCTCCGTTGGTGTCTTCTATTGTGCCTGAGATGTCGTTACGGTCCAGCTCCCTGTGGAGAAAGAGAGAAGAGAGGGGGATAAGAAAAATGAACAGAGTCTGCCGTCACTGAAGGATTTGAAAGTCCTGGCCGAGGCTGTTCTAGAAGCCCCCCCCCCCCCCCACCTGCACCTGGCCTTAAGAGACCCTCTGCTGCTCTGCTCTGCCAGTCAAGCACAACGTTTCCTCACAGAAATAGAGAAAAGGTGAGCATGTGAGGATGAGACAAACCCCAGCACAAGGAAACGCATATTTAATTCATGAAGGCAGAGCGGGACTGACGAGAGCACAAAGTCTTGTAAGAGGCCAGACAGTTGGAGGCGATGGAGGCAGGTTCGGTGCAGCCAAGACTTTTAATGGGCTGTGGGGCCAAGCTTAGCCATGGCTGGGCGAAGGGATAATAGAACCAAGGAGTAAAAAAGAGAAAAGGGGAATTGTTTTACAGTGATTTGGGGGTTTCCAAACCCTTGTTGACTGGATCTGTGTCCTCCTGTGAACAACCACCTCTGAGGTGACGCACTGCCCATCTGCAGGGCCATCAAAAAGACAAACAACACAGAACTCATCTGAAAACTTCAGTAGACTTTCTTCCAAACTTGAGAAATGCTTTTGAGGTTGATGGTCAGCTACACCCTCCATAACTTCTCCCCCCACCCCCACCCTTTGCTTTCCAAGCATCTTTTATCCCCCTCTGGTTCTTTTCAGCCTCCACTGGCTGCTGTCTGAGTTGGACCCGAATGTGGCTGCCAAATTCCTACTCTTTCTGGCTGGCTGGATGTGAATGGCCATTGCCTCGTTAAAGCAAGGCCAAGGGTGAGGTGGGGGCTGGGGGGGCTGTGGTGCAAGAGAGCCTAGCTAAAGAAGGCCCTATGAGCCGTCGACCCCCATGGCCGAATTAAGAGGCCAGGCTGGCTTGTTTGGAGCTTTCACACCCTGATGCAGACTCCAGCCCCAAGCCAGCAGTGCAGGCCCAATTAAAGCTCCCCAGCTCCCTTTCAGGGTCCTGCCTATGGCTGCCCCCACCCCCCCCACACACACACACACCCTCTGCTGATTAGATTAGGTCTGCCTCAAAAGACAGAGGAGTTTACCTAGAAAAATAATTTAAAACATCGTCTTCAATCAAAACACAATTTGTGTATTTATTAGGAGATAAAAAATAAAAGACCAGTGAGTGAGTCGGACCCGTGTGCCTGGGCTCATCACCTGCTGGGACAGAGCTGCTTTAGGGACCTCTGGCACATCGCTCCTCTTTGGCTTTTTCACCAGGAAGCAGCAGAGCCAAGAGAAGCTTGGTCAACAACCAAGACCCCCAAGTCTTTCTGATAGATTTATCGAAAGACTTTTTCCCTTCTTTTCTTTACTTTTTTGTTCAAAAGGTGGAAGGGAAAAAAATCTTTGCCGTTCACTGTCTTTTTAAAGGAAGGAGAAATATCAAAAGAGCCAAACAAACTGGAACGTTCTGATCCGAGCTGGTTTGGACACAAAATCCAACACAAGAGCAGAAGTAATAAAAGATATTAAACTAATGATGACAACAGACATCTAGTGGCACCAAAAAAGGACAATAAACATAAACAAGATGGTTTAGAATAAAAAGATCCTGCTTTGTAAAGGAAGGGACTTCATAAGCTTCAATATCAGATATCACAGGCTGAAATTAAAGAGCTCAGCTTTCACTGCTGGCAAATGGCACGGCTACGTCTTATCTTCAGCAGGAGCACAATTTTAATGAGTGGGAGGTTTAGTTGGGGGTGGGGGGGGGGGGGTACTTACAGGATCCGTAGGGCCTTGAGACCCCGGAAGGCTCCCTCACTGATATGGCTGATGGAGTTGTGGCCCAGCTGAAGGGTATGGAGATCCCCCAACACTGCCAGACTTCCTTCATCCAGGCGGCTCAGGTTGTTGTAGGACAGATTTCTAAAGAAACCAACAAAGAAGACAAGAGACAAGTTTGGTGTGAAGTCTGGAAGGAGATGACAGCTTGCAACATCATTATACAGTACTTTAACTTCACGGCTGACTCAAAATAAGTTTGCAGCTCTGAGACGTATTTTTCCCATGTCTCTTCCCCACTACAAGCTGTTAGCAGAGAACGAGTTTAGCAGACATCTGAATTATTGGTAGAACTTTACATGACTATAATTTCCATTTATAAACCTCCTTGGGCTTGTGGTAAACCCCCGGGAAACACAATGTCGCTCCAAACATTACAATTAATCTGCTCTTTTCTTCCTTAGAAACATGAAGAAGTAAAACGGGATGTGAACGCCACTGAAAATACTTCCACCTTTACAAGCAACTGGAACGACTCAAACTTTATATATTTCATGTAAAAAAAAACAATTACTGCCATAACAATAAGTGGTACCACTTTACAATAAGGCTCCTCTTATAGATGGTTAGTAAATAGTTTAAATGTGCTATTAGTTTCTCTATAAACACTTTATAAATCATTAATAACTGCTTATTATGCATTAATTAACTAAGGGTGACAGAGACAAAACTTTGCAGTTTCTTGCTAAATATTGAACCAAATCTGTTCATCTGTATGTATCTACAACTAATATTATATCCTAAAAAATTAGGTTTACAAATGTTTATTGTGCTTACAAGGTAGTAACTTAGTTTGAAATGTTTAATATCACAACTCTAGATAAAATATATAGGTGAATAGATTTGGCTCACTATTTGGTAAGAAACTGGTCAGTTTTGTCTCTTTCTCACCCTTAATTAATGCATAATAAGCAGTTATTAATGATTTACAAAGTCAGTGTTTCCCCTACCATTATATAGGTGGGGCGGCCCGCCTACCCAACGCTCCAACCACCTGTCGGCACTGACGTAATGCTAAACTAGCAGCTAGCAATGCAGGTGCACTAACTAAAAACCTACAAGCAGCCTCTTTCTCTTTCCTCATGCTGAACACTCACACTGACACACACACACCACCAGCCCCCAAACACACACACACAGCGCACGTCCCCCACGCAAAAATAAATAAATAATAATAATAACTGTACAGGCAACGCGGCTGAAATGTTTGTCTCTCTCTCCTCTGCCTTGCTCCAAAACTGCGCGCGGCTTTGTCTCTGCCCCCGCTCCACAAATCTGTCAATATAAATGCTGCGCAGTCAGGAACAAGTCACTGTCTGTCTCCCCCCTCTCCGGAGAAAACTCATGGACGAGATGAGCGCCCCGCCATGGCAAGTTATGTAGGGGAAACACTGAAAGTATTCATGGAGGAATTAATAACATATCTAAAAACTATTAGTCGTCTATTAGGGGAGTCTTATTATAAAGTTGTACCCAATAAGTTACATGTCATTATTTTTCAGACAGTGCTCCAAGGCAGTACTGTGTACAGGAGTCTTCGGGTTACGACGGTCTCGTCTTACGACGTTCCGTAGTTACGTCGGCATCTCCCATTAAAAAAAATAAATAAAAATTTGAAATTTTATTTTGAAAAGCTGAGTTACGCCGTTTCCGGTTTAATGTAGCGGCGGAGAAATACTGTACTGTACTCTCTAAAAAAGCTAAGTCTGGTCCTCTGGACATTCAAAAAACTAAACTAAACTTGTTGGACCAAGCTGGGCCTGTTTATGGACGGCGGTTTTATGACGTAAACGCAGTAGTGAATTCGGTGGATGGACAGAGGAAAACTGCTTCACCAGCATCCCAGTAGGAAATTAACTCTTTTTTCCTGTCATTATGGCTCCCAAATGTATGTGTTTTTTGATAATTATGTAGGGTACTGTTTTAGGATAGGCTAAGTACTTGGTAATACAGTATTGTACATGTATATGGTGCATTATGTACGTATGTTCCGACTTACGTCAAATTCGGTTTACGACGCAGCGCAGAAACAGAACTGCGTCGTAACCTGAGGACTACCTGTATCTGATTGTCCTGTGTGGCCTCAGGTTTGCTTGAGCAGTCATGTGTGCAGAGATTCATCGTGATGACCAGCTCAGCCAGGCACATTGGGAATGCAGTAACAGGCTCCTCATAAAGACAAGTCATCCACTTCTATCAGCTGGTTGGGTCATCAGAACCCAACATAATAAAAATCATGTAGCCGGTGACTGCTGCGGTGCCGGGTGGCAGATTCAAGAACGGCACAGGGAGCAATCTGCCATTCTAAAGATGTGCACACAGGAAACGGTGCTGAGATACACAGAGCAAACTGGAACGCTCCCCATCCCCACTTTATCCCTTCAGACTGGTGCGCGTAAACAAGCGCAGGCGCCACAGACGGCCCGGGCTGCCCCGTCGTTACCAACGCCTGAGCTGAGCAAAGCACTTTAAAGCTGCATTACGACACTCATGTCAACAGCACCGGAGAGAATTTCAGATAATAACTCGGTAGACAAAGGCGGTGAAGGTGATCCTGGAGTGTAATTATCACAATACAAACAAGTGAGGATTACAGGCCGGTTTGCCAAAACCCCACGCTTCAAAACCAAGTACAAAACCTCTTGTCGAAGGGCTTGTGTGCTGTTGAGCCCGGCTCTAATTATGGGATAAACAGGCTTATCCTGAGAACAGCAGAGCACACCGAGTGTTAAAGCAAAAAGTCATTCAGCCCTGGAGAAGGTAAACGGAGAGTGTGAGATTCTCAAGGTGTCCAAACCTTCTCATATGTGGGCCAAATCTATCCAGATGAAAGGACTGGTGGACCATGAAAATGTGAATTTAACTCTCACCGTGAACAAAATTATGGAGAAAGGACAAAAGTTTAATTTTGGTGGAGAAAGAGTTGTGAATTGTTGTAGATCCAAAAACATTAAAAGCCTCATAAACACTAAACTTGTATTTTTTATTAAAAAAATATTTGATTTATTTGTTTGTTGGGTCTATGTTTTTTTTTTTTTTTTCTTGTGTTTGGAAAGTTCATTTTAGTCTGTTCTCAGCAACAAAGCATAATATGAGTAAGTGTCCTTTTAAAAGGGGGTCGATCAGACTTTTGGACCATGGACGACACAAAAGTCAGTCGCTACAACAGATTCACAGAAGGTTTGATAAAGTTGATCAACTCATGTATGTAGATGATGCCACATTATATTCATTTAAACGTCCAATTTGCCTCGATGATTTTATCAACTGTAATATTTATTTAAGTTTTACGAATCATTATCTAAAAGTCTCCTTTCTGGTAGAAATCAGTAAAGGTTTTTGGTGCTTTGTACCATTAAGTGAAAATAAAAACAATATAGTCAAAGGTTTGTATTTTCTTTAATATTGCTCATTTTGAGAAGATTGCTTTTCTTTTGCTTCACTGTTAAACCTAAACATTATATAAAAAATAATTTCCAACTAATGTGCAGAAAGTCTGCATCGACCTCTGAAGCCTGCTGAACAAAATGATACCATTCTTAAACTGCAGCTGTGGACCGCACAAAATCACACCATCACACTTTGAACACTCGTGGTTTAAGATGTAGTTTACATCACTAAATGCTAATGAAAACTAAAACTCTAGTGTACAGTTTTAGGAATTTAAACCACGCTGGCACAAAAAAAAGATAATTTGGCACAAGGTTAATTTACTCACAGTTCCCTTAATTTATGGCAAAACTTCCATCCATCAGGGTTGATGCGGGCAATTGAGTTGTTACTGAGGAACAGTTGTGTCAGGGAGCTCAGGCCGTACAGGGAGCCGCTGTTCACCTCCGTCAGGTTGTTGTACTCCAGGTGACTGCATGAGGAAAAAACAGCAGGAAGATTAGTTCATCCACAGTTTCAGGCAGTGCATGGGACATTTTTGCACCTGGGAAGAGAGGATGTTATTTGAACGCTATTTGTGACTATTACCACGAAGCCTTGTGAGTAACTTTGTAATTACATGTGTTTAAGTGTTTTATCTCAAATAGTTATTTATTTTACTACATACAGGACTTTCATCTTGGCCAGGTCCCAGAAGGCTCCGTCAGTCAGTTTGCTGATGCTGTTCCTCTGTAGTTTAAGCACCTCCAAACTGGACAAACCCTGGAAGGTCAGCCCCTCTATCTGATGGATACGGTTCCTGTTCAGGTCTCTGTGGAGTTAAGAAACAAAATAAAAATATCTAAGACCGTACATAAAACACCTGAAAACAGAGCGGCAGGTTTTCCTCCAGTGTATTCTGCTCTTATTTTAAAAAGGACATTCATTAACTCCAAGCTGAAGCACTCAGTTTTGCAGCCTGCACTCTTCCAGTAAAAACCTTTCTCTTTGGTGTGTGTTGCTCTGGTCATATTAGTGATAAGAAAAGAGGGATATAATGATATAAGATGCTATAAAACTAAACCTGGTCTCTCTCTGCATCCAACACTGAATTGCACAGCTGCTGAGTGTGTGAAGGCTGTAAAAGCCCCCAGGCTCGCAAAGATAAACATCCATACAGGTTCTTTTGTGTCCAGCATGCATCACCACTAGAATGGGAAGATACAGTGTCACTGGGGCCACCTGTTCAACAAAAGGCACCTGGGGAACCTGTTGGAGCCACAATAAGGGGGGAGACTACCATTACATGTGTTGTCTTTGCTCTCTGAAATGGAGGTGTTGAGCTACAAATGGGTTCGGCCTCACGGTGATGCTGGAGGGAAGTTTGACAAAGATAATGGAGCATGCTGCGGGGACTGAACAAACCACTTTGGGGATATGGAGGAAGGCAATAAATCACTAATAATATGAGTCTGGTGTTTACCTTGTCAGACCTTATACACACCAAGAGGTATAGCTCACACTAACAGCGTTTCTCATGTTAAACACACACACACCTCAGTCAGCAGCCAATAGAAACTCCTCCTTTATCCAGACATCTTTTTAACACAACTGCATCGCCTCAAATGAGGAGGCTCAAAGTGCACGGTCAGAGACGTTACGTCCCTGCACCGTGCACTGCTCAGACAGATGAAAACACAACCTTGTCAGCACATTGACTCTGTGTCCGAGCTGATGGAAGACGGTGGTACTCACAGCTGGGTGAGCTTGGGAAGCTGGAAGGCTCGGATAGGGATCTGGCTGATGCGGTTTCGGCTCAGTCTCAGAATCTGTAGAGTTGGACCCAGACGATCCAGAGCTCCGAGCTCCAACACACTGATCTTGTTGTTACTGAGGTATCTGAACACACGTTCGTTCGTCATTCATCTCACAAATCATTTTACAAAGATTTTGTGCAGGGAGGATGAAATCTGTCTCCTTATATACTTACAGGTCTTGGATTTGAAGGCCTGCAGGAAAGTACTGCCCTCGAAGCTCGGTGATGTCATTATTGCTCAGATCCAAGGTTTCCAGAGAAACCAGCTCTCTTATCCGCTGACCATCAACGCTGCGGATCTTATTATGATGTCTGAAAAACAAAGATCACATAGAGCATTAGGTGTGGTCAGCAGTTACCTTGTTAACCATTTGCACACTTCCATAAATCAGTGTATGGGGACACTACTCAAGTCCTCCTGAGCTCTCTAAGCCCACTCAGGCACAGAGAGAGCAGAGTACACAGAATAAAGTGGCCTCCGTCCACCACTAACTTCCTTTAAGAGCTCCCAAACAGAAGCTGGCCTTTTATAAACAACTCCAAGGTTAAAGAGACGGTCACAAATCGTGTGATGGTATGAACTGATACGCCTGCGTCGTTAAAGAAGCTCTGTCCTCCATCAACGACCTCAAGACACAACTGACAAGAAGAACAAAAAATGTAAACAATCTTGAAAAGTTGCAACTGAATAAATGCTCATGGGCTGTTGATGTGCCTGATTGGAGAGGGAAAGAGAGAGGACGCTTCCTGTCACGTTTTATAAGCTGCTCTGAAAAACAACCGTCTAACTTTTACACATCAAGGTTCATGCTCAATAATCCAGGTAAAAAAAATCCAACAAAGTTAAGTCAGGTCATCTGGATAGTTTCTTTTTTTGTTGAGAATTTCATCTTTCATCCAAAGGACTTCATCAGTCTGAGGAGCCACAAACAAACTGTGTCCCACAAACAGCACACTCACAGCGGACCAACCAGTTTGCTGGTGATAAGATGGTTTCTGGGACGGTTTCTTTTTCTTTATTTTTTGTTGAGACATTTCGTCCTTCATCTAAAGGACTTCATCAGAGGGGGGGATGGGGGGGGGAGAGGGCAGGCCCCAGAAACCATCTTATCACTGGCAAACTGGTTGACCCACTATGTGATTGTGCTGCTTGTGGGATAAATACTGTAATGGTTGAATGAATGAGTTTGTCTGTGGCTCCATGGACTGATGAAGTCCTTTGGATGAAGGACAATACGTCTAAAAAATAAAATAAAATAAATCGTCCAGATGACCTGACTGAACTTTGCTGGACTATCTTTTAGACGTTTCAACAGAAAGAAACATTTTTCCTGCGTTTCGTTTTGTCCGAGAAGGAAGGACATGTCGTGCAAGAACCTCAAGGACAAACTGAACAGACTTCAGATTTTATTTTAGCACTGTTTAAGGGTCTTTTATCCAATGAGGGGAGTCAAATGCTGCTCCACCCTTTCCTGTACTTCTCAACATCTGTGACTGGTTATTTAGGAAAGCAGAGAATAGAAAAGACAAATGAATAATAATAGAGTGAAGTGGATTGTGAAACATGGTGTTATACAGTCATTTGACTCGCTACACCGGCAGCTTGGATGTATATGTTAGGAGGCTGGGGCCCCACGTTACCTGAGTGCACACGCATGAGATATGTGTGTGACCTGTGAGTGAGCGCCAACTGGGTGAGCAGGAGTTGGAATTTAATTTATTTAGTGTGCCTAAGGAGATCTAAAAATAAAAAAAAGTTAAAAAAAATAAAAAATAAAAAAAAAACAAGATGGGGATTCAAAAGTACTTGAACAAAATAAAATTTATTTTTCAAGGATTCATGGACTCTTTTTATTGTCATACCAGCTCACATTTGCATGTTTATGGTACGAAATTCGGACTCTGGTCCCAGATCAATTAAGTGCAGCTCGAGCTCAGCAGTCTGACTTATGTTCAGCTTTAGTAGCTAGAACATGATTTTATATAAAATATTTTGCTGTTCAGGTGATTGTTGCAACAGAACAAAAAAATCTCAGCCTCTGAAAATGGTTAAAATAATTTTTTTAACTGAGCTTACAAAAAATGTTTTATCAAGATTCTACAGCCCTTTTCCTAATAAAGTCACCAAACTGCATCAACTTAATTCTTTTACACGCCGACACCAACTTATAATATACACACAACTCACTGCATGGACTTTTTTTTTTCCTCTTTCCTGCTGCTTTACATATTTTTTATCTTTTCTTAGAATTAATCTTTATTTTCATTTGCTGATTAAAAAAAAAAAAACAACAACAAAAAAAACAAACATGCAATAAAATTTTCAACGAATGTTGAGATCAGATCCATTGGGATTGATTACCATCAGAAACACGGACTGGTTGATGACTTTATGCGATCGGGTTAGTTTGCTTGCACTGCGGCACTGAAGACAGTCAAATTAACCCACAATCAGACACCATGAAAGACCTTCAATATGTAGTTAGCAGCTTTGCTAAGTATACATGTCAGAGAGTGCATGGAGAACAGGTGCTCCACAAATCAAACCTATAAAAACAAGGTCAGTGTCTACTTCCTTCAGCCTTTTGACCAGCTGATGAACACACACACATTTACTGGTGACTCGGAGGAAGAGTGGGTCACACCACAGTGGCCCACCTGAATAAACAGAGGCAGAAATGGTTAAGGATGAGCGCACATGCACAAACACACGCACAATACAAATAGGAAGCAAACACACGGGACAGAGCAGCAGACAGTGGCTACAGTGAGCAAAAAGGAGGGAAGGAAGGAATGAAGAGGGGAGGAAGGGGAGGGGGGGATTAAGGGGTGAGCTGGGGTCAACAGCTGGTAACCTTTTGCTGGGAAAAACAGATCAGACTCAAACTGGTGGGAGAGGTTGCTCACTTCAAACTTTTTCTCCACATTAACTACATTCATTCCCACCCCCCACACCCCCAGCTAGATTCCAGCTGTGCGTTAGAGACAGATAAAAAGCCTCAGCGCTCCACATCTTTGAAGTCCAGGCGTACAATCGTAGTGTTTATAAAAAGTGATTATTCCACAGCCGGTGACATTGCTGATAGCGAGGAGCTTGGTTGGCTCTTGTTCTCTTTCATGTGTGGAGGGGCCTCAGTCGGCTTAATTCAGATTAATTCCAAATCTCATTACCCCGCCCCACTGACCATCTGATTAGCATGAGCCCGGCTCTTTTTGACAGTTCTTTTGATGTATGGAAAACAGCGTCGGGGGTTTACACCAGCAAGGTCACTCCCCCTCGTTTCCAGTGTCATCTTTTGGGTCGATTGTTCGGCTCGTCTCTTTCTGTTTGATGCCAACGGTCGGGACCAAAGGAGAATTATTTCAAAATCAGATCATCCGTTGGGCTGTTTGATTTTTATCCCGGGCTCCCCTTTCATGTTGACTGGGCAGGCGAGAAGTACACTGGGAAAGTTTGTGTTGCTCTGCTGTCATTTTGACGCCATGTTTTAAAACTTTTTGTTGCTTCTCTCTCCTTTTTTACGCCGTCCTGCTGTGGCATTCTGGGAGTCTGCAGGGCCTCAGTGCCAAACGCACTGTGACTGTGGGAACCTGGCATATGGTGTTTGGATGGGTCCTCATCACAGCTTTATTAGTAAAGTTAACTTTTTATTCATAAAATTATATATATTGGGGTTAAGGTTATTTGCAAAGAAGTCAGCGGCCATTTCAAGCACAAATAGCAGCAGCAGTAAGCTGTAGCACTTCTGGTGCGGTCTTCAGAAACTTCCATCATGGTTCTGCTAGAATAACCGTCAGCTTTCCCCCCTGCATTATCTAAAAGGGCACTCTGCCCCCAACATCAACCCCCATGAAGGTCATGGTATGTAATAAATTAATAAACGTCTATATGAGTTTTCACATTAACAATTCACTGCAGCCGAGAGAGACGCCAAAGCCTATACATCATCTCCCCTACCCCCAGCTCTGCACTCCAGACCTCCTGGGACTTTTGTATCTAAACTTTAGCATTGTTTTAAATGTGTATCAAACAAAGTGATGTGTGCACGCCATGATGTGCATGCATGCACTAACACCAATGCATGTGGAGAGTCAGCATTAACGCATTAGTGTCCAATTTGTACATGTGACCAAACCTTGGTTAGCAGAGAGAGAGAGAGTGCATGTTGCAAACAACTTTAAAAAACACAGTGTGAACATGGCAACAACAGCAGCCAGGTTATCTCTCCTGCTCTAAATCCCAGTGAAAAACAACATTTTTGAGATTGGAGTTGTTTTAAGACAATGGGATCCATTTTTTGTCTTGGCTCTGTTTGGACTAGCTGAAAAGCAGTCAGTGAGCATTAAAATATATTTATCCAAACTGAGTTAATCTAAAAAACTATCTACAACAATTGTTTAGCTTTACTTTTATACTCCAGCCAGAATGTTTAAGTCAGCAAACCAGCTACTGCTAAAAATCCCCAAAACCAGACTGAAGACCAGAATGATCCTTTGTTCTGATATGACACGTTAGATCTGTCCAGAGCCTCGATTTATTTTTTTAAATCTTAAAAATTCACTTTTATCCTTGATTTGTCGAAGTTGAGTGGGACTCCTGCTTTGTACTTTTATTTTATGATTTATTTAAATATTCTTATGCTCTGTTTTACAGTTTGTTACTGTTGTACATACTACCGTAATATAGTTACATATGTACATTTTATCTGTGGAACACTTTGGTGCTGGAGGTACTTTTTGAACCGCCAACATTTGCTGCCAACAACTTCCTGTCTTCCATTGTGTACATTTCAAGCACATCGCTGAAGCAAAACAAAAGTTTCTCATTAGACGGACCATGTGTAAAAGGCTCAAGTAAACGGCGACTACCCCCACCCCCCCACCCCCCGATACACTGAAACGCTCAGAGGGTAGTCTGACTTTCAGACAGTAGCACCTACATACGAGCTCCGCTCAGTCTTTGGGAAAGTTTTGTTTGATGAGCAGCTAAAGGAAGAATTTTTTTGTCCATTTATTTGCGTGTGTGTTAGCCGCAGTCTCTCACAAACTTGTTGTCAGACAACATTCCAGACAATCATCAGCCAATGGCACAGGGACAGTAATGCCTCTGCCAGTGCACACACAAATGCTCCCATACAGGACGGCAAGTTAAGATAGTTGTACTGGATTTATTTTAAACGCTAGGTTTATTTCTCTGCCTTTTTTTTTTTCATTTCCTTCGACTCTCTCCTTCCTCTTATTACTTCTCCTTAATCATCACTCTTCTGACACACAGGGATGTCACCCTGATCTGACACTGTTCAAATCTTTTATCTCTGACTCCCTCCCTGTTTTCTCATCCTTAACCCTAACCCCCAGTTCACTGGTACTCGTTTTACTGTAAGCCATGTGACGGACAGCTGCAGCTGCAAGTGCTTCAGCCGGGCCTTCGCTTCAGCTGCGTAGCTTTGTAAAAATCTGACCCTCCCTCCAGCCTCCACTCCCATCAGGACTGGAGGCTTTCCTCCCTAGCAACAAGCTTCAAGTCAGGCCAAAAAAAGACACCCTGATCATTAGGAGGGCCTTCCACTTTCCAGTCTGCGGTGAAGTAAAGGTGAACTCGCTCCTGTCTGTATCAAAGCAAGTCAGACTGACACAGCACTAAGCACAAAGCAAAAATATCCACACAAATTCAACAAAAGTGCACGTATGCCGACCATCCTCTTCCTGCTGACTGTGTACAGCTTACAGAAGTATTCTGACCAAATTAGTGCATCAGAACCATTTCTGAGAAGCAGCCAGATGACACACTGGGGAGAGGCGAGCGTGTGACTCCCACAAAGCTCATCCGCTGAAAACGATATGACGATGAGCAACCATGACATGAAGAAACAGCTGTACACTTTACTAGCAGGCAGGCAGTCGGCATACTAGCAAGGTGTGAAAGAAAAGATGGAGTGCAGCTTATGATTAGAACCAGACTAACCTAGCTGAGTTAAAGTACATGTATTTGGTTTCAGGTCAAGCGAAAATGTTCGCTGGTCACGTGAAGGGAGGAAAGCTGCGAAATGCTGAAGAACAAAAGTCCTGTGTGTTTATGTTAATATCTATATTCACTTTTCTGGTAATTAACACTTATAGCTGATTTTGGCCACACTCCTTTAAGTGTCTGCGACAATACTGAAGATTTAGGAAGGTTAAACACAATAATGTACCATCATTTACATGATAAATTCCTACATTAGTTCATTTTGCATTTGATCCCTAACTTCAATCTGCAAACTCATCATATACCCTTTTCTAAATTTTAACCAACTTAAAAAAAAAAAGAAAAATAGCATTGCAAATGGATTGCTGAGTTCACATTTGTAACATACACAACCGTGCACACGCCCTTCCCAAATACGGCAGTAAATCTCCAGTGAGATGCCAGAGCAGGCAATCCCCATAGGCAGTTTCACAACTGGGAGAAACCAAGTTGAAACCGTACACGATCTGACACTCCAAACAGGCAGCACCGCTCACTGCAGACAGGACCACATAGCAAGCTAATGAGACTCGTCGGTTCCTTGAGCGACTGCTAATCACTCAAGACTGAACTCCATATTGATTCCAACGCAGCTCAAAAGAAAAAAAAAAAGATTCTTGATCTAGTTTGGTGCAGCAAGGTCACATTCATCGCTAATCTCACATTAAGTCTGTGTTTCTTCTGAGCTGTAGAGGCATCCTCTATGGATTTCAAAAGACTATTTAAAGAGCAATTTTTAAAAAGCCACCGAGCTAAAAATAAAGCAAAAGAAAATATAATATTTCTGGTAGCGTTTTTAAAAGATGTTGACGTAGTACTCACAAGTAGAGGGAAACGAGATTGGAAGCTTGTCCTAAATCGGGTATGGAGGTCAGCTCATTGTGATCCAAGCGTCTGAAAGTAACAAACGATAGGTCAGAGTTGAACAAGTGCCCCAAACAAAACTAGAAATAAACACATACAGATAATTACTTTTCAAACTTATAAATTAAACACAGTCTGGGGAAAAAAAAGAACAACAACAGTACATTAAAATCAGAATAAAGAAAAGGTATTAAAACGTTTAAGCTTCTTGTCATCGCAGTTAACTTCAACAGTTTCAGCTTGCTCCATCGCATTAATCTGAATTCAATCTATTCATAAATCAAAGCGTTTCAAATACAACTTGTCACGTCTGCCACAGAGCAAGTGGCAAGTTGTATTTGTAAAAACCAAAAATAACACGTGAGTAAAACAGTCCAGGAGCTTATGACTGCCGGGCCGGCCTGCCAAAGATGTCAGCAGTGTGTGTATCCTTGATTTGCCTCTGTGTGTGTGTGTGTACGTCCTGTACGTTGGAGCTGAGTGACACAAAGCCAAGCCCTCTCCTCACTATATAAAATATTTACAAGGCCAGCGTTGGCCACAGTATCGGGTGGTGGAGGGGAAGGCTTAATATAGAAAACCACCACTTAATTCTTAATTGGACTTAGTTCAAGGAAACACAGAGCAGGATGCTGATAGAAAGTACTGTGTAAAATACATGGAGAGTGATGTTGGTCTGCATAAAAAGAGAAATCCAAACCAACATGAGCTGCTCAAAATACAAATGCAATAATTTTATATAACTGAGAACAATTAATCCGAATGTGTTCAGTATGAACCATTACTTACAGCTCACTCAGATTGGGAAGGTTGATAAACACTTCAGGGTTGATGGAGGTTAACTTATTGTGACCAAGATTTCTGGAAAAGAAAGAAAAGAAATTTGTTAAGATAAACAGAATACCTTTGAACTAACAGTAACATATACTTTAGTCGTCTTTACGATCTTTAAAAACAAAATCTAAATTTATTTTCCCAGCAGTTTAAAACAAAAAAAGGGAGCGTGGTAGAGTGTCGTGATTAATGGCAGTGATTGCATCTATCGTTTGACAAACGGCATCATCCGTCCACACGTGTGAAAAAGCTGCAGTACATAAATCCAGCCAGCCTTCAAGGAGGGCCCCGATCAATACTGTCGATACAGAGTGCCTCTCTCCGGGCTCACTTTCCAAACAGAACCGGCAGGCCATTCATCTGCAGCAGTCAATTTGCACTTTAGGCTAACGATGCATTTAATAGCTGCCACTTGACTTGTACCGAGGCTTATTAGAGAGCGATTTGTCCCAGGATATGGCGATACTGCTGACAAACAACAAGTGGAAAAGTGGGGGCAGGTATGTTGAGTGTGCCTTAACGAGCACCTGCATTTATAATCCCCCTTCCTACATGAATTAAATTAAGCTTTTCCCACGCATAAACAAGTGTCACCCAAGTCATACGCTCGCCCTCTGCGCAGTTGGCATGCAGCCTGCATGTTGGCAAAGCGAGACCAGTTAGTGTTTGTGTATTGGAGTTAGCTTGGCCGGAACAAAGGGAGCCCACAGCTCCACGCTGCCTTCCTCCTGCCCCCTCTACATCCCCCCGTCCAGACGTGAGACGCTCGAGGAATGTTTCACAGACCTGCAGAGAGATGGTCGTTTGTTCCCTGAGACCGGGGACACTTTTTTACCTGGTATAACACATTCCTCATACTCTTGTGTCACTTGCGGTCTTAGAAGAGCAGCACAGCAAAAGAATAAGAGTTCATAGTATCATTTTGTGCTATACATGTTAGTGAAATCAGAGACAGATATTAAGACAGCTAATGTGTGGAAGGTGGGTTAATAACAAGGCACACACAGTGTTTTCTTAAAACAATCAATCTCAATTGCCATCTGACTTGACAGATTTCCCTTTCTTGTCTTCTGAGCTCAATTGCAGATAATGACAGCCTCTTTCCCCAGTGAGATTTTTTTTCTTGACGAGCGTGTGCGACGAGATAATAGCACAGCCTGTGCCTGCCCTCCAGGCACAGGTCTGACAAGGTGGTGTGCATAAACATCTATGTTGGCATGATGGTGTGTAGGGGCACCTCCTTCTGGTTTATTTGGCTGAATTATTATCCCCTGCAACAGGAGGCAATTACTGCATAATAGTAAAGAGCAAAATGCAATGGCCATGCCAGGAGGTATAATCTGCCAACACACACACACACAACAGCAACGAGATAGAGTCTGAAAAGTCATTTAGAAGGACAATCAATAGTTCTCATTAACCTGATTTTGGCACAGAACACAGTGTTAAACTTTCTTACACTTTAGGAAAATGAAGCTTTAGTCAGCAAATACACCATCAAAGAGCTCCATTAGTATTTAAAAGTGAAAGGGAGCTATTTTAATTACAGACCTAGCATTACTTGAAGGAATGCTGCCTAAAACTGAATGTTACACATATTTTAGTGGTAGCTTAGTTCTGGTGGCCATCTTATATTGGATTTACTGCCATTGTTAATGGGTTTTATGTACAACCAGTTACTTTGTCTGGTGGTTTATGAGTTATTTTATTAACAAACAGTGTTGACTCTCACAGTGAATGTCAATGTTTTGAGCAAAGCTGGTATACTGAGGCGAGCTGGTCTGGGAAGCTCAGTCCTCACCCCCTTCTACAGGTGTGCAGTGGAGAGCATCCTGTGCTCCAGCATCAACGTGTGGCATGGAGGCTGCACAGCTGCAGAA
>JARVLU010001354.1:7699443-7713520 GCA_031762415.1 Simpsonichthys santanae
TGTGATGGAGTTAAACTCAAAGCTGCTCCTCAGATAAATAATGTTAAATTATTATTTTATATATGAATGTTTCTGTTCAGTGCCCTGAGATGTTGTGACTTGGTGCTTTATATATAAATAAACTGAATTGAATTGTTGTTTTAATTGGACATATCCATGTGGTTGGTGAGCTGCAGTCAGCCGTCGTCACATACCTGTTCCTGTTTGTGCAACAAGAGCTGCTTTCAGCGCCGACACTGACGGACAGCCACGTTCATCTGTGAAACTTCTGCTTTTGTTCTGGCTCTGCTGTCGGGACATGCAGCCAGATTTCACAGAGCTGAGATAAATGTGTGGAGCTCTGCCCTTCACCAGGCCCCCGCAGCCCCACCGGCTGAAAACGACAATGTTCTCCGAGGCCGTCTGTCTCCTTATCAGGTCCACAGAAGGTTCCTTCCTGGTTTTCTTCAGTCTGTAATTACAGTTGCTGGATGGTTGCATTACAGTATATTTCCCAGCACTCCCAGTGTTTTCCTTGGGTTGTCAGATTTCTGTTTTTTATTCTTAATAGCCTGAAGCTCTGCGCTCTGTGGAAACAAATGAAAATGTCTCACTTGTTTGATATTCTGTCCAGGATCCATGTAGGATTTCAGTGTCAGACTTGACTGTATGTTTTAATTAAAGTTGCTTTTGGCAGACACTGTCTGACGGTCTGTGTGGTCCCACACACACACACACACACACACACACCTCTCACTATAAGGAAACAGCTGTTCATTTATTGTCAGCGTAATCATTGTGGTTTAAGGTTCAATTGATTTTTATTTTTACTATTTTGATATAAACTTTCCTTAATGAATGATTATTAAAGTTGTAGCTATTAAAATGACATAGTTATTTCAAATGAAAACAAAAACAAAAACTTGTTTTTGTTTTCTTTTCATTTTTTTTTTTTTTTAAAAACAAGCGTTTATTAGAGCAGATATGAAAGAACGATGCACAAATTGAACGTATCAAATACAGGTCAACCTCGGTTTAACGTTCGAATTCCGTTCCTACGGGCTGAACGTAAACCGATTTGAACGTAAACCGAAAAGGATCGCACGTGGCGAACGTAAGTCCGGATTTCGAACGTAACCCGAAACTGAAAGCACATGGCAGCCGTAACGTATTTTTATACACGTTTTTTAAATGTAAAAACAACAACAGCGTACTGTACTTAGAACGCCGTTTTAATGTGTTTCCAAGCAGTTCACTAACAAAATACCCTAAAAAAAAAAAAACGATAAAAACATAAAATGCTGCATAAAAAAGTCAACGTGAGGTGTGATGACATCACTGGGGAGGCGGTCGTAAGTGCGAAAAAACTTAAACCGAGAGGGTCGTAAACCGAGGTTGACCTGTATGTAAATAGTTTATTTTTAGACATTTATTTTGTAGAGTTACAGTCGTTTGTTAATAAGTGTGCCTGTGTGACAACTGAGACAAAACTTTGACTCAGAAATATATTTTTGTTATTGTTTTATGGAAAGAAAAATATATTGAGATATATATCGTATATCACGATATATCATAAAAATATTGATATATTAATTTTGGTCTATATTGCCCAGCCCTACAAGGAGTTAGTGAGTTGGGATGCAAGCGGGGTTAAATTTTTAGTTTTGTTCATGTGCTAGCCCACTTTGTCAAAGTACTGTATGTGGGATACAAAATACTCATCAAAATTCACCACAAATTTTCATTTATCAACAAACTTCACAAATTTCAGAGGTGAGTTTAGCAAATTATCAAAACATTAGTAGAATTTGGACAGGAATGAATGGCTGGCAAATTTGTTGATAAATGAAAGGGATGTGTATAAGGTCACCATTATTAAAAGTAAAATAAAATTAAAAATGCCTGTCCCCGATAAAGGCCTGGTATCTGAGAACAAATTTATATTTCAGTTCTACAACTACACTGGTTAGAATTAATGTGCACATTTTTCATTAATTTATTCATGCACCATTTTGAATTTTGTACATTAAGCTTTTTATGTCACACACAATAATGAGAGCTTTATGGTGTTCAGTATCATGATTAAAACACTTGGACCTGTGAAGGGACAGGGAATTGACATCTTCTTTGTAAACTATAAGTCAAGCAACCAAAGCTGCATGTAGAAATTCTTGTAAGTTAACAAAATCAACTGCAGACTCTTCAGCAGCACAATTTTACATCAACAGGAATCAATAACCCAAGCTCTCATACAACCACATTGTTCAGTCTTCTCACATCTTTCTGCCCTCAAATTTTTATGAGCACTCAGCCACCTCCAACCTTCTCTCCACTGGGATTCCATTTTTCCACCAATAGAAACCAATCAAGGCAACAATGACTTTTATTTCAGGGGGAAAAAAAAATAGAAGGTTTGTTGGACTGTATAGGTGGGTGAAGAAAAGGGGGTAGGACTGAAAGGGTAAGGTCTGGTAAAATCCTATGAGAACAGAATAGATCCTGGAGGTGGCCTTTACTTTGAAATGTGTAGTGACTAAAAGTAAGGTCATGAGCTGTGACATTTTCTGCATGACTGTGTTTCAGCAACGGGTCTTACTTTCTCAGTCGGAATAATTGTTATAAAAAAATCATGCCCTTCATTTTAATAAGTTGGGGCTGTTGGGGTTTAGTGGATGTTAGGTTAAACCTACATACAGTATACATGGCAAGTTATATACAATGATTCAATACAGATAAGACATTTTTAAACACAGAATCTCATTAAGTTTACACACATGCATGCAGTGTGAGGTGTAAAGTCCATGCTGCAAAGCTAAAATATAATAGTAAAATTAGGAACCGAATGAACGATGTAATTTCTGAGCCACTAATGATTGTGATTTTAGTCTAATGACTGGTTTAGACCAAATGGGATCAGGGCTTTTCCAATCTGTGCCAGTTGGTGTTGACAGTCAAGGGATAAAAATCACACAGCTTGTGGCGTTTATTGTTTGTAACCATTTGCTTTCTGATTTAGTCACTGCCAGGCCTCCCAATTAAAATTATTTTAAACATGTCTGACAGGCATGATAGTCACAATTAACACAAATTAAACAAAAGTCTAGTATCGCAAGCAAACAAAAACACTGCAAACAGCAACTTGCTCTTTCTTTACCTTTTCTTCCTTCAAACTAATCATTTATTTTTATTTATTTTTAATATAATATGCAAGAAAAATACCTTTTTTTTGTTAAAAGTCATTTTTGATACAACATCCGTAATCACTTGAGATGGGTTGCCCTTGTATTTATTTGATAAGTAATCCTGTTTCTGAAGCCTAAAACACATCTGTTATTGTTGGTCAAAACCAGGATGTGTTCTTAGTATAGTTATTCACTGAGATGAAATATAGAAAAATTAAAATAAACCATGGCATAAGTATAGCATATTCTACTTTCCAGCGGTGTCCCAGTCTTGCTTGGTTTGTACATATGACACTGCTGCAGCATATCTGTGGCATTCACAAGCATCTTCTAGTTAAAATTATTTCACAAACCTGTGGTAATCTCTGAATGTTTGTTTTGTCAACATCTTGCTATAGACTCACCCACAATCATATATGTGTCATCTCCTTCTTGCTACTGCTCAATGATGCTTTACTCTGGCATACCACCATTTGGCAATTTGTCTTCTGTTCTCACTGACTTTCAGTAAAGTCCGAACCAAACCCACAGCAGCAACTTGCACATCAAATTCCTCCAGATCCATGTTTGTGGAAACAATAATAGGTGTTAATGTTGGTCTTTGATAGGTAAACATCATGTGACCAATCATAGTACACAACTACAAACACAAAGTTTTGTGTAGATGTTGGTATTCTTACATCATATATTTTCCAACAATGAAATATTACAACATTGTGATCATGACACCCAGATGACAAATGTGAGTCACTGCAACACATTTGTATTAATATGAGTATGCATATAAGATGTAAATGTGACATTTCGAAGTTGCAATGTTCATGCAACATCTTTGCAATCTGATCAATAAATGCATGGCAACCTGGTGGTGCTAGAGCTCATATTACAAATGCTAGAGTATCAGATACAACAAAAGTCAACGTTGTGGTCTTTTTGTTTTTACAGCCAAATATCAAAATAACTCATAAAACTGAAAGGAAAATTGTGACGCAGTACCTGCAGTCACATGGTAAACAAAGGTGGAAGTAATACATTTCATATCTTATGTTTTTTGCTGATTGTAAATATGCACAAGTTTAGATAACCTAAGTTCAATAACTGATCATTTATATATTTATGCCGTTTATGTTCACATTTTAGCAACATTTGATGTAGTTGTTTACTATTTGGAGTGCACACATTTAGTTAACTTTGTCAAGTCTTGCTGCAATTTATTTGTCATTTGCAATGATTTTACTTTTGTTTCTTTAAGTTCCTTTGGAGATGTTGCTGAACTTGTTCTGTCACTCACTGCAAACAACCCAACTGCATCACACCTAGATGTCAGTCTAACTGGGCTGTACCATGTTGTGTGCCAGCAGAGGGATATTTAACAAAGTTAAATATTGTAATTTGAGTTTTACATCCATGTGTAGGTTTCCTCTGGATACTCCAGTTTCCTCCCACAAACCAAAAACATGCATGTTAGACTGATTGGTAACTCTAAATTGTCTCTAGGTGTGAGTGAGAGAGTGACTGGTTGTTTGTCTCTATGTGTCCCTGTGATGGACTGAAGACCTGCCCAGGGTGTCCCTCACCTCTCACACAGTGATAGCTGGATATAGCTCCAGTGACCCCTGTGTCCCAAAAAGAAAGAAGCAGGTAAAGATAATGGATGAATGGATGGATTTTTACATTTTTGCCTAGATAAAATTAGTTGTAAATATTTTTTCTCTTAGGTTACTATTCAGAACTAATTGATCAGCTATGTTTTGTTCCTAACACTACTTGTAACTTTATTTATTTTAGTTGTTTCCGCCTCACTGTGCCAGAATGACCCGATCAGCCACTTCAAAAGTTCCCCTCTTGATTCAATCACTGGGTCAGTTAGTGCTTTACTTGCCTATGTGGGTACAATAGTTAAAAAAATGTTATGTTAACCTGTTTTGTGGGCCAATAACTGCAGTATTTTGCGTTTTTGTAAATAAATTTGAAAGCCTTTTTGGCTAATCTCCTGTACAAGAACCCCAACAGAAATATATAAATGTTTGACAGGCATGTGGCTATGTGTTCTGTATCACTTTTAAATTTATATTTAGCTTTATCAAATATATGAAGCCACATAAAGTGCTCTTAGAGTTGGGTAACAATGCAAAAAGCAAGGTTCTTATTGCGAAGTTGCTATAAAGGACAGTTATATATCTATATTTATATTTAATTTTGAAAAAAAAATGAATGAATTTAAAAACATAACATGATGAAAAATCAGAGACTTTATGAACCAAGCAGGATGCTCTGTTGAACTTGACATAGAAAGAAACTGGGGTTTGCTCAGCTTCAGTATCACTGTTCTATTCTCTTTTGTTCAAAAGCAGCTATGTCCTAATTCTAAACCATAACTGTCATGGCGTTCTTGAGTGTCCTAGATGCAATCCGAGATTAAATATACTTTTCCCTTGCCCCCAGGTGTCTGATGGGCAGGACAGTTTTGTGGTACATCTCATAATGTGTCATATTTCGCACTAAAGCAACACTCCAAGTTAAGGACTTCAAAGTAGTTCACAGTTAAAAGGTTTTCAGATATTTAAAGAAAAGACATCTAGTCATCTTTTTATTTTTTATTTTTTTAACTGATTCTTACACAAAAACAAATTGTTATCTTAACACAGTTTGGATTTAAGATCAGACATTTATTTACTTGGGTCAAATGGAATAGTTGTGAATATATATTTAGTGAAATGGTTATATTTCTGCAGAAATAAAGCCTAAACTAAAGTATTTTATAACACTATTTGTAATGAAAAGGTAAAAGTTATAAACAATTCCCTCCAAAATTCTGATAGATGATTCAAACCGTGACATTAATAACATTTTTCTTTAGGTTAATTGTTTATTGTATACTGGCTGTAAGTATTTGTTTTATGTACTTTAAGTTCTCAAGTTTTGGAAAGTGCCTTTAGAAGTTTAGCTTTAAAACTGTTTCAACACTGCACATCTTGTTGATCATAGAGATGGAAAATAGGTATGCAAGGTGTTTTTTATAGGCACAGGATCAATTTGTTGTTAGAAAGTGTCACAGAACTGCCAACATACTTAAACAGAGTTTGATAATCACTGAAACAGGTACTGAAAACAACCGGGATGCCTTGAACTCTCACTTGAGAATTTCAAGAATACACTTGAGGGCTTTTCAATAATTAAATAAGCAGTGCTGGTCAAAATACAACAAGGCTATTTTTCCTCAGTCTCAGTACTGGTGGTCTGTAAACCAGTGGAGCTGGTAAAAATCTCTGTTATGAGTCATCATTGTTTTGTTTATGACATAAGTCCTGATCAGATTTTTAAAAAAATCATTACATCTGATTACTGTCCTTTTAAAATGAGCTAAGAAAAAAAATATGTTGCAAGTAATGTACACTTTCTATTAAACTTGTTATCTAAATCATAGTGGTTCTAGTAAGCATAGTGCTAAGGCTAAGCCCCCAGTTCACCACCGACCTGTTCACATGACCTGTTTAATCATCTGACAGATGTATTGTTTATTAGGTTTAGTAAAATAAAATAAAATAAGCTGAAGCTAAATTAGGACTAATTCAAAGACTGTTTCAGACATGAGATCATAAAAAGAGTTTCAAAAAGTAGAAACTGAACTTGACATCCTAATAATGTGAGCCAATTAAGACAATAGACATGACAACAAACCCTGATAATTACTCCATTCCTATTTTAAGCTTCAGTTCATTTTAGTAACAGCGTATCCCTTGTTCCCAACAGTTAGCACACATAATGCAAAATAAAATAAAATAAAATAAAAATATCTCAGGGAATCTGTCTATACTTTCATTTTTTTACTGTTTAAATTTAGGAAATCGCTCAAAAGTCAAAAAAGTACTAGCAGTAATTCAAATCAACAGAGACATACTGTGTGTGCTGCACAGTAAAGAGGAGAGAACCATACTCGTGGTAAGAAGTGGGGATGGGGGTATTGTCAGATGTCAGTGAAAGATGTACAACTTGTCTCCTGCTGCTCACCTCAGGGTATCACAATGCCCCTCAACCTACTTTACACTAGTACACTAACTAAAATACACAAAGTGACACAATCTGCAGGAATTATCTGCACCAACATGCACACAAAAAAAAAAAAAAACCACCTTGCTGTGAATTAAACTCAAGAACTGGAGCCAGCACAGGGCAGGCATATTATTCATTCCTGGAGGGTGTCATGTCACTACTGACAGGCAGACATAAATATTCCTCAACCTCTACACCAAGGGTTAATGGCTGTCCATCACACACCAATGACACATACTGGGCTGCATGTGCCTGGTGTACACCCACAGTGTGGGGACTTCAAAGGTATATCAAGGTCAGTTACATACTGGGAAATGTATAAAACACAAAAATCAACACACATTTAGTAATTGTATATTAATAGGGATAATTTCCATTAATAATCATGCCTGATACATACAGATGAGCATTCAATATCTTCTCAACAAGTTAAGTGTTACTTTAAAAGTTCAAAACAATTCAGTGTCTGTGTTGTGCACTAACTCTTCCCAGAGCAAGAACTATTTTATTAGACTAAAGAAATGCATAATACTTGGGAAATGGCATACCTAATCACCTCAGGGACTGGGTACAACAAACCTGCAGCTGAATATGAAAGAGCCAACATTTCCCACTTTGTTCCTAATGCTGCATGGCCAATCAAAATTAATTTATTTTAATGTATTCACACAGAAGGTCAATTATCCAAATGATTCCAGTTCAGATTGCACCTGATCTTGGGAGCCAATGAGCCATAGAAAGGGCAGATGGGTGTGCTTTGCAAGGCAAATCATCACTCCAGGCCTCTTTTTTGTCACCTCCCTACTATTTACATGTCCAAATATTCAGACCGATACTCACCTTAACTGAAATGCATTCCAATAATACATAACTACTGTAACATTTAACATGTGAAGGAGTAAGGCCACACAAGGAATATATATGCTTGTTACATATAAATAAATAAAAATAACACAATTTTCCAATTTTAAATTTATGCATCAAAATCAGGTCTTAAAATTCAGTTGACGTTTCTTTAAAACAATAAAATGAAATAATTACATTGTCTTTATGTATTTAACTGATTTACATAAATAGTGTGTGGAAAAAAAAAGTTTAAAGCCTTCTCACTTGTGGAATTATTTTTAGTAGTGTCCACTTGAATTAATAACGTACTGTATACGCATTTATAAACAGCGTTGACAGACCTGAAGAGAATTGTCAGTTAAATTATGCAAATAATAATTTTGAGTAAAAAAATCTCCCACACAGTTTTGTTGGTTGTTTAAGTGAAACAGGGGAGTGAAGACCTATTGAAAGTCATTCCAGTGCATCAGGAATAAAATACCAGAAGTGCAAAGTACACGTCTGCGTCATTTAGAGTTAGTAGAGGACAATTGTTTTTTGGAATAAACACGTTTTCTCATCAGCAAAACTGCTAAATTGTTCTGAGTGGTAAATGCCAACCGCATGAATTTATTACTTTTTTACCAAAACAGTCCCCTTAATGAAGAGGTATTTAAAACTAGAAAATGATGAAATGATGAAAAAAATAAAAATAAAAATTACTCTCATGACAGCTCTGCTCTGATTGGGTAAAACTGGCTCTGGTTTTTTTCATTTGTAGAAAGCAGCATCAGACTATAATCCCATTATTATTATTAGATTAGATGGCTTAAAAAACTGGTTTTCTCCCTTTCATAAAAAAAATAAATAAAATAAAATAAAAATAAAAATAAAAAAAAATAGAGAGATCAATCCTTTGCATGTCTTTTTCAATTGATGAGCATAGGTTGCCTCAGACAAATGGAAACAGTTTATGTCAACCCCTCTAACTGCCTGTCAATATCTCTGTGTGTGTGTGTGTGTGTGTTGTTTCTTGTACCTTTCCAGTGGTACAGTCTGACAGTAATTCAGTAAAATATTTTCCAAGAGTACATGCTGTCGTTTTTATCAATACTGTACATGTATTCCAAACTAAAGGAGAAAGACTAATCAAAGAGCCAAACCTCCAGACCTCATCTGTACAAACCCACTGATGTGCCTTTCATTCTCATCAGAGGCTAATGCAGGGCAGTTAGTGAATAGTTATGACTATGCTATGTTGCCATTCAACTTTGGTTAAATTAGTAATTTAGAAATTGATAGAAAAAGACATAATTTACTCTGCATTTGTGCACCTTTCACCGTAGCCCCTGCGGAGCATACAAGGTCTGGAGGAGTGGGTGCTAAATTACCAGAAACAGCTAAACCTTGTAAAAACAGATGGACGCAAACAGGATTTATTTTCATAAAAACTAACATGGATGCATGAAGTGATTGGTCATGTTAGTGCCCTCCACCTCCAGCTTTCTTTCAGCACAGAGAGCATTACATTTTCCAGTGTTTCATCAAATAGAAAAGTGGACAGCACTTTCATGCAAATGAGAACGATGCTTCTAGTTGTCTTAGAAAAGAGGGGGCAGCAATGGCTCTACTGCTGACAATTTTCCCCGCTGACTTGATGGAGCCCAGGAGTACAGAGCAGCATATCAATTAGCCATTAAGGGTGTGCTCAGGTATTAGAGGGATCAGAGAAACCAATAAAAGTCTCAGGAGAAAAGGAAAAGGCTGACTAGATTCCAGATCAATGGCAGCTCAGACTAAAAGCTCCCTCTATGTCAGAAAGGTCATACAAGTTCAACAAATGAGGTGACCTTTGAACTCCGAGCACAAGTTGATGCCATTAAGACGATGAAGATGTCAGACATTAAGCTAATTTATTTTTCAGGACTTTGAGCGATAGATTTAATTTGACTGGCTTTAATAAGTTTTACACAATCTCGAGTTTGATTTCAGCAACTGATTTACTTTTGTGAAATGCAAACAAAGTGTTAAAACACAAGATTCAATGCAATAATAAACACAATTAGTGACTAAACTTTTTTTTTCAGTTAATGCAAAATCAAAAAAAAAACATTGAGTATAATTTTCTGCCTTTCAAGCCAGAGGTTTATTCCAAGATCATCTCATGTTCTGTTTTGATCAAACCCTAACAGTGTTATGCTCAATCCACGGTGATATCAAAAGACACCAGGCTTAGAGAACTTACTATAAATGACTGAGCAAATACAATTTTAGCTCAGTATTGGCTAAAACTATAAAATTCACTGAGTTATGGCCAGTTTGTGTAGCCTGTGTTAATTAGCTGTGGTAGTCACCTTGATTTGAATAATGCTACATTAATCAGGCGACACGGTGGCGTAGTTGGTAGAGCTGTTGCTTCTCAGCGAGAAGGTCGCTGAAAAATCCCGGCCAGTGGCCTTTCTGGGTAGAGTTTGCATGTTCTGTGTGCATGAGTGAGTTTTCTTCAGATACTCCAGTTTCCTCCCACAGACCTTAAACATGCATGTTAGACTAATTGGTAACTCTACATTGTCTCTAGGTGTGAGTGAGAGAGTGAATGGTTGTTTGTCTCTGTGTATCCCTGTGATGGACTGGAGACCTGTCCAGGGTGTCCCCCACATCTCGCACAGTGATAGCTGGACATGGGCACCAGTGAACCCTGTGACCCAAAAAGGAAGAAGATAAGATAAAACTGTATTGATTCTGCAGGAAATTGTTGTGCAAGTAAAGAAGTGGGTAAAGATAATGGATGGATGTTAATCAACTGTAGATGTACATCTAATGAATACTTTCTGCAACTTTCATTACTTCAAGTGGTTCATGAGAAGTTTTGGCAACAGCTACGCAAACACAGGAAAGCACAAATGCACACTCAAAGATGTTAACGCCCATATTTTGACTTTGTGTTGGGCAATTTTGTAGCGAAGTATGATCCATAAAAACACAAGCAAAGCATACCATTTCCAAACAAATATGCAGTAAGTACTTTTATTGCAGCTGTGGCAAATAAAAAATGTATAAAAATGGACCTAAAGCACATTTATCGTTAGCGTGGATGTGGCATGCTGCGATAATCTCTTGTTTCGTATGGCTGTGGTTTTGATGAGCATGTTTTGTATCTTGAATGATGGAACATAAAAGCACAGCACTGAACTCAAGGTGTTAAAACAGAGAAGTGTATGGGTTCTGCCACCCACTGTGATAAAACTCCATGTAATTCATTTTCTTTCCTGCTCCATAAATCGTACTGCTGCACCTTTAGTGCGTTCCCCACTCTCTCCTTCATGGAACAAGCGGTGCCACACTCATCTGCTGTCCCCACCTCTACTGATAAAGTCTTTCACTTTCTTAAGAATAAACAGGAACACTCCCATCTTACTACTCTATCAGCCCACTGTCTCTTATACCAGTCAACCACAGACAGCTCCTACTTGTCTGTTTGTGTGTGCGTGAGGGCGTTTGTGCGTGCATGTGTGGCAGAGAGCGAATGGAAGTAGTCTTGTGCAAGATGAGCTTCAGTGATTACAGGCTGTGACAGTTTTCTAATTATTCTGTCAAACATCAATCCTGTGGGCTGATGCAGGCCGTCCTGTGGCCTGATGGACAATGTAATCACTGCGAGGACACCCCCACTCACACCTCACTTCACTTTTCCACCCATTTTACGCATCCTTTCCACCCATTCCTTCCCTTTCGTCTCACTTCTGAACTTGCTCATTTTCCTTTCCACACCACTCTTCTCAACAAAACCCTCACTTACACTTTTCAGCGACTCATTTTTCTTCCCCACGCACTAAATCAACCATCCCAGTGATTTCTATGAGTTAACAAACTCTTCTGTTGTGTAGCAAGTGACTGTTCAAAGGGAAAAGAAAATGACCAGTAAGAACCAATGTAAGGTGGACACAAAAAAAAGAACAATTTTGTAAAATCACGCTAACTTTTATATAAAACTCTAAACCTTCTTTAGTCTTTTTAAGTTTCTTTAGTTGCATCAACTACAACTTAGAACAACCTGAAATGCTTGCATGGTATATCAGCCAGTTTGGCAAAAAGTAAATACCGGTAAAAGGCCTTGAATTACTTAAAAGAAATATATATCACTCCGTGACTTTTATGCCAAAAGTTTAGTTCATCTTTTGATGAGAACTAACTGAGTTATAGACATTTTGGTCACATTTTAAACAGAATTATGCAAGCACTCGCACAGGCTGCAGGCACTCAAACTATGTGCTGTGAACGACTCCCACCTACTACCACTTCAAATTTCAGCTCAATATTTATGAACATGGATTTATGGACAGTGATTTACGTAATGACTAAGATGGATTAGCCAGAGTGGACAACTTGATTTAAGCTGACCACAGTTAACTAGTTGTAGTTGCACACTTAATGATTTCTTACTGAGAGTTTTTAAAACCTATCCAGCAGTTCACAAGAGTTAATTATTATTATATTTTTCCCAACAGACAAACTGGGATGACTACAACAGTGACAAAGTAGAAATGTTCAGACTATTAAGCAAAGCTGTAATGCAACATGCAGCTTTTGGTGTATGAGTTATGGAGGACTTTTTTTGCAATAACCACTCAACATTTTTTCTTTCTTTCGCCTTCGACGAAGACGGTCGCTCTTACCCTCCCTCCCCCCTGTTTTTTTTGCTCTCTTGTCCTGTCAACCTCAGAACTTCTCTTAACACCTATTCTGAATTGAACATTATTATGGATTTGGTCAGCTAGTCCCTCAACACAATTGATAATTTTTTTTCCACCAGACAACAAGGTGCTGGAGAGCCCTCATGCCCTGAAAGGACTCATGCAGCTGGGTATGTCACTGATTCCTGGGGTGAGTGGAATACGGTGTGCCTATGTGCCTGTCTGTGGAGGACGTAGAATATGTGTACTGTACATTACTGGATTTATGATGACAGGATTTCTGCTTTTTGGAATCGGAGGATACCTTTGATATTGACAAATTAGGAAGATATCGGAATCAGTTTCAGCCATGGTAAAGCTGCCAACCTTATGTGAAGAATTAATTTGTGCTTCAAGTGCTCAGACTCATATGGTTACCGAGCTCAACCGCAAGCTGGACGCGATTTATGGGAATCGTGGGCCACTTGCGGCTCCTGGAACTTGCCAGCATGAAGGATTCAAACTTGCAGAATGCTAAATCAAGCATGGACTGGGTGGAATGTCCACAAATCTGGCTGTTTGGATTTGCTATTGAGTGTACAAGCTGAACTTGAAGGCAGACAGAAAACAGAGTCTGGAGGACCAAACAATTGTTGTTTGTATGAATTTGGCCTCCCCGCAGACCTTGGACAGGCCAGCTTATTTCAAATTGCTCCTGGAGGATAAGTAAACTAGAAGGTTTGCCTGCCCCACTCTCCCTCCCGAGGACATCTGTGCCCTTATCAGAACCATGATGCTGATAGACACTTTACCATCTTATCAGAACTTTGGAATTTTCTGGAGTGTTTATGGATAACTCACTGGCTTTGCAGACCTCTATGCATAAATGCATTATGATGTCATTATATGTTGCAGCTATATGTTGCAAGGTCTTTTTTTTTTTTTTTTGCATCTTTTATACTGTTTCCCAACTAGGAAATGGTGTGAGACGTGATTTTTTGGGGGGCTTCCTCCATCCTCATTTCTCTTTTTCTCATCTGCCTGTATGTTGTATGTAACAGGTCTTTCTTGTAAATGAGTCTTCAAGGCTCAATGGGACCTAACTTGTATACATAAAGGTCTAATAATAATAACGTTTTATCTCAAAAGCTATACAATTGAATGAGTAATAGTCAATATTGTGTTGACAAGTCAATTAGTTGTGGTGGCCATTTTTTATTGAATTTACTTTAAAAGTTATGTTCAAACAACTCATTCTTATCTTCAGAATGGGGCAAGAAAAAGTATAAACTTATTAATTCCAACCCCAATGCTTTTCAATTCTTGTTCAGTCTTGTTTTGTCATGTTGGTCTTTTTACCTTTAT
>JARVLU010001354.1:7764282-7778137 GCA_031762415.1 Simpsonichthys santanae
TACAAACTGATGAATATTATAATATCTTATAGACTTGATAAACTATTCCAAAAACAAAATAAAATATAAAATAAAACTATAAATACATTTTATTATGTGTACCCAGTAAAAACTATTATCCATGAAGTAACAAGCCTCATTCATTCAGAAATAAAATTCAAAAAGTTATTCAATTGATCAAACGTTACCTTTCTTCAGAAGAAAAAACTGAATCTCCTTCTCCAAATTCAAAGCCATCCAGGAATCTCCTTGGTGTCTTTTTATTCCTTGAAGGACGTTGGTTTGATATATTTTCTTGTGCTCCAACCTGATTCTCCGCTCTGTCGCTCATTTTTTTCCTCCTCACTCTGCACTCTTCGTTCGTGCAGAAGAGGGAGACAAAGAGTCGCATTCGCGGGCTTCCTACGGTAGCGGGAGGGTAATTACCGTAATACCACTAGGCATACCAAAAAGCGCAATTTATTTGCTTTCAAACACCGTTTGAATTTTTCTGATTGCGCAAACCGTTGCAGAGTTACAGTAAGACAAAGTTAGCTTGTGAAAACGTGTCGCCGGCTACACGTTCGGTTTAGAAGGGTTAAGGCCCTGTATACATGTAAACAATCTCTGGAAACCTTAGTGTGTTTTTTTTTCCTTTGTTGATTAAGGAAGAAAAAAATGGCACAGTATTGACAAGAAAGTTCATGGCCAATAATCCAGGTACCAAATTCAATAATTCTCAGTCGGGTCATCTGAACAGTTTATTTTTTATAGAAACGTTTCACCCTCCATCCGGAGGTCATCATCAGTCAGAGGAGTTCCAGTAAACTGTTTCTCCACCAAGTAGTAAACACCTTAAGTGGACCAACCAGTTTGCTGGAGCTAAGATGGTTTCTGGGGGATGTCCTGTCCCTGGTCGACTCCTCCCAGGCCGGCAGCCACAGCCAAAGTTGTTCAAGGCAACACCTGACTGAGAATTATTGGATTTGGTACCTGGATTATTGAGCTTGAACTTTCTTGCCTTGAACCACTTTAGCTGTGGCTGCCTAATTATGATTTTTGTATTTCAATGACAAGTGCATACACACAGACAGTCAGTCTTGACCATGTTAACAGTTACAAGCAAAATGGTGAATACATGAACCTTAGTTTGGACCGAGGATAAGGCTGATTTGCTCCTTCACATGAGAAAAGGGTGAGAAGCACAAACAGAACTTTGCTGTCCACAATTATTACCATTGTTCATCTGTTCAGACAGTACTATCACCTCTACCTCCTCACAAAAAAACATTGAGACACCTTGAGCACATTAAACAACGTGGTAGGCATACAGTCGATGGGATACCAAGGATTCAGCTAATGTCAGCAGAAGAAAGAAATAGTGCATTGCTCAACTGTTTGATGCTTGTACTTTGTTTTGTTTAATTACTGGTAACCTGAATCCATTTGCTGTCAACTACCACTGTGCAAAAATTCACACATCAGGGGGAGACCCCTTAACGCTGTCTTTAGTATCCAGCCCACAATGTATTTTTATTTAAATGGAGCAAAGACAGGACTTTAACAAGCTCACGATTATCAGGATGGGACAGATCAACCATTGACAGCTGGCTGCCATCACTGTGAGAATTGGGTGGAGCAGAAGAGGATGACCAAAAAAAAAAAAAACATCTTGACCTTACAAACCAGCTCCTTTGCTTGACTTTGTGGCAAAAACTAGGGTAAAGTGAAGACTGTCTGGAAGCTGTTGAGCCAAGAGAATTGAAAAACACTGTCTGTGCTCAAAGCTGCTGTAGTGTGAAAAGAAACCAGAGAAAACAGTTTTTGACAGGGCGACAGGGATTAAACTAACACTGTATAAGTGAGGCCTGCTCAGTGTTGCAAGTTAAGAGCTGAGGGGAGTGAAAAAGATGGAAAACTGGGATAATAAAGGTGCACTCAAATGCAAAAGAGCTATAAATGAATAAATATGTTTGTAAAAAATAAAACACTATTGTGCAAAATTCAAGAGTTCAAAGCTAGATGAAAAAGAGTGTCCTGCAGGCACGAGAAGAAGACAGGGATAGCACACAGGAAATGACTTTTGCTATAGAAAAAAAAAAAAAAAAAAAAAAAAAGTGGAACAAAGATATTCACCAATAAGGGGAAATCTTGCACTGTTGATATGTGACTTTCAGGCAAAAAAAAAAAAAGGACTGAATATAATAAAAAGGCACCTAATGTGTTAAGGAAGTTAATGGCATGAGAACATAGCAGGTGTTCATTCCTGCTGCACAAGTGGTTGATGCTGACCCTGCTTATTACGTGGCTCACAACAAGACATTATAGCAAACTCAGCAATTATGAACGGTTGCTGGAAAAGCAATCTGTCAGTAATCGGGGGAAATTTATACATAAAAAAAACAACAAAAAAAAAAGGCAGAAAGCATCATGAGAAAATTTGAAAGTACGTTTTCAAACAACCGCCTGAAATTTTCTGAAAAACTTGGAAGAAACTCAGTAGTGAAGAAACACCACTCTGGGTTGACATGCACGGAGAAGATAATGATGTCCTCAAAGATCACAGTGAACACAGTGCATGGTAAAAGAGCAAGGCGACCATTATCTGCTGCTATGACAGACATGAGATGGCCTCAAATGTTCAAACAAAGGTCGGTCCATAATGAGCGCCGAGCAAAGTGAGGGGTGGCTGGAAGAGAAGCAATGGTATGTAAAACCAGAAC
Organism: Simpsonichthys santanae; assembly: GCA_031762415.1. Taxonomy (NCBI): domain Eukaryota; kingdom Metazoa; phylum Chordata; class Actinopteri; order Cyprinodontiformes; family Rivulidae; genus Simpsonichthys; species Simpsonichthys santanae. The sequence continues at coordinate 7,766,985 of JARVLU010001354.1, forward strand.
CAGATCCTGCTTTCCTAGGCGACCCAGACATTGTAATGTACAAGAGGAGAGAAGGTCACATGTCTAAATGTAATAGCAAAAGACACTAGTGAACACTGTTTAAAAGTCATAGTTGAGGGTGTTCAAGCAGTGTAAACATACAATATTAAATGTTTAAACTAGGAGGTCAGACTAATGAAGGGTGATGCAGACTGTGTTCTATCAGACAACAATATATTGTACATTCTGTCCGTGATGTTTCCGTCAATGTATGTCCACATTACTGAGTGCACAATCCACAGAGCAAAGATGTAGCAGATAAATTAATAATTTTACTTGATGCAGCCACAATAATTGCAAATGCCTCCTACAGAAAGTGGTCTGGTTATTAGTTGAGCGAGAGAACCTTTTTTCTCGGGGGGAGAGAGACAATCTTGCATAATCAGTTCTCTACTTCCATTTGTATCATACGTAGCCCACTGTGAAGATGTAGAACAAGATTTTCATCTCCATTCATTTTCTATTTCTTGGGGACACAGGGGAGGAGATTAAACATCGCACAACATCTCCAATCACATCACATGCATTTTGAATAATGCGGTCATCATCCTCAGGCCTTACTCATTTCCCAGTAATGAGTGCAAATCAACTCGCAGTCTGCTTGCCTGTGACAGCAGCTGGCAAGGAGGATGTTACTTGTACAAGAAGTCTCTCTTTCTCCCTGTTCGTTCAGTGCACTGTTGAACGATCAGTTGTTGTTTTTTTCCTCCTCCTTTTCCACGAAGCTCAGTGGTGGCCAGAAGCACCGTTAGCTGTGATCTGAAATTTAATTAAGCCTCCGAGGCTGTGCCATGAGGGGGATACTGGCTGGTAAGGGACAAATGTAGGCTACATGCCAATCTGGAGATAGCAAGATAAGACTATTATCTACAATGAGATAAAAATATAGATCAGGGTGGGCCTTCACCAGCATCCATGTGAGCTGCAATAAAATAAAAACGAGGAGTAAATGAGGAAACAAAGCTCTTGGGAGAAGGAGAAAAACAAACACAGACAGAAATATGGGACTTCTTGTGGATAAATACCGTTTATATTAGTAGAGAGAAGAGAGGGAGATTCTACTTTCCTTATAGTTTATTACTATTATTTTACTTTGATGTATTTTAACAAAAATATATCAGGCAAATGCAACAACTTTAATTTGCTACCTTTCCCTGGCACACAGCATTACTTTAAATAACTAATTAGGATTTCAAATGCACATATACTGTAGGTTCAAATTTACCTTAATTTTACCAATGAGCTATTTGCAGACATACAAATAAATAAATAAATAGATAAACTAAACATATTGTATCACAACATAGCAAAGGCAATTGTTAGTATATAATTATATAATAGTTATTTTAAAAAGAGTGACTTTTTGATAGTTTTATTTTCCATGAGCTCAATGCGCATGTCTATCCAATTTTTCTAATTTTTCAACATTAAAAATGTCAAATTAGATCGACACTTACTTCTGTGAAATAATCAGTGTAATTGGCTTGTCAACACATCATGTTTTAATTACACATTAGCACGGTCAGGTTCAGTACACACTACAGGCTAGGCTTAATAATAAGGGTTCATATGTGATGATTTCATTTAAGCAGAACTGTAAAGCTAATATTGTTTTGGATAAGTTCAACTTCCCATAAACCTTTCTCATTTCCAATTCTACCAGACTGTGAAAAGGTCAGACGGGAAATTTCTCTATCCATGGAGTGATTGGATGTGAAGCAAACGGAAAATAAAACAGTTTTGCATCTACCTTGACATATAATGACCTCAAATTCTTAAGCAAAATGCATTTGTGCCTGTTCAGTTGAGGTTGAAAGGGCAGCCGACACTGAAAGTCCTCTTGCTTCTGGCACGCCAGTCAGAACACGTCAACGGGTATAACGAGAGACTAACAAACAGTTTTGGTCCCAAAAAACGTCAAAGACCACAACAATTTTGCCTGACATAACTAAACGCATCATTACCATCACACAGTCTTGTCTAGTTAAATCCACAACTCCTTTGTCTGTCTCTGTATCTACAGTAATGATGCCATCTTAGTGCTACTCAAAGAAAGAGAATATCAGTGTCCCAGACCAACAGTGACACCTTTTTTGACACTTCCTCCACTCAGTGCTTGCATGACAGCTGAGTCCTCATTAGAGGAGAAGTCCACCCGGATTTCAGACATAGAAAGCACCTCTAATGACAACCTGACATGGCCTAGGTCTCAGACAGAGATCAACAGTTCAAACCCATGACTGAGAGTCTGTCACTGCAATGCAACCAGAGGGGTGACAGTAATGATGATAGTGTTGTGGACGGTGGGTGCTAAATGACCACACAAATGTCTGCAGGGACAATCATTTGTCATAGTAAAACCTGCACAAAGATGTACACTCCTATCAAAATGCATTGTGAGACACTTAACTAGAAAAATACTCAGTCTTACTTAACAAAAATGTAACCAAGAGTCCACAGAATTTGCTCATTCCTCATTATTGAGTGAATAATTTTTTATCGGTTCAGCATGAACAAAAGAAGAAAAAAAGATTTAAAAAGTACTGACATCTGCTGCAAGATTCTGCTGATCCATCAGAGGGCAGGAGGACTACTCGCAATGCAACTTCCATGGATGAGTAATGAAGTGTGACTAATGGTTGGCGCTCCTTTCAGCAAGGAACGAGGTATGGTCACATTTCTCTCTGCTAATGTTAATTCTGTGCTCAACAATTTAACTCTTAATTTCAGTTCCAGAAAAAAAATGATTTTATAGTGGACAAACAAAAAGCAACATGTTCATTTCTACTAACACATACAGCATCTTTTTTTATAAGATGAAGGAAATATTTGTGGAATATTTTGACGTCCTACTCAGAACATGAAAATGTTAGGGTTTGTAATAAGGAGGTGGAAACACTAAGCTGCTTAAAGGAATCAGCTCTTTGAGAGACAGGCTGCTTTAAACCGCAAAGCCTATTTACAGCTGTTAAGACAATTTCAGTGTTGCGTTGTCTTTGCAACTTGAGACTGAAGAATCTGCTAATGCAAAGGATAACAACAAGTCCGCTGAGAGGTCAGTGTAACGTGCCACTTGGCAGCTGTACTTGTCTGTGTTTGATCTCTGTTTGCAGATTCTCCAAGAAGTATGTGTATATTTTACAGGTTATAGTTAAACACACTGTGAGGAATTTCTGCTCTGCCCATATGTCGACCGGGTATGGGGCCTGTGTCAATAACCTTTTGTTACCACACCAGTCCCTCTCCTCTGTTCTCCTCATTGTATACTATGAGTGTTATCTTGGCAGGTAGTGCAGGCAGAAAAACGGTAGGCTAACATCGGTCTTTCAATGTGCCAACCCCACGGAGGGATGTAAACTCTTCAGTCCATCAGCAGAGGCCTTGCAAGAAATGAAAGGTTGAAAGAGGCATGCAGCTAACTCCACGTATCACACAGAAATTGTTTTAAGCCACACAATGTCAAAGTGGTAAATTAGCACCACAATTATATTTTAAGAGTTCGAAATATATATTTTAGTGTTAACTAATACAACCAAGAAGGGGGCCCAGCTGCAAAAGTGGAAAAGTAAAAGAAAGGTACAACAAATTGAGGAAATATAAAGATACAAAAGATAAAACAAGAAGAAATACAAGTCACTGACAAGGGAAAGGCCAGAATGTGTGGGTAAGAGGGATAAGAAAAAGCAATGTTGTTGTGACTTAACATTACCAGTTAATGGGCATGTAAATTAACCTCAACCCATTTAAGGAGGAGTTATTACCATAATATGTGTTCCAAACTCTGGCTACGTAAACAGCAGCAAGACGGTTAATGGAAATAAATTTGTCAAACAAATTTCTTTTAGCGTGCACACAAACAGATTTATAAGCTTCAATAATTAAACACAAAAATTCCTCACCAACACATACAATGGAGAGAAAAAAAACCTGCAATTATCATGTTCCCTCAGTTAACACAAAGACTACTACATATGCACCAAATATGAAAATAGAATGCTTAGAAATAAATGGAAAAATGTTGATGACATAAAATAAAGTTGTCTCATGGCAAGGCCCCCTTAATTTAACCTATTAGTACATGACTGTGTGGTGGCTAAATTAGAAAACCTCCTTTAGTGTTAGGGAAGTTAATGGTGGCACAGAGAAGGTGAGCCTCTAATCGCAAGGTTGCCGCTTGCATCCCTTGGACCGAGAACATCAAAATGTGGGTGGGAAAGATGAAGCACTCACACCTGCCTCCACCCTCACTTGCCTCACTCTGAGTCCTTGAGCAAGGCCCTTAACCCCCACCATCTGCTCCCCCGGGTGCCCTAGTCAGCAGCTCTTTGCTCCACACAGAGGGCTGTGGTAGCTTGGTGGTCAGTGGTTGCATCAGGAAGGACGTCCGGCATAAAAGCAATCACTGAGTCTTCATGTGAGTTAGTTCACTGTGGAGACCTCTTAGGAAGGAAGCGGTCAAAAAAAAAAAAGTGGCAGGCATGACACTACAATGCTTTAAGTAAAGGTTAAAACATTTAAACTTTAATACACACTTTGTGCTAAAGTAAGAGTAAAGTTGTTTTTTTAACTGCAATTTAACAATGTACCTAAGATGCCTCTAGAGCTGCCTTCTCAATAACAGGAGGCTGGTGGCGATTTTACCACCTACTCAAGTGTCTGGCACTGTCTACTCTGATCATTTTATTTTCTTTGGAGTCAACTGACATGCCAGCACATGATAGTCATATGACCAATTTCAGTCGCTCAAGCAGGAAAGACAGCCTTTCAGAGACTCTATTTTAATTGTTCATAAATACAGACTTTAAATTACACAACATATTTTTTAATTGTGTTGATAGGCCAGGTAAAACCAGAGTTATGATCAATAATCCCCTCTACATCTTTTTCTGAAAAGCATCATCATATCTGAAGCATTTTAGAGCGAGAGGCTGTGGTAAAAACGGACAGTCTAAGGGACAAAACACCCCATCACCCTCCATGTTCACCTCCTACCCCCATTGAACAAATAAGCAATGTCCTTTCTGACAGAGACTCAAGAGTTATTTGTCAGATGCCAAAAAAATCTACAGGATGAAGAAAAAGATGCTGACGTTGAATGGAGTCCTGCACAATTAAGATGCCACAAGAGCAGGAGTGAGTCATGAGGTCTGAGAGATTTGTGATATTTAGCATGTTTGGGTTTTATATTTAAGGTTTAGTTTAGTTTGTTTAATGTTTAGTCCATTTTAGTGTATTTGAGCCAAAACAATGAGGCAATTTTTGAACGAGAGGAGGAGCTGCTGACCCAAAGGAGGATGGAACTGCAAAGACAGAACCACTCAGACAGAGGAGAGGATCATGAAGGAAAAAAAACAGTCTGTCAGACAGTGAGGACTTTGTTGATGAAGAAGGTGATCATAATTTGTTTTAGAAGAGGAAGAGTGGATTGAGCCCCACTAGGTCAGACTTTGCATAGAAGGGTTCAGAATCCCTCTGACTTGGCCAAAAGAACTAGGCATCCACTCTGAGCTCTGGAGAACAGAGGAGGATGTGGATGTTGACCCAGAGGGCATACTAATGGAGGAAAATACTATTTTGTTTTTGTTTTTGAATTAGCGTAAAATAGTCTGTCAATTAAAAAACTGTAGTGTAGATCTAAAAAAGCTAAGTCTGGTCCTCTGGACATTCAAACATTTTTTGAATGTCCAGAGGACCAGACTTAGCTTTTTAGATTTTTCTACCTGGATTATTGAGCATGCATCAGGGTACTGTAGTGTAGAGTTTTGAACCATAAAACCCTTAAGACATTAGAATAAAAAATAAAAATAATTTAAATTAGATTTTTAATTTCTAAGCTGAGACAGTTCTAAAACACTGACTACTGTTTGTGGAAGAAAAAAAAAAGTATTTTTAAGCAGTTAAATAAGGTGATTGATGAATAGTCATGAAGTTAAAGGGTTAAAGCCGTCTTATTCAAATGTTCACAATATGATGCTTTTGATGTCGATCAGAATCATGATCTTGTCTGTCGTTATAAAAAAAACAAGCATTCACCTGGGACTGTTGCAAGATAAAGATACATTTATTGTGAAATTATTATTTATTACTGGTAGATTCTTGAAAATGTTATTTTGCTCTGCAAAATTGATTGACAGCTGCTTCTAATTATGACTTCATAACTCTTTTCATATCTGTGATGCTGGTGAGACATTTCTATCAGTGCTCAGTGTGTACAGTCTGCGTTCATCAACATTTTTGCCACACAGAACATCTATGTGTTTATGTTGGGAAATAACTACAACCACCTACTCTGAGCCTTTGGAATTCTAAACAGAACGTAATTGAGAAGGCTGCTAGAGACATCACCATACATTATGTGCCCACCATAGAACTGGACTTGGACTTTGGGAGGATCCAAAAGAATCATGCCAGGAGAAATATCAGGGGTATGACATCTATGCTATTGTTTCTATAACCTTGTCAAAATCACAGTTGATGCATTCTCCAAGGCCAGAGTAGCCAATCATTCAAATTATTCAAGACAAAGTCACACTTAGGCCTGTCAAAATAAACAATAAATCAATTAATCACATGATAAACGAAAATTATTGACCTCATTTTCATTTATCGACTATCGTTTCTTTGTGTCTCTCTCTGTTTACTGAAGACAAGGCTCAACTCTGGTGTTCTTCGCTAACCCCTCCCTTTCTCTTGTCTCTTTAAAATCCAATTTAATGATCCAAAATCACGTTTTTGGATCATTAAAAGTAGCTAAGCCGAGAAGCTAAGCTACGAGCTAAGATAACAGGCTGACCTCAGGGAAAAAACTCAGTCTTGTTAAAGCTCCAAAATTCACAGCTGAAACCTGTACCTTCGTGTAAAAAGTTATTTTTCTCAGCAAAAAGAAGCTGAGAACTTGTTTACTGATTTTTTTTTTTAATTAAAAGCTTTGTGTGAAAAATGCTATGCTAAAGAGGTCAAACCGCAACGAGCATACGCCATTTTGAGAACCTAATAAAGGAAGAAGAAACAGCCGATGTCATGTCAAGAGGCCTCCCTCCCATTTTTTTTAAAGAGACACGCTGCTCATTCGCTCCCTATCCATCCTTTGCTTCAAACGGTCTTATACTGCTACCCAGTGGCTGAAAAAAGGTACTACATGAAAAACAAATAAACCAACATTTCTTCTTAAATCTGACAATAGTTATTAATTATTGTCAGATTTCAAACAATATTATCGTTTATCGCAATTTTTTTTGAGACAATCGCCCAGCAATTTTCTTTTATCGTGAACGGCCTTTCAATACGTGTAAAAATGTCCGAGTTATGTCTCTTTTTGAGTTGGCTAAAGGAGTCCATCTTGAATTAGGCTGACTCCAATTGTTAATGAGTTGTAGATATTTATATTAAGCACATTTATTACTAGATCAAATGTCCTCGTCTTATCTAGTTGTTTGAACTGAAGCAAGCAGGAACAGTTTTACAGAAACTGCCACGTTGTATTTGTGGAACTGTGCATGCAGGATGTGGAGCTTTATGTCCCGCCTACCTCTCTACAAAACATAACTTTTTTTTTTTGAAGCATGAATAACTAACAAAAGCTAAACATGTTTGAAAACGCTCGGTCTTTAACCCTTGGCTTATATGTCGATCCTGTGATTACTTCCTGAATGTTTCATCATAATCTGTTTAGTGGTTCAGGAGATACAATAAACTACACAGACACAAAAACAAACATCTTCACCCTCTTTTTGCCTTCTGACAGCAGGCGATAGACATAGGGTTGCTCGTCACCCCAATAGTTTATTCTAAAGCAGGGTGACCAAACCTTTTCATATGTGGGCCAAAACTTTTAAGATGAAAGGTGTCACGAGCCACAAAAAATTGAATAAAAAACATATAATAATAATAATAATAATAATAATAATAATAATAATAATAATAAAAAGCATGCATAATTTTAGTGATAAAAAAAAACATAAACACAACACAACATAAAAACGTGAACAACATTTTGGAGAAAGGACAAAACTGAGTAATTCTGGTGGAGAAGGTGTTCTAAACTGTTGTAATCCAAAACATTAAAAGCTTCACAAACAATAACCTTTTATTATTTTACTTTTTAAATTTAATTAATTTGACTTTATTGGTTTAGTACCAAAGGATTGTATTAAACTTAATACTGTACTGCTCATTTTGAGGTGTTTTTTTTATTTTTTATTTTTTTTATCTGTTTTGCTGTTAAACCTAATACTGTAGTTATGTAAAACAAAAAAAAAATCACCATTAAATTTGCAAAAGGTCTGCATCTGCATCAATCTCTGAAGCCTACGGGCCAAAATGACACCATTCTTAAACTGTGGGCCGCACAAAATCACTCCAAGGGCCACAAATGGCCACCGGGCCACACTTTGGACACCCCTGTTCTAAAGGTTACACAAAGACCAAAACTCTGTGCATTGCCACACGGAGATGTTTATTTAAACCTTTGTAAAGGTTTAAATAACAACAAACAACAACAACAAACATCTCTCGGATATTTAAACCGTAAGAACGGTTTAAATACCCGACTCCCCTCTGTGGCTCATTTGACTGAGACCAAACAAATAAAAGCTGAAGCTGGACACAGAGCGGTTTGTTGTGTTCATCAGCGGAGAGAAGAGGCGATGTGATGCGGTTGGACACTTGGACTGATTGACGTGAGCCGCACTCAGGGTGAGGCCACGTGCGTGACACTTTCACCCAACGAGAGTGAGAAACCGCACAGCTTATCTGATTTGTCGCGCTGCCTTTTCATTAAATCAGACACGTTGACTTCCTTATCTGGCTGCAAGGCGCCGACACAAACACCGACACGAGCGGAAAACTGAAACAGGAAAATCAACCTGGTGCAGCCGTTAAACATCGCATCTTAAATTAAAACAAGACAAACGGCTGCTCCTGTCAAAACCCAGTGGGAATACTAACGCTGTTACATGAATTATTAAAAATTAAATTAGCAAAAGAGAGGCTAAATCAAAATGGACACCTATCCTAAAATGAAGCAAAACCTTGGTTGATAGCCAAATATAACTAGATTGGCTAAAGCTAACAATAGCAAGACACTTTGTAAAATATAAAACTAACAAAACATTTGCTAAAAGCCAAAATGAGCAGCTAACAAGCTAATTAGCTAACATCTAAAATGAGCAAAATGTAGCTAAAAGGTAAACTTGGCTAAATTGTTGCTAAAAGCTAAAATTAACAAAACATTTGCTCAATAATAACTATAGCTAAACCACAGCTAAAAGTTTTATTAAGAAAAGCGGTTGTTACAAGATAAAATTAATAAATACCTAAATTTAGATTTAGCAAAGAAGTCACTTAAAACCTACAGTCATCAAAAACATAACTAAAAGCTATGTTTTTACTGACTGTAGCATTTAGCCTAACTGATGCTAAATGCTAAAATCAGCCACATAGTAGCTAAAAGCTAAAAGAAGCACAGAAAGACAAAATTGGGGTGCGTACACCAAAACAGATTTTAACATGAACATTTTTAAAAAGAACTGTTTTTTTTTTTTTTTTTACGTATTATCTCTGGATTAAAAAAAAAAAAAAGTAAAATAGTTGAACAGTTAATGTGTTAATGTTACTACAACATAAAATTAAAGCTGTCTAAATGAGGATTTTGATTTATTAATGGGTAAAATAACAATAAATTTGGAGTAAATTTAGGAATTAACAGACTAAAGAATGAGGAAGACAAAGTGTGAATGCTGACTCAGCGTTTTCACAAATATAAAAGCCTTCAGATAATTCAATGTTGCCTTCTTTTAAAGTCTGAATTCTTGATAAAAGAGGAACATTCATGCTCGAAGGCGACTTGCGTCACATTTGGAAAATATTTGCAGCCATTTTCCCCCTTCAGATTAAAGAAACATGATCATCGTGATCCGAGCAGCAGGAACGCAGCTTCAGTCAGGAGCTGCTGGCAGCAGGCGAGCTTCAGTCGTACCAAACCTCTGCAGCGACAACAAATCAACCCACTAATAAAAAAGGACAGCTCAATACTCCAGTACACCCAGCCTCCAACATCCAGAAGCAGAGAGAAAGCAAAGCGGTCACTTTCCAAAAGATATAACGGTTTTTAGTGAAATTAATGAACTGCAGAATTATTTTGCCTCATTGTTTGTGACAGGAGGAGTTTTCATTAGTGAACGTATAGATACGAGCGACTACATGCATGTGTGCTAAACCCCAAGGTAGTGATCCATTTTTAGTGCCCAGTGTCCCCGTTCTGTCCTTACGTCCACACCAAGCCATTTATTACGTTCATGCGAACACAGAGGACCCAGGGTGCCTACGATGCTCGCCGACCTCTGCCCGTCCTTCAGTGACGCTGCTAAACTATTACAGATGCTCGGCTTTATTCTCCCTGCCATGTGATTAATGTGGAGGGTGGAGGGACGTGAGGAGGAGGCACAATGAGAGGAACCCGAGGAAGGAGGTGGTGGAGGAGGAGGAGGTGAGGGAGAACAATAAGGAGGGTAGGAGAAAGCCTGCAGAAGCTGCTGGGGGGAGGGGGGAGGCTTTGGAAAGGCTCAGGTGAGTCATGATCTGAAAAAAAATCCTCTGTTCCATCTGAACCAACCAGATGAAAGGATGGATGGATGGATGGATGGACAGACAGAGGGATGTATGTACGGATGGCTGAATGGATGCATGGATGGACGGTTGGACAGTTGGATGGACAGATGTAAGGATGGAAGGACGGACAGACGGACGGGCAAATGGATGTATCTAAGGATGGACATACGGATGAACAGAGATGGAGGGATGGATAAAAATGTTGTGGACATGAGGCTAATTTGATGTTCAGCTCTCCTGTTTTCTCCACTGATCATCTGGAGCTCAGTTCAAACTGTAGTTTTTGTACACGTTGTACTTCTATATGAATACATGTTGTACTTCTATATGAATACATGTACTTCTATATGAATACATGTTGTACTTCTATATGAATACATGTTGTACTTCTATATGAATACTAGGGATGCGCGATATATACGGTACACGGAAACGATAGAGATTTAGCCTACGATAGAGATCTGTCTTCTACCGGCTAACCGCAGTAATGCTGCGTCTGATGTAAA
>JARVLU010001354.1:7886035-7898201 GCA_031762415.1 Simpsonichthys santanae
GAAGATTTTGTAGAAGAGAGGCTCTCAGACAGTTTCACAGACAAGACAAAGCAAAAGCAAAGTGGAGACCGAGAGGATACGTCCGCCCTTGAGGAGAGCAAGTGAAGAAGATTGCAACTCTACCCTCTGCTGAAATTTCAGCTCCAGTTTTACTGAAGTCAGAAAAACAACTTAGATTAAAATGTGTTTGACACTTGAACACTGGCCATCAGTCCGTTTCCTTAAGCGCCATTTCCTTCCTGTCATTTCTTATCTGAGAGCAATGAAATCCATTCTGTTTGGTAAGATGCACTCCTGTAATGGGGGAAAACATATTTGTTGTTCACGTTTATTTGATAGGTTGCTGTTTTCAAAACAAAAACATCTCACTTTAATTTGAAAGACGATCATTGGATGTAGGAGATGACAATTACCTAATTAAAGAGTTGTTTCTGTAATTTCCTTCAAATTATCAAATCATTTCTTGTCCTATTTCCATAAAGCACAATATTCAAAATGTTTGCTCTAATCAGCCTCTCACAACACTTGGCACCTGACTGAGCGCTCCACCGTTGCGTTTTTCCTGCTTCATTACAGAAGTACTCTCCCTGCAGCTTGCATTAGAACATAGCATGTTCTAATTTCAGTTTAATTTAGAAAATATTAGCTCAGCACAGCAGGAGGCTCGATATTCAGGATGTTCAGAAGTGCAATTATAAAATGTGTATAACTGTCCAAAGTTGCAGTGGTGAAATGGAGTTAACAGAGCAGAATCCCCACACTTTTTTTGTTTTGTTTATATATTTTTATTTTAGACCCTTTAGGCTGACAGACATTTATGAGATGTGAATAAAATCCAACAAAAACAAATCAACTTAGCAGCGCACCCAACTTGGCAGCTCTATCTCTGGATTTAGCTGCTTTTCAGATGCCCTTAGCAACTTTAAAAAAATATCAACTTGAAAAAAATCTTGCAACTTTAAGGTCAAACCCAGTTATTTCATAAAACAGAGGCTTGCAAATGTTGCCCTGGTGGAGTCAGATTCACGTGTCTGCTGTGTGAGCCGTGTGAACAGCTGAGTGAGACACATCTGTGCTGCAAGAAAAAGGTTTCAGACAAATATAAGTTATTATTTATACAGGATATCAGGACCATGATGGAATAGCACAAAAAATGCTGATCAATTCAGTTCAAAACTACTTTATTAACCCCAAGGATAAATTAAATGTAATTCATCATCCTGGTTTCATTAAAGAGTTGTTCTAGATGCTGATGGATGTGGGCAGGAAGGATCTCTTGTAGTGATCTGTCCGAGTGGATCTGAAGAAAATGACTGTCGACGTTGACCCATCTTGGACTTGATGGGTTTGTCAGTCTTCTTGGTCAGAACTCCACCCTAAGTGATGGTCATTCCTCCCAGCAGCTTGTTGAGCTCCTCATCATTGAGAACAGCTAGCTGCAGGTTTCGGTGGATGATTCTGGTCTTCTTGTTGTCACGAGCCCATTTCCTACCAGCTCCAGGAATGTGGCAGTCAGTCACTCGAGCACCTCCACCAGTTAAGATAGGCAATGCATCCACAGCACCTCCTTTTCAACTCATCTGGGATTTGGAGCTGTAGCTGAGGCATTATAATAATTATAATGTGTTATGTATTGTCATCAATGAATGTTCCCATACAATGGTGAAAGTGTCTCTCTGCATTTCCAGCTAGTGCAGTGGGCAGCTATTGAAGGCACCCGGGGAGCAGTTGGAGACAGGGTGTGCTGCTCAGAGACACCACGATTTTGTGCAATGACTGGGGATCGAAACTGGGACTTTCAGGTTCTGAGTTTTCTGAGCTGCCCTGCCTGTACCTCGGCCCCATATTTGCACTTTTGAGATGTTAATTAGCTGCTTTCCATTGTAAAAATCACCTTATGGTTACACATCATAACAAATGTAAAAACAAACAAACAAAAATACAAATATAAAAATATAATATATAGTCACTCAGAACCTGCTGAGTCATGGTTTTCCAGCCTGCTTATTGTGGGGAGAAAAGAGGACACATGGCAGATAGAATCACATACTAGAAACTAAGCCTCAAGCTATTTATTTTCCTTTCGGCTGCTCCCTTCTTCAGGGGTTGCCACAGCAAACTAACTCGCATGAAGACGTGGCTTTTTTTTTTTATTTCATTTTTTTTTTCATTCAACCTTTATTTATACAGGTTAATCCCACTGAGCTTCAGGGACTCATTTACAAGAGAGACTTGATTTTAACAAAGAGTGATGACAACAGTGGACGTATTTTTACACTGATGCCCTTCCTGACGCAACCACAGACCACCGAGCTACCACAGCCCTCTGTGTGGAGCAGGGAGCTGCCATCTAGTGCGCCCGGGGGAGCAGATGGTGGGGTTAAGGGCCTTGCTCAAGTGTTCAGAGTGGGGCAAATGAGGGTGGAGGCGGCTGCTTCACCTTTCCCACCCACATTTTGATGTCAGTTCAGGGAGTTGACCCAGTGACCTTCTGATCACAGGCTCACCTTCTCTAACCTCTGTGCCACTACTCCCTGAAGCCAACTATTGTGTAAAAATAACTAGGTTATTAAAAATGAAAAATAGATACCTCTGAAGGCCATACATGTAAATGTTTCTTAATCCACAGTGCATTATGTGGGATGACATGTTAAAGAGACTTAATCTGCATGTGCGTAACGCTGGGGGGACTGGGGAGAAAAACCATAAGACCTGTGAAATGAGAGCCTTATTTTTTTTTAAATTAGGTTTTCACTCATAAACTTTAGAATAAGTGCAAAGTTTGTGAAAATAGAAACACGGCAACATTTTCAGCTCAGGAGTTCAAAGCTTCCTTTGTAAAATCTTCAATTATTCTGAAACTCGAACAGTAATTATGTAAAAAGGACATATGTCTCAAAATGACAGTCCAGTCATGTGAAGTTTAAGTTTCTGTGCCCAGTTTAAAAACAGGATATCCAAGTTGTGGAGCTCCAAATAGAGGGTGGGGTTTCTCATGTGTTTTGGTAAAATCCCATTGTTGTGCAGTAGGAAGTTTTCTGCAGCTCATTTGTGTTTATTTGCTAAACTCAGTCACGCTGTACAATGTTAAAAACAAGAAGTGCCAATCAAGCTGCATATTTGAAGGCAGTTTTATCCTCCGCTACTGAAAGTTGAATGGGGTGATGATGGTTTTGTCCATGTTTGTGTATGTTTGTTACACAAACATCTTATGGACTGGATCATTTTATTCAGACTTATGGTTCAAAGTCACTGAAGGAAGATCTAAAACTGACAATTTTATGGCGTCAACCCAAATTGACACAGCCACCAGCTGTAGATGAGTCTATTGGTCATAATGGTGCAAGATCTTTGGTTTAAACATTGACACCACCTTTTGGCGTCAACCATATTTGTCATATTTATCTCTGAAACCACAGTTTGGATTCTCATGAATCGTTCAGAAAAGAATTGATACACTAGTATGTAAATCTGCAACTGATTAGCTTTTGGAGTAAAACCAAATCAAATTGGCTGTTATAGATAATCAACATTACCCAATAAATTCATCATTATTATTATTATTATTATTATTATTATTATTATTATTATTATTATTATTATTATTTATTATTAATAATAATTCAGTTCAGTTTATTTATATAGTTACTATAGTTATCATACAGGTATTTAACTTTAGAAGTGAAGGCCAGATAAATGCCATCCAGAGAAAGTGAAAGACTGCAAATTTATTCCTAAGATGCTCAGGTCCAAAAACCACAGCCTGTCTTCTCAGAGTTTAAAGGTCGAAAATTAAGGATCATCCAGGTTCAAGACATGCTTGTAACTTAAATAACTGATTGAATTAATCGGGTTTCATGACCAAATATAACTGAGTATCATCAACATAACAATAAACGGTCCTGTAAGAAATTTATTCATTATTATTATTTTTTTTTTTCAAATCATACAGAGGTGTAGCAAACTAAAAATACTAACAGAATTAAAAAAAAAAAAAAAAACAATTGGGTAAATAGTAAAAAGGACATTTCAGTGTTTCTAATCTGGCATCCTTTTAATAAAATAAACTATTTCTATGGTTTAGGCCCAACATTGTTTAGTCACACAGAGCTGTGCATTTAATGAAGACCAGCAGCCTCACGGTGATTTGCAACTAACGGCAAGTGAAAATACAATGGTTTCAGTTAACTTTCAGATTTATCTTGTTGTCTGACAATAGAAACAGAAACTATGTAAATGAGAGCAGCTTTATTGGGAGTTTGGCTGTAATATATGATATAATATGTGCGAACAGAGAGTAGGAGAAAGTCAAACAGATGTAAAGAGCTGGCACAAAGCAGAATGAAAATAGCTTGTGATGGCGTCATGAATATGATAATTAGAGTGCGAAGCCAACTAGTGTTGTTTAGCAATTTTTAGCTACATTCATGTGGAAACCGTTGGCAACACTTACAGCTAAGGCCTCCCTGAACAAAGAAAACCTCACAAACACACTTACTAACTAAATATTAAACATTTACTCCTAAAGGGCACAAAACCAAAACTGCTTAAATCTAAATATGGTATATGGAATATAATATTTGTAACTTTGGTTAAAATTTTATGAGCTTTAGTAAATCTGAGAAGAACTTATTTCTCAATTGAAAAACCTGACTGCTCACAATAAGTCCTATATCACCAGAAGTAAGAAAATGTGGATCAGTGCATCCCTAGTTTAAACACTACCAATGGCAGGACTTCAATCTTCTGGATACATTAAGACATTGCCACCACGCAAAATTTCTACAACTATAAAACATATTTTTAAGCTTCTTCTTATTGTTTTAGTTAACTTGGGTTATACACACACAAAAAAAAAAAAAAAAATCAATCTAGGTCTAACAAATGCTTCAAAGTAGGGCAGATATTTTAAGTGTAAATTTTTCCTACCAATAAATGTTTCTGAACAGAACAGGCAATAGAGTTGTGTCAGCCAAGCTGTTGTGAGATCAGCTGAAATCCATCAGGAGCAAACTTCTCTAAGACAATTGTACACTTTGTGTGCTGCCTCACAAGAATGAGCCTTCGAGTAGGATTATCTGGTTATCTGCTTTTTGCCCCTGATATCTGCTGTGTCTGACTCTTCTGATGCGAGAGGCTGGAAAACATGAAGTTATGATGGTACACAGACTGCAAGAAGATTTTCATTCTGCCACTAGAGCAAAATGACATAAATAAATATATAAATAAAATACAGGAAGAAAGGGATATTTCTGATGCTTGGAGAGAAATTTAGCCTTTAAATCCTCTCTGCTGGAAAGAAAACAGAAATAACTGCTTAAAGGCAGTGAAACAAAACTATCTGTGCTGTCCACTGATATTTGTAAACTAAATGTGTAGGATTCAATATCTAATATTTGCAGCAAGCTCCACTGTGTTATATTTATATACGTGTTCAAGTAAATGTAAGCCGCAGTCACAAAGACACGTCTGGATCCATTATCTGGCCCATGTTTACATGGAAAAACTTCTCCCTGATAAAAGAAAAAAGAAGAAGAAAGCTGCCAACACTGTGTCCTAAATATCACCGGGCCTTGACAGGTTGATGTTGTATTTACTGTGTGAAATATAATGCAATGAGATGTGGCTATTAGAATGGCTGTAGCTCTTTTTGATCAGAGCCCTCTGCAGCACAGAGCTGTCAGCAGACTTCCATGAGTTTTTTTATTGGCTCCGAGATGCACGGCTCATCAGGGAGCAGGGGTAACAGAGAGATGGATGCTGTGGGACTCACGTGCACCGCACTAACACTGACAAACTCAGTGGGTCTGTATGTTACCACTGTGTTGCTTTAGTTGCTGTTTGACAAGTCTTCCCTTAGTGTAAATAGTGATCAATGCACACCTGCTCTCAGAACTTTTGAAGATGGGATACAAAATAAAATGTAGGGGGGGGGGGGGGCAACATGGTTCATCTAAAAGCTGAAAAGTCATGGCTTTCATATTGATAAAGAAACCCTGTTCCAGCAATTATCATTATTATTATTATTTTAATGATTGGTTTCTTCCATTTTCCAGAATCAAATATCCCGTTATTAACCATGTGTCATATACAGCAGATGGTTTGGTTTTTATTTGCCCAACCATTAGAAACTTCAATGTTTCATGACTTTAATTGGTGATATATGACTTATCTGTGCTGCTGATCTCATGCTGCTGATTATCTATGCTGCTGATCTCATGCTGCTGATATCCATGCTGCTGATCTCATGCTGCTGATTATCCATGCTGCTGTATTCATTCATACCCATCCACTCGCTACAGACTCAAGTTTGGGCTGCTGTTTAATTTTCCGTATTATTTTACATTATTAGTGTTTAGCATATATCTTAGATCTTTTAGCATATTTAGCATATTGTTTAACATATTGTTTAGCATATTGTTTAGCATATTGTTTAGCATATTGTTTAGCGTATATCTTAGTGTATATCTTAGATCCTTATATACAGTTTATTTTTTATACTTTATATTTTTGCTATTTTTGAATGTAACTGGGACCCTGTGTACACAATTTCATTCCACCTCATGTACCACATGTGATGCAAAAAACAATAAAGAAACTTGACCTTGAACTTTGCAAACAGTAATGTTCTCAGAATATTTTTTGTTTGTGTTAATATATTTTCCAACTATTTTCAATTTAAAAATAAGGAAATATTTCAATTCCAGTGAATGACTTTGCAGGAGGCCATTGTGCAGCAAGGTGACTCATAAACTGCACATGAACTTAAAAGGTAAAAACTTGTTTTAGATAAAATATGGGTCATCTGTAACTGGTATTTTGTCATTTGTTCAGCAAACCCCAAGTGTAAAAAAAAAAACACCTGGAAACTCATACAGTTTGACAAAATATTGCATTTCTAAGCATGTCACCACATAGCAGACGACAACAAAGCTGCACCTTCCATTTCCTTTGGGATATTGGCCGGAGAAAAATGAGAACATAGGCTGAACCAAACAATAATGAAATAACTGACGTTTTCTCCGGGCCGGATCCAGCTCTATTGTGCAGGCTGACATTGACAAAAGCCCCCAAGCTTTCCTATAAGAAGAGCCTCTCCTACCTTACAGCCTGCTGATGACTGTGCCCTTTCTTCCCCTTCTCCCCATTGTGTCCAATCACATAGATTCGATTTACAGCCTTTTAAAATGCTCCATACTTTTATTGCACTGCTCACTGAACAGAACCCCCTTGAAATGAAATACTGGAGAAACAAGGGACATGTACGGTACCTTATTTGAAACTTTTATTCACTTATTATTTTGTAGTTGCTAAATGCAGTAAGATGTTTTGTTTTTCTTTCTTTTTCCTTTTTTTTTCTCCCTCTTCTGTTTTACTTTGAAACATTTTTACTGAAGGTGTTCAGAGGCACTTTTAAATTTATTGAGAAATGGGAAGTCAGATTTTGAAAAGTACTAAAATAAAAAAATAAATAAAAAAAACGTTGCTCATTTTACATTTATTTTTCTTCCCACCTTGTATTTTTTAAGACCTTTCATTTTGTCTTAAAATGAAGAGATTAAGTATCCAAGGTGAAATAATTTAAAATGAATGTGCTCTCTTTAGTTTTATTTAGCTTTAACTCTCAGCATGAGCTCAAGTCCAGTCATGATCCAGTTCAGCTCAATCCAAATACAGTTTAAAAGATTCGCATGCAGCATAACTTACCAGTTTGTAAATTGTGCAGCATAAACAACAATTGACACACACACACACACACACACACACACACACACACACACACACACACACACACACACACACACACACACACACACACCAACAACAATAAATTAAATAGTAAGAAGCATACATCCATTCCTCACCTATTCAGTTTGTAAAGATGTGTGTGTTTAGTGATGCAGGAACTCCTCCTTGGATTGCCACCTTATTGTGATGGAGGAGTTTGTGCTCCTGAATGATCCTAAGAACTACGCTGTCAGGGACAATTGTAATTGCCCCTGCTAGCCAGATCCCAAGGCAGATTGGTCCTAGGTGACAGGAGAGACAAATAGCAATTCCAAAGACTCAACAACAGCAAACGACAAGGAGTTCAGTGTCCCTTGCCCAGACATGGGATACAAGGGTCCCCACCCTGGAGCCATGTCTGGAGAAGGGGCTCATTGGTGAGCAGACTGAGATTCTGAGTCGGCTGTTCTGCGCCTAAATTGTTAAAGTGGCTGCAATGTTGCTGGTGCTTCTCACGGTGTCCATGGCAATGTTGTCAGGAGTTGGAGGGAATACTTCTCAGACCTTATCAATCCCACCAGGACATTTCCCATGGAGGAAGCTGAGTTAGGGGACTTTGGCATTGGTCTGTCCATAATTGTGGCTGATGTCACCAAGGTAGCTTAAAAGCTCAGGTGGTAGGGCTCCAGGGGTGGATCTACCCTGATTTTCTTAAGGTTCTGGATGTTGTGGGTTGTCTGGGATGACACGCCTTTGCAACATCATGGGAACATTGGGGGTGGTACAACTGGATTAAACTGGGGTGGTGGTTTTCCTCGTCATTCAATGAGTGTTCTCCATTTATAGGGGCATCACTCTCCTTAACATCCCTGGTGAGGTCTATTTAAGGAAACTGAAGAAGCAAGTCAGATCACTGGTCAAACCTCAAATTCAAGAGGAACAATGCAAGTTATGACCTGGTCGTGGAACTCTGGAACAAAAAAAGAAAACAATGTGTTACAAAAATGTGTTATGAATGCTAAAGTGTAACAACTCCCATCCTGTCTGTAAGAAACAAAAGTAGCACAAAAAACAAACATTTTATTAATATTTTAGCAATAACAAAAATGTTCATAAAATATTTAATTCAACATTTTCTAAATTAACTCTTTTTGAAATGAACTATATTTTCTAAGCACAAGCACTATTCCAATATTTATTATTTATAAAGAATAAAATGGAGCTTGTTTTTTTGTCTTTGTGTGGTTTTGACTGTTCCCAAGTGGTGGTGTGTGTGTGGGGGGGGGGGGGGGGGTGAATGGTTAGGGAAGCAACTCTACATCTGTGAACACATACTCCTGCATGAACTAAACACTTTGGTAACTTATACATGTACAGTTTGTGTTAGCTCAAAAACATTTTTTTTTCCTGATTCACCAGAATTTAAGGGGGATTATAACGGTATATTTTTGCAGCCTGTGGTTTGGGTTGTGCTGTATTTGTTTGTTGCATGAAGACATCAAGCTGCAGCCAAAAGTATGTCTTGACTTGTACCATATCTGATTATGTATTTACATCTTGTCAACTTTTTTGGGAGCAGAAAAGATGTTAAAGAGGTTTCAAAATACTACTTTTAAGCTCTTTAAATTCCATTTAGATGGCTGAAACAATAACAAAAATATGTATACGTATTCCCAAAAAACAATGAATCAGTGGAAAGGGACTCATGTTATGCATGTTTTGTGTGCAATTCATTTCTGTTTTTCAGAACCAGTGTCCCATTTTTGTCCTAGTAATGGTTGAAATTAAAACAAATGAGAGCATCAAGACAAATAAACACATATATAAGTTGATATGGCACATCATATGTGTGTTTAAATGCAGCACTTTGAATGAAACTCACTGTGGGTGTACAGTTTCCACATGTGCAACTGTGATATATGTAGGCTTGGATTTAATGAGCTTGTTTGTTTGGAGAAGATTAGAAACTGTTTCAGCGGATCTGCTTTCTGTTGATATTTTCATCTCTTCCATTCTGTCACATTTTTTATTAGTAATTTACCAAAAGTAATTATAAATTAGTCTTTATATTCTGTTATTTAATAGCTATGATTTGAATAAATATATAGTTTTAATCTGTGATTTATCCAATTAGTTTCACAGTTGAAGTTATTGTTTAACGATAATTTATTAATTTGCTCAGAGAACTAAAAGGCAGCAATCTGTTTTTGTTTGCCCTAGTCCACTGAACTGTACTACAACCATCCTCTCCTTCCTACTTCAGCACACAAAAACAAATTAATTAGCTCCTTTTGTTCTCTTTCAAGATCAGCGACTCTCTCAGAATCTTTCTTAAATAGTTATTTCGTATACTGCCAATGCTTTGCAGACAATCCACGTGTTTAACAAGAGAGCATCCATTAAAACAAGTCACCTCTTTTATTTGAGTTGCTAAAGAGGAGAAAACACTAAGCAGCTTTTTTCAGTGTGACGGGGACTATGTTTAGTAAAATAATAAAATAAAAAAGAAAGAAACTGTGAATAAAATATGTTTCAAACCTGTTTAATTAACATAAAGATTAAACACAAATGGAGAGATTTCTCTTTTCATATATATTTATTTTATTTTATTTTATTGCAAGAAGCAGGAGGAAATCATCCAGGTTAAAAAATACAATAAAATAAAAAGTTTCAAAAGGCCTAATAGGAATTTTTAGGGCTTTTGTGTTTTGATCAAAGTGAAGGTTGTTAATGTGCGGCAATAACACATGAGGAAAATGAGAGCGATGGAAGTGTAGTGGGAAAAAAAAATAAAAGTGGTCTTTCATATTTGAATTAAAATTTTAAGCACCGCTAAATGCATTTCCGTGCCCACCCGTCGAGCAGGCATTTC
Source organism: Simpsonichthys santanae (assembly GCA_031762415.1). Taxonomy (NCBI): domain Eukaryota; kingdom Metazoa; phylum Chordata; class Actinopteri; order Cyprinodontiformes; family Rivulidae; genus Simpsonichthys; species Simpsonichthys santanae. The sequence continues at coordinate 7,896,636 of JARVLU010001354.1, forward strand.
TGTAAGTAATTATGTCCTGACCCTTTCTGAACCGTGTTAAAGTCTTAGCTTTTATTCCATCCTGCTTCATTTCTTCATACACCACCCCTGGCACCCAACCACTACCTTCTTCATCCTCCCTTCCTCTTTTGGCAGAGGTCACTCACGGAGACAACTTCATATTTATTCATGTGCCCATTCATGTGGAGAGCTCTCTGAATTCATTTTGTTGAAATAGCAGCTTTTGTGCTTTGGTAATTACTCAGGCAAACACGGATGACAACATCTTTGTTGCAACAATTCAAAAAAGGTAATGAGCTACTTTTCCAGGTGAGAAAAAGAGGATCTTTAACGGAAGAGGCAGCAAATGCATCGTCACTTTGCAGAGAGGGACAAAATGGCTTTGTGGCATGTTAACACTTTACTGAGTTTACACTTTGGCTCAAACAGCACTTGTAGTTGTGTCAAAGGGTCCATTCATCATCCAGACATTAATGATCCAAAGGAGGGAATTAACAAGGTGTATTTAAAAGCTTTAATGTTTGCTAAAATATTGTAAAAAATGGTCGTCTATGTTGGCTTTGAGAAGACATAAATAGAACATTCCAATTTTGTTAGATCTAAAGGCAGTGCAGGGGTGGACGTATCAACTGGAAATGTGTTAGTTTACATATCAAACACAAGGACAAGAGAATTAAAAGCAGAAATAAAACAGCCATCTGTTCTATTCCATGTGTTTTGCATTGTTCTCCCACGGCTATTTGAAGTGCATAACAGGAGCTAAAGAGACGATTAAAGTGAGTCGTTTGTGCTGTTGTCCACATCAAACACGGGATACTTTGCAGTCAGGAGGAATAGGATGCAGTTGTTTTAATCTGGTTAGTCAGCCATGATCATCCATTGTCTTTACAACAATTTAATTAACCACATATTTAAAGCTGTTTATTCCATTATGTGCCCTGATAATATCAATCAAGTAACTCCCAAATGGTTTTGCTCTGCACTAAAAAAAAACAAGACAGTGTGAAAAATGAATACCTGCGGTTACACCACAATGTTTACGTTTTTGATGTTCCGTTAGTTTTGGGAGCAACTGGGGATAGGTTGTCCTGCTCAGAGAAACCCCGAGATGTGCAATGACAGGGGATCAAGCCCAGGGCCTTCGGGTCCCGAGTCGGCGGCCCTGCCCCTACACCATCTCGGCCCCCATAATATATGATGATGATCACTGATCAGATTTTATTTCATGAAAGCTCATATCTGGTTGGATTGATGGCAGCTGCCAGTCAACATAATTTATTTCCTTAACAGAACTGAACATAACAAGTTTTTTTTAAACTACTGTTTATCTAAAAATTATTTAATATCCAAATTAGAGTTGCATTCGGGCCTTAAAAAATGACCCGCCCCGGCCCCAGCCAGTACACATTTTTTTTTTTTTTTTCCAGGCCCGATCCGATCAAATTAACTGTTATTACAGGTCTGAACCGACAAAAAAAATAATAAAATAAAATAAAAAAAAAAATAAATAAAGTAAAAAAAGAAAAAAAAAAGATGTTTTCATTTAGCTTTTACTGCTTCTGTAAG
>JARVLU010001354.1:7918096-7936931 GCA_031762415.1 Simpsonichthys santanae
AATGCACTCTCTCTACCTGCCATCGCTGAGCTGAAGTGCTCACTGACAACTCTGCTGCTGCTGCACAAACTGGGCCACACCGCTGCACATGCTGGACTCTGTCAAAAACCAGTAATGGTGTAACCGTGCCATAGTGTCCACACCTAACTGTAAGAAACTTATGCAGAATGGGCATATCCTAGTAATAAAATTAAAGTGTTCCCAGATGTGTTTTGACTGTGTTATGCCACTAAGTAATACTAAACAACTATAGCTTTTATTTACCCCTCGCTCAAGGAATATAGTCCACATTGTACCAAAGCCCAGGGGCGCTGTGTGAATCTAACTACATTTAGGCTGCTGCTTTGTTTATTATATCTATGACAGGGTAGTTTAAGCGAGTTTCTGTGCCGATGTAATGGAAGAGGTGCAGCTGAAAGACTAACCATAACCTGTTACATTTGTTTTTAACCGGAAAATGATCTCGCTTTGAAAATAATCATATTCAAATGCTTTCAAAACTGTCATTTAAACAGTAGTTTAACATATTTATATAAAAATATATGAAATCTGAGTCTAAAAAGCTGAAATTATTAGTATTAGATGCAGTAGCTCTGCAGTTATGTTTCCATGCAATGATTTGAAATGCATTATCAAATGTAATCCCAGATGATTGGAATGCATCCTAATGAGCTCATTGTTCAATGTGCCATACTGCTCCCTGAGCGTTAAAAACTCTTTGAGCTGGAAGAAAACATGTAATTACTTTGATTAGTTGAGATTCATCATATGGTCAAATAAGAGCAACTGTGTGATCATAAATTAAGAAAGGAAATCGTTTTAAAGCATATCTTACCATGCATTCATGCTGTGATAAACTTTTGTACCTTTTAAGCTTTTCCATGAGATTGCATGGTAAAAATGTTAAACTACACTTGACTTTACAAAGCTGTCTTTTCTGCACACGAGGACTGGAAGAAGTTTGGAAGTCATACAAACTAACATGAATTGAAACGTCTCTTTCTTTTCTTCACTGAACGGATGGCTGATTCAGGAAATGTATGATTTTTCTAGCAGCGTTCGGGAGAGCAAAGAAATTAACTTCTCTTACAAACTTGGCGTGCCCACACTTTTCAACTTGCAACTCATTTCCATAGTTGTCAGACTTCTCATTACTGTAGCTCAGTGTTAGCAGCAGAAACAAGGTGGGGGAAAAATATACAGTACAGTCTTTTCTTTGCAGTCATCTTCAAAGTGGTAATCATTCCTCTCGAAGGGGAGAGAAGTTTTAAAGGATGAGTTGCAGCTCTGTCCATCAGAGCCAACGTTAACATCTTTCCACACAGGCTCTCCCTTCTATTTTTGTTTTTGCAATTAAATTCACTTTATTTACGTCCTCATTAAATTGCGAGGACTAATTAACGTGAGAATTGATGGCAAAAGAAAATTCAATTACAAAACAGTTCCTTGAATAAGTGTCGCCTTCACTATGTTTTTGCCAAGTGGATGGAAAAGAACTGTATGAGATCCAAACACACAAATGTACACATTTGAACATTCATTCAACCTGATGTATTCAGGCTAGCTCAATTTCCAAGAGAGACCCGTTTTAGACTAAACCACAGACACGGTAGACACAACAACAAAAAAATGAGAATTCCAATAATGTAAAAAATATTAAAAAGTACTGTTATAAAACAAAATCAAATCAAAGTGCCAAATAAAACAAGATAAAACACTAAAAAACTGAAAACAGGGACATGTTTGCTTTGATTTTTCTATTGAACTTATAAATTGTTTAAAATCCCATAAAGAGGTCAACGTGGACAGCTTCAGATCTTTTTGCAAGGTGTTCCAGGTTAAGGAGCAGAGTAAGAAAAGGCCTTTTTGCCGAGTTCAGTCCGCACTGAGGGAACATTTCAAGTAATGAAGGCCTGAGAGTTGGCGCTGTAACTGCACTGATGATGTGACATGTGGGAGGAGATAAAAGAAGGCAGCAGACCAAGGAGTGATTTATAGATGAAAACATAGCAGTGTAAGAGCTTGACAATAAACAACTGTATTGTCAGCATAGAGATGCAAGGAGGCGTCAGGAGTGTTCTGACCTACATTACTTACATAAATTGTAAAGAGAGGGGGTCCTAAGACTGAGCCTTGTGGTACACCATTATTGCCAGCTAATTAGCTATAACTATTGTGTTGAACACATAGTAAATAGATAATTAGACAATCAATCAACAATGTGATCTGAGAAACCAATATCTGAGAGCTTATGGCATAAGATGTCTTGATATACAGTATCAAAAGCTGTGGATGGGATTAAGTAAAGTGCAGCACAGTAGTCCTTAGCATCCAGTGCTTCAACAACATCACTAAAAACCTTCAATGAAGCAGTCTCTATATGTCTGTGTCTATGTACAGATGTATACCAATAAAAAACTACAACCAAATTCTTCCTAACCAAGGTTTTAATGATATAAATGCAATAAAGATAGTATTTGAAACATTCATTTTGCAAACATGACATTTACTGATCTTGCTGTTTGCTAACAAAAGAAACACAATCCTATAATCTACCTTCACATGGACTTACGATTGCTCTAAAACTGTGGGTTTAAGTGGAAAGCTTATCAGCGATGTGCCTTTAGCACATAACGTGCCCTTCAAGGTAATGAAAGCAGCCCTCTTAAAAAGCAGCCAATAAGTGCCTGATCATCCAGGTGCTGAGCGGCTCTGTTCACACACCAGACCTCTTCCCCCCAACCCTTCATCCGTTTGCCCTGCTCCACAACCCTCCCAACCCCTCGCCATATTCCCTCGCCTCCGTCGGCCCCTCGGACGATTTGTCATGGATCAGATGAGACAATTTGTCATGGATTAGTGCACCTAAATGTCTGTGTGATAGTAGAAGCAGTCACTGGAAAAGCTTTGGAATCCTATTACGCTGCCTTTTATGGCCGGCAAGACGAAAGAAAGCAGTGGAGGTTGAATCGTGCCTCCTGTAGCCCGTGCTCTATTCCGTGGATTTTTCTCTTAACACGTAATCAGATATTCACTTTAAGAGTGAGCTGTACTGACGTGTCTAAACAGGGAAAAGTAGACAACACCCATGTGTATTAGTTCTTAATTCATCACTTCTGTCAATCCAGTTAATTGTCCGCTTGTGTTATTTTCACCATGCTTGTCAAGCACTCTCCGTCTTCGCAGCACAAGCACAGAGTAATGATAAAGATGCAGTTCCAAATCATTATACAGGTTTATTTATTTTATATGCCATGGGTGTATTTTAAATGCTGCCGACAGCTAAAATTAGTCGATTAATCTTCATCGTTTCATCTACTGTCTAGGTGCAAAGTTACAAGTAATGATATTATTGCACAACTCTAATTGTTTTATTCATTTTTTTGTTTGTTTTCTTGCTTCTCCTATGATGTTTGATCATTGCTCCAATAGGGAGCAAAGTTGCCACTAATCACAGATCCACCCTGTTATTTTCAATAGTTTGAAGAATGCTGAAGCAAACAAGTCACACAATGTGGGGTGTGTTCATTAACTGTTGGCTTTGCTCATTTTATAGTTCTCAACGTGCCTCTTTTTCAATAATCTCTTATATTTTGACAGGTATTATTTATTACACCCACATGCATACATTATGCTTCCTCAAAATAAAAAGTTACTGCATCTTATATTCTAGGCATCTTTATTTATACAGTGCCCTTTGCAGCTTCTTTAAGCACCTCTGGGCCCCTGAAGCCCAACAGAAACAGCTCAGTGAAGTTAAATGCTTGCATACATTACATTAATGGGGCAGAGAGACACACTGCTGGGTGATTGTGATGCAAAAGAGCTGCTCTGTGGCATCATTTAAGACCACGAATGTTGCCCATTCTGTATTTTGTTTGCAAAGGAATCAATTTGTGTGAGTCATTCATTTCCCTAAATGGTAGACAAATTAGCGGTAGGTTGTCTTGTTGCTTTTAAGCCCTCCTACTGACATATATTATTATGTTTGCTTTTTTTTAATGAAAAGAGCAAACACTTACTTGCTCACCTTGGTGTTTTTTCTACATACATGTACCTGCATTGACTGAGACCTGGAAAATACAACGGTTGACTCACGTGAGCTCTTTTGCTTGATTTTGCTTGATTGTTTCGGCTCAAAATTCTTGTGTTTTCTTTTATTAGCAGTTTATGCCCTTAAATATTTATACTTATCAGATTTTTGACTAAAGCAAACCATAAACGTGTGCTGTTAACAGACTGTGCAGGATTCCTTTGCTCCACAAAGCTTTATGATGTTTTGCTGCATATTTTTCTGGTTTTCCAGCTTGCAACGTTGCTGTTTGGACAGGGTCTCGTGGCTTTCATGGTGTTGTTTCAGCAGTCATAAGCTGCAATTTGTTTTATTGTACGCTGCAAGCAAATCACCGAAAAGCAGAACAGCTATTTTTGCTGGCAGTCAGTGAATATTATATAGGACTTAATGGCTTAGAAACCAAAATATTCCAATTGTCCAAATGTTAAAAACACATTATTGTAGCTCCTTTGTTAAAGATTGGTTTTGGATTCCTAGTAAGACGAGATTTTAAATGCATGTATTGAGTTTTGTAGTCAAGGTGACTTACTTCACACTTTGGTCCGGGGAATTACTCAGTCAGGCCCTGACAGGGGACAAAAATGGATTATGGTGTTTGGAATTATGGAAACAGAAATCCTCTTGCTTGAATATGTCCCAGCTCGTCAAATAAATGATTGAATGTCTGTCTAAATTTTCCACCCGGGGTGCTCTGTCAGCATTAGGCAAGGCCTATTTGTCTTGTCTGATGTGTCTGGATGAATCTGTATGGTGGCTGTGCCTCAGCGGCAGCGTATTGTCTTATCACAACCTCATCTGACAGCAGACGCTCTAATAATGGAAGTTAGGTTGAGATGTCACGGCTAACTGTTTGTCACAGCGCAGTCGTAGAGCGCATCATGTGGACACGGCCTTGATAAACAGACAGGAAATCTTATTTGAATCTGCTTCGACCACCGCGTTGTAACATTTTCTATCCATTGGATGTCTCATGTTAAACGTGTCAGTCGCTTCCGCTGTATGCTGAGAACAGTGATGGGCTGCTGAAAAGGTAGAGGGACAATTAGTAACCACGGGCTCAGCTGTGTATCTTCATTTGGCACAGCATCTCCGGCACATGTCAGCTTCAGTGAGCGTGGCTCGATGCTCTGGTGCCTGTTGGGCAGGAGGGTGAGAGAATGAAGAATGAGCTGGCACCTTCATGTGTCTGTCTGTAGCCTAATGACCCAGAAGATCTTTGTCTTTCACACGCTCATTCCTTACTTTTTTTTACTGTACGTTCCTTGTGCTTGTCACTCTGGACCACTCGATGCCCCATTAGCTCGTCCTCCTTAGCTCTCATTCTGATCGTCTTCATAAATTGCCCTACATTTCACTTTTCTTTGTGGCATTCCCTCAAGTTTGCCGTCTTTATTTTCAAGGAAATATCATTTTGTTCCTGAGGCAGCCAGGCAGGCAGGGATTTTCTCTCCCTCATCTCACATCCCAGAGGTTTAAGTGCTTTGAAATGCTAAGCTTTTCCAACAAAAAGACCTTTTGACCTGCTTTCTCTAAGTTTAGTGGGCTGGGTGTAAATGTGGATTAAAGGCCTCTCTGAGGAGTTTTTCTCTCTTTTTGGGGGGGAAGATATCAATAGCTAGTGGAGCATGCCATACATGTGTACAAATGAGAGTATTATTGGAAGTGAAATTATTGTACCAAATCCCTTTTTGTGTGCTGTCTTTGATCTTTGTCTCATCTCTGTGGATCTCAGCCCTCTCAAGGGCAAAAAATGCGAGCCAGGTGTGCACAGTAAAGTGCTTAAACTTCACCGATGCAGAACAGCATCCATTATCTTTTGTTAAGTCTTTTTATCCCTATATTTATAGAGTTGAAACTAGAGGTAGACTGATCTGTGGGGATGTCAGTTTTTGTCATTGACAAAAGTAATAATCATCTTCAGCCACACCTGAGCATACTAAGCAGATTAAATGCCAGTCATCTTTGTGGGCAGAGCAGTATTGTTACATCTGACACTATGCTCTTGCATCAGGACACTGGTGCCTTTCACAGCAAGGGGACTTCTTTTTATTTTTTTTGCCCGAACATGGCAGACTGTCAAGGAAGTTAATTGGGATAATATGCCAGCGTTTGATGGAACAGTGTAATATCTAACTCAAAACAATAAAGCTTTAATCCCTTTCTATCATAGACATAATTATTTAAATGTGAAAAGTTGCATCTAAAGGAAAAATAAATTATTTTATACCAGCATTAATTTCTTTTATTCTCCTCATTTTTTTTTTATTTTTTTTTTTTGCTTAGCTCTGTAAATGTAGCTTACTGATTAAGCATGTTTACATTGTATGAGTCCTAAAGTGTCTTCTCAGTTGGCTCACCAGTGAGCTTTGCAGTCTTTGAGCATTGCTGATACTTTCACAATTTCTGTAATGAAATAATATATTTATTTTTTCGCCAAAAGTAAGTTTATTTGATTCATTCAGTTGTGAGCTTTATGTCTTGGTGGCCAAATAACAGTGTCTATCAACAAACTTGCCAAAAACATGAGCATGCTAAAGGAATGGTAGGACAGTGTTTCATCACAGGGCTGAGTCCTTTCCAGGTGGAGTTTTCATATTTTTACCGTACACGCATGGGTTTTCTTTGTGTCCTCTAACTTCTTTTCACATATTACAATCATGCATGTTAGTTTAATTCCATGCATCTATTTTCTTTACCTCATTCTTTTTTTTTTTTTTTTTCCCTTTTTGGGCTTCACGTGCTTATCACCTGCAGTCATTGTCTGAGAGGCAGGGTACATCGTGAACAGGTCTCCAGTCCATCACAGGATCACATAAATAAATAAATAAATGAAATAAAATAAAAAAATCAACCATTCACACTCAACAGTTTAAAGTTGTTTTGACGCTGTGCCTAGATGGGATTTCTGACTTGCAAAGTAAACAGAGAGCAGAGCTCCATTCTGATCTGTGATGCTGCTAAATATTAACACAGCATGACTTCAAACTTAAAATAAGTCTTCTAAAATGTATAAAACATGACGTTGCAGTAAAATCACTAAATCAAATAAAATACAACTTTTTGAGGGGTTTAAAAAGCTTCGTTTAACATCACTAATCTCTCTTTTATGTCTATTAAATTTAGTAATACTTGAAAATCTGTCTCTCTTGATGCAGAAGTGTTTCACTCCAACTTTGACGGCGCACACGCCCATCGCATCACATGAACGTGGTAAAGTAATATTTTGCTAAGTTAAATTTTTATTTATTTATTTTTTTTTTTTGTAATTGAGATTTTTCTTTTTCAAACTTGGTTAACTTGGTATGCATGTGATAAACTATCAATTCATTCAACTTTTATTTAGGCAGGTTAATCTCATTGAGCCTCGAGGACTCATTTACAAGAGAGACCTGGCTACAAACTAAGGATGATGACAACAACAACAATACAGCAATAGATTTTCCTTGGAATCAACAATAGGCAATCATAAGAGAGAAGTACAGATTTTTTTTTTCAAACAAGTTAAAGCAAAGATGTCAAAAGTTGCTAAAACAAAGCTGAGCTCAGGAGTTTGTCTCCCATATGAGATCGTTTCAGCCTCAACAGATTGAAGAAACACAGCATCTTTAACTTTTAAATGAGTTTTTTATTTTAATATTACAACACCTCTGCCCGTGTTTTGCTTTGTTTAAATTGTAAGTCTTGGGTACAATCAGAGCACGACGTTGAATATTTGGTGATGAACTCTTTGGGAAGCTGTGTCACATGTTCTCTTTTGTGCAGAAGAATGTCAGACAGAGAAGCTGGCTGAGTTTCAACACTCACAACAGTCTAGTATTATCCAATCACTGTCTTTGCCATTAAAGTCATGCTGCGTCCCCCTCCCCGCCCCGCCCAGTTGTGTGTGAGAAAGAAAATGTTTCTTTAGGAGACAGAGACTCACTTTAACATAAAGCATGGCTTCGGCTGGAGTTGCTGCTTCTCACTGCTTGTTTGATGGTTCAGGAGTTTTCATGCTGTCAGTGGAGTCACTTCAGACCAAGTCTCTGTGCAGATGCAGCTTGCTGTAGTCGTGTGAACACAAGTTTGGATTATTCACTTAATGGTGTAGACAACAGTACTTTGCCCTTTGTCACTCAGAGGTGCAGCTGGGTCACAATTCAGGGAGTTAAACTTCTTTTCGTTTATCGTTGTAGTTTTAAAACAGGAAAATTCAAGGTAAACGCCATCAGACTGAAATTATGGAATACAAATCTAGTTTAGAGAAACTGAAAGAGAAAGATAAGCACATATGATGGAAATCTATTAAAAACAATCAGAAATGTCAGTGTTGCATTTTGACATCTAGAAATCTTGATCTGCAAAGTTAGACTAGGCTTTTCATTTTTATTTATTTATTTATTTTTTATTTTTATCCCCATGTGTTGTTATATCCCGACACGGTGTATGGCATAGGAATACAAAAGATAAGCAGAAAAATATAACTTTGACTTAAGTTTACAATGTTGAGTGTTATGACAATTTAAATGAATAATGTAGCACTGTAGCTTTGTGAAAACCCACTGCTATTTTAAAAATGTATTAAAAATTATTAAAATTCATAAAACTGCGATCAAGAAAGAAAGTCTGAGAAATAAAATACTAAGATAAGACGTGCCACCATGCGGGCAAATTATATAAATTTCCTAATAAACTAAGCAATAATTATACTGTATTCTTACAACTAAAAAATGTGAAAAATATGAAAGTGTTTTCAAATCCCGGTCTGGAGGTCTTTCTGGGTGGAGTTTGCATGTTCTCTCCGTGCATGTGTGGGTTTTGTCCAGGTACTCCCGTTTCCTCCCACAGACCAAAAACATGCATGTTAGACTGATTGGTAACTTTAAAGTGTCTATAGGTGTGAGAGAGAGAGTGAATGGTTGTTTGTCTCTATGTCCCTGTGATGGACTGAAGACCTGTCCAGGGTGTCCCCAACCTCCCACAGTGATGTCCGTGACCCAAAAAGGAAGAAATGGGTAAAAGATAATGGATGGATGGATGGATGGATGGATGGATGGATGGATGTAATGAACATTTTGCAATAATCTTGTTTACATTTTATTATGTAAACTGATTTAATAGCAGAACTTCTATTTTGGTAGAAAAGAAAAAACCTGTAATCTAAAAACATTAGAATAACTTTATATACTGTTGGACTTTTTAATGAATATCCACATATGTTAATTTTATGAGGTATTTGTAATATATGCTCTGGGATGCTAATAAAAATAAGCATTGTTCTACCGGTTGGCTGGTTATTCTCAGTCTCAGTTATTTGCTATAATTGTGCTAAATGTAAAAAAATAAAAATCAAAGAAACATTTTTGAAAGACATTGACCCTTGAAATTACTTATATTGTCTCTGTTTCTTGTGTATGCTGTTTCACTTGTTTCACTCTGCCATATTGACCCTGACGTTTTTGAATGGAATAAGATACGGCCCAAAGCGTGAACCTAAAGTGGCCCCAACTGTTGGAGCCTGGCATGTTTTGATGAATCTTTAATGCTTTAACACAGACAGCTTTGCCTCATTTGACTTCTATTCATTAATCAAGAAGTTATTATACAGAAACAAGTTCAGTTGAGCTATAAATGTGTTGTTCTAGTTGTAGAGTTAAAATGCTGACATGGTTTAGGACATGATGATCCCAACATATTTACCTCAAATGTTTATAGTCTATTGAGTAAAAAGTCAAAATGATTAAACCTGTTGGAAAATTGTTTTTACCATGTGTAGCTGTGTGCACAAAGTGTACGCAGCTACAAATACTGTACTAAAAAAAATGTACAAAAATAAAAATAAAATCACTAAGCTGGTTAAAAAAACAGCTTTATTGGCAATTAGCAGAGTTAAAACATTCTAAATAAAAATGATTTCCTTTCAGGTTATTCTAATGTGAATGTTTGGCTTTGTGAAATTAATTGAATCTCTGCTGAACTGAATCTCGTCAGTTTTTATTAATTTACCCAAAAGGGATGTTTGAGTTTGGGAGAATCAGTGTGTGAAATTAAGATGGATAAAAGGAGTTTAGCAGCACTTGTAATTAATTTTAATTGTAATCTGTTTAGTTTGTAGACAAAACAGTAAAAACCTTAAATAAAACAATTTAAAAAAATCTAATCTGTAGTTTTTATTGGGGACTTTAAGCCTGTTATCGCTGGTTCGACCCTCTTTTTGCCAGATGATGACCCCACTGCAACACAGAAAATCAATCAGAACACAAAAGGTTTTTGGAGAGCTTTAGTGATGCCTTCAAATGTGTGTAAAGAACAAAGTAGGCTCTGTGTATAGATGACAGAGCATCATAGATTGAGGAGCTTTTTAATCATGCACACAATTTCTATCATGACTTTTTTTCTTGGTTCTTCTTTTGGCTTATGTATCTCAATATACAGTATATCCTCTTTGTCTTTTTCCTGTCAGCTGCATTTCTAACATCCTTCTACCAACGTATCCACTGTCCCTCTTCTGGACATGTCCAAACCATCTCAGTCTAGTCTCTAACTTTATCTAACAGTTGTTCAACCTGTGCTGTACCTCTGAAGATCTCATTCCTAATCTTATCCATCCTTGTCACCACTAAGGAGAACCTCAACATCTTTATTTCTGCCACTTCCAGTTCTTTCTCCTGTCTTTTTGTCAATGCTACTGTCTCCAGACCATACAACATAGCTGGTCTCACAACTTTCTTTTAAACGTCGTGGTGTTTAATCATCTTGGTGGAAGTGTATTTAGATCCTTCTGGGAGCACGGGGGCAGCATATTTATATCATGTGGCCCTTGTGCACTGATGTGACATTGTGTTTGGAATTTAAAGCAGGGCTGACAACACTGGCACCATGCCAAGACTTTGATTTTAGTTTCAAAAATGTTCTAAAAATCAATGTTGCACAAAACAGCGTTGTGCTAATATGGCACAGTCTTTATTGTGAGAGTGGTGAGAGTGCAGCAGAGCATCTTAGGGAAAATAGCAGGGAACACGTATGTAATAGTACTAAGTGCGTAGCTGCATTATGATTGCCAGAACAGTCCTATAAATTATTGCAAATTTGCCACAGTGCAGTCATGTTGTAATGATATGCAGTGGGTTGTGAAAAGTTTTCCATCTGGTGTGATGGGGCTTTAGATTTTGACTTTTCCTGTTACATTGTGCTCTTTTGCCCTTCTTTAAACTTTAAAGATCGATAAATCATATCTTAAAGCTATGTCCATTTATTAACCCATTTAATAACTACTGGTTAGCAGATTCTCCTTTAAATGTGCCGACATGCAGAATTAACCTCTTGTCAATAAACTAAATAATGTTACATGTACTAACCTCTGTTGAAAAAGGAGAAATTATTCAAAGAACAAACCTTCTTCATTGCTAAGGGGAGATTCACTGGAGCTAGAAGAGTGCAAACCAAAACAGCTGTGCCAAACAGATGTTATCCAACACCGCTGTCTACAAAGAGGTGTGATGAGCTAATATTTGCAGTTCTGGTGATATCAGTGGGTGATTTTTACTTTTTTGTGAGGTCTCAGAGGCTGTTGTGATCCCATCCTGCAGAAAACCAAAAAAGCCAATCCGATCCAATTCAGTTTATTAATATAGCATCAAGTCACAACAGAAGTTGGCTCAGGGCATTGAGCAGAAACATCCACATGCATAAAACAGCTCATTAATAAAGTTATCTATCTAAGGAAACCGGCAGTTTGCATCTTCATTTTGTCACAGTCTCCCATCCTGAGCAAGCACAAAGGCAACAGTGGAAAGAAAAAGTCCCTTTAACGGGAAGAAACCCCCAGCAGAACCAGGCTCAGGACAAGCGGCCACCTGCTTCAATTGGCTGGGGTTAGAGAGGTCAGGAAGAAGAAACAAATGAACACAGAATGGCAGGTCCAGGTGAACTTTCTGTTGGAAGAAAGAAAAAAAAAACGTGAAGATAGAAACAATTACAAATACAAACAGGTAAAAACACAAACAGGTAGAGTAGAGCAAGTAAAGACAGCAGCAGAGCGAGGAAAGATAGTCAATTTGTCCTCCAGCAGTCTAAGCATATAGCAGCATAACTAGCTCCGAAAACCCAAGCCAACCTTAACTATAGGATTTATCAAAAGGAAAGACTTAAACATAATCTTAAAAGTAGAGAAGGTGTCAGTCTCATGGACAGAAACTGTAAGTTGGTTCCACAAGAAAGGAATCTGATAACTGAAAGCTCTGCCTTCTATTAGGATTTTGGAAAGTCTAGGAATCACAAGTAAACCTGCAGTCTGAGAGTGTGCTCTGTTAGGAAAATATGGAACAATAATAAGGGATCAGTATAAAACGTCCCTAAACTTCCCAAAAGTTCCCTTTAGGAGTCACCAATCTCTTTCTGCAAGATTTACCAGTGTCCTATAAAAAAAGCAGGCATGGAATATCTTTATATTTCATTTCCTTAACAACAGAGTTTTGTTGTCTGTGTTTTCATTCTGTACATGTGGCGGATCCAAGTCAACACATGTCCAGTAATTGTTTTGTAAGTTTACTGGTGGCATGGAATAGCTAGGAAACATGATACATTGGTGTACTACATGTAGTATTTTTCTCTACTACCAGCTTGTGTCATTATGAAATAAAGTTTAGCTGAACAGTTAGAGTTAAAACCATCTTCTTCTTTTTTTTTCCTGGATCTTTGCAGCCATTCTGCCATTTGGAAAAGCTACCAATAAGTTGGAGCAGTGAGACGGTTTGGCCAATCAGCCTAATGTCTCTGTCCAATGACTAGACCATCATTAATCATCATCTCCCAGTTACATCATTTTCCCTGCAAGCTCCTTGCTGCCATCGTGAAATATTTTGCCATTGGACATTTGCACGTCTGGCTGGATTTGGGCGTCTGTGTGAGTGTTTATGTGTTTGGAAGACAGAGTGGAATAGATAAATGAGCTTATGTGTATGCAAAAGAAAACGCTGGGATGGCTGTGGCTGAGGCATTCAGCCAGCGTGCCATGGTGCTGTTGCTAAACCTTGGCCAGACAGATGGCGTCCATTTGATCAGAGCGATACTGTGATGGTAGCAGAGGAGCAGCGAAGAGAGGCGGCTATTGGGTCTTCATGAGCTGGGCTTATTACCAGTCTGACAGACAGTCACCTCTTTAACATTCATGAAAACTACAGCTACTCTGATGTGCCGGCTGAGGCGCCGCATCGTTATCCCAGAGCCCCAAGCGCATGTTTATCATCTTTCACCTGAACACGCCCGCGAGTCTTTCCTCTGTGAAGGATGGCTGGTGGGGTTTAAAAGGTTTTTTGTGCTTTTTAGGTTTAGCACTCCTGATTTGCAGCATCACTTTCCATCAAAAAAGATTCTGGGAAGAGATGCACCAACTGGTCCATACTTGGTCTATACGATCTCCTGTCAATCAAAAGGTTAAATTGTCACATTGGATTCCAAGTTTCCTTTGAAATGCTGTAATTGACATAAAACAACACCTGTTTCTGCTATTTTTAAGCAACAATTCATGTATCAGTGTGCTGTTTGCAAGAACATTTGAGTATTCTATACGCTTTTTTAAATAAGAGTGTTTTTCTACACTTCTTTCTCAAAATACTTTGAGCAGCAATGACAGCAATTCTACAGTTTGTAATGCAACACAAGTATACCTATGCCTAGAAATAAGGGCAGCCATTAGCAGTGAATGTTGGCCCTGTATGTAAGTCACTGTTAAAATAAGAATTAACTGGACAAGCAGAATGTCAGTGCACGTTTTGTCTTGTTCAAATACTGTAATTCTCAAACTCTTGCGTACCCTGGATTTCTCTTAAAATTTTCTATAGCTATAGATTCATCTTTACATATTTACATTGACCATGAATACTTTATTATTATTATTATTATTATTATTATTATAATTATTATTATTATTATTATTATTATTATTATTAATATTATTATTATTATTATTATTATTTTCAAAACTTTCCTTATCACTCAAAGGAGATATATTAAAATACAAATGTAAAACCCTTTGCAATTAGGACATACATATCCACAATATGTTTTATAAATAAAAAAAACAAATAAAACTTTATCACATGACAGCAGTCCCTTCCCCCAACAACTATAAAACATTAATAAAAGTTTAAATTTTTAATTTTCCAATCGAAGGTGAGACATTTTATGGCGTAGCCTCCAATCATCTGAACTTTCTCTTGTCTCGCCCAGAACTTCTGTTCCGCTCAAGATAATTTAATTAATCTTGATACACGTATGCATCATCACTAGACAGAGTGTTGCACACACTTTTCATAATCCCAGCTCTAATGTCAAGGTCACAAATCAAGGTCAAATGTTGTACAAAGTATTTACTTGGCCATTGCTATAGATTACTATGTTGCTGTATAGACGAGTGTATAATGTGCTGTATCCGGTACTTTTAAAAATATTTTTGAGTTTGTAGGTATGAAGGCTGTACATTCTAGTTGTAAGTGATGGTTTTAAATTGGCTGAAGGCATTTGAGTTTTGTCGTGCATGGCGTTTTGTTTGTGTTAACTCTGAAATGCAGGGTTGACCTGTCCATGTGACCTTCATTTGGTGCAGACCCCAGTCCCTGCAGGAGGAAGTGCTTTATCTACACATCATATAGACACTGCCCTCCACACACACACACACACACACACACACACACACACACACACACACACACACACACACACACACACACACACACACACAGAAAAAAAAACAAGCATCTGAAAAATCATTGTAAACACTTTTTATTAATCTGCAGTTGTTCATTTAGACTCAGTAATTATATGAGAAAATATGAGAAAACTAAAAAAAGGCGACGACCCGCTGTGTTTAATTTTTCAATGAACACAATGATTGGCTCCTCATCCTTTCCTCCCTGCAACTTGTCACAAGGCGGAAATAATTTTAGGATCATTTTCAGCTCTTTATCTCGACACACTCACAAATCCATTTTTAGTAGGTTAGACATTAATAGGGAGAATTCCCTCCTTTCTCCTCCTCCTCTCCCTCCTTCCGCTCAGATATGAGATTATCCATTCCACCCTGAGCAACAGACAGAGACTAATCCACGGCCAATGTGCGACATTAGCCCTGTGCTCGCCGTGCGAACGACAGCTCTGCGGGCTTTTGATTCTAGGCGTGTAACGAGGCACTGTTAAGAATCTGGTTTCAGCGCAGCACAGATGTACTTCCTTTCACACATGATGCTGCAGCATCCATGTGTTCACGAGGAAACAGGAAAGGAAAACACATGTAGTGTTAACACTGAAGCACAGATGCAAAGCAGATGTTTTGACGCTGACTCACAATTTGAGCTAAAGACCTGAATCACTTTAAGATAGGCGTTCATCCTGAGAAAGAAAGTGTGTGAAGTGGATGCTCTGTGGATTTCCTGTTTTATCCAAAACTCATTCAAAGCAGTGAAAATCATTTTTAATACCTCAAAATGACACGGACACTTCTTTATGTTTGACAGCATCAAACTAAGGCTTCAATATTTCCTTTGGTTGGAATGATCTATTTTAAAAACAACTTTAAAAACCATTCATTTGAGAGGTTTTTGTCTGTCCTTTGTTTTTTGCACCTCCCTGTGTTTTTATCTTCCTGCCCACACCTGCAAGCTCCAATCAGCCCAGGTGTTTCCCACTTAGCCTCATTAGTACCTATTTAGTCTGTGTCTTTTCACTCCCCTGGTGTCCGGGCATTATCCTTTGCACAGTCAGCGCCATCCTGTCATCTCTTAAACCGAAGTTCTTGCTGCCCCGTCAGTGTTTTGTTGTGTTATTGCGAATGAAATCATTATTATTTTACTCTAGAGTTAAAAAGGGGGTCAAAAGTAAAAGTGCCCATGATTTTCAGATGTAATGTGTGAAAAAAATCCGTATAATTTTTTTTTCCAAATACCTGTACATCTTTGTATAGAATTTTAGAACCAGCAAAAGCTACAGATTAAAATAGAAAAATACATTATTAGCAACTGTTTTTATGCCTTGCTCTTTTAGCATCTGGTTTTAATTTAGATCATTGTAAAAGGTTTTATCAATCAAAATGGATAAAAAAAAATCCAAACAAAGCTAGTAACATTTTACTTTCTGATAACAGGAGAATAATAAAAAGGTAGGCAGACTTGCTCTCGTGTCCATTAGTTCAAATCAAACACCTGACATTGTTTCTTAGTGTCACGTGCATTGGTGAGAACCGTTTTCATGTGCTGTGTTACTGTTTCCATGTCATTTTTCAAAGATTGACAAAAAAAAAGTGAAATAAAATGTAATTTTCTTTGCTAAGTTTTTTTGTAATAATCTCTTGGTTCTAACCAACAGCTTGAGCTGAAAGAGAGAAAAAACAATCACCGCCTCACAAAACCCGAACAGAAACAACATTTAAGACATTTTGTTGTACTAGTCAAGTCAAACCAAATTTATAAAGTACATTTAAAAACTGCAGCTGTTACCAAAGTGCTTAACAATAAATCCAATGGCAGTAATTAAAGAATACAAAACATAATTAAAAGCATCAAAATAAAAAAAAAAACACAAAACACTGAAATACTAAATCAAATATAAATACTAAACAAAAGTCCTGCTGTGCATCTTCCTTAGACAGACAGACTGAGTTTTTACCGGCAAGCCAATAAAAAAAAAAAACCCCAAGTATTTAGGTATGTAACTTAAAAAGTAGAATTACTTTTCTGTGCTGTCTCCCATTGAAAATGTTCTTATTTCAGACTGACCTGATTTTTGGTTAAAATGTTACATTTTCTATGTAGTTCCAAATTTTATTCCAGTTGTTTTTAATCTTCCCACACATGATGGCTTTTTTTTTTTTTTTTTTTTTCCTGATTTTAACATAGTGCATGCTTGTCATTTTTAATTTATTTGAGAAGCCTGGAGCTGAACACTTGCATGGCATGGAAGAGGCTGGCTGCAAAATGAGTCCTGAAGCAAACACTCCAGGGCTGGTTTTTAATAGCTTTACCATCAGCAATATTCACAGCTAAGGATGAAATGACTCAAAGTACTGCTGATGGGAACTACTGCCAATGAGCCAGTGCAGGAATATTTATGAAAACTCTTTAAAACATAATTCATTCTGGTTGTTTGTAATTAAGGCTCATTTATCAGATGCTGTAAGAAAAACCACGTGGACGTCGCTGGCGCTTCTCCAGTGGAGTATTTACTTTACTACTCAAATAATGGTAATCGTCTCAAATGACCTCAGTGTTTACAGTAAATGTGAGCAGTTTAAACAAAGTGATTAAGAAATTACCCCCAGCATTTATCAAATTAACCTTATTCATCACCATCTAGCACGAGTTAATCATAGTTCTGATTCAAAATTTTAATTTTAACGCCCATATCTTAGCTTATGATTATATAACCACTATGTGTGATGTATAGCAAAATAGAAAACATAACATACAGTATTTGAGATACTGCACATCTTCTCTTTGCTTACGGCATGCTTTTGTAGTTATGCACGCTCCATTGTCTAATTGTTCAGTTATTTGTGTGTTATTTTCCCTCATATTATCTTTATCCATGTATTCACCTTCTATGTTAAAGCTCAAAGCAGCACGCAACACCGGCAGATCAAAAGCATGTTAAGTGTCAAGCTGTTCCTCATCCTGGATATTACATTAAAAGCTGCTCACTGGATGTACAAGATTGCATTAGCAACATAACTCCCGTTTTGTCATCTGTGTTTCTTTGAGACCTCATCACTCAGTAACATGCTGATGAGATTAAAGCGTGTCTTGTCTCGAACAAACAGAACGCTCCCAGCACAACCCCATTTTACAACATAACACAGATGTCAGTGAGCCAAAGTTCCGCTGGGTTTGCATTGAGAACACAGCTACGAGCGCTGCATTTCATTTTAAAAGCAGGAGCCAATACTGAGGAGCTGGGGGGGATTACATGGGGATGTCAGCTGAGGTGTTTAGACCTTCCTCACCTTAGTTTGTGGATCTAAATCCAATTCATCAGCCCTTAATGGACTGCTCAAATTGTCTCTTCAGGATCTTAACTCGAGGAGTGGATGGACTAAACAGAAACAAAGTAACAACGTATGGAGCACAAGCTGCAGGGCTGGTCATTACGTAAGAGGTCTCATTCTGTGGAAAGGTTATAAACAAACAGTATCTTACATGTTGCCTATAGCTCTTGGAAGGATTTCTGTTTAGAGCGATGACTTTTAATTCTGATCAGAATTGTTGTGGCCGGGTTCAAACACACTTGATCACTGTTGTTATAAAACACCAGTCAAAGATTTAGAAACAATTCATGCAAAAGCTGTTTTTGTATGCGTTTACATTGCTGTTATATGTGTATTACACGTTTATTTACAGGGGTGGAGAACATACTCAAACACTGTACTTAAGTAAAAGTGCAAATAAACAGACAAAAATGTACTCTAGTAAGAGTAGAAATACCACATTAATGTTTTTACTTGAGTAAAAGTAATTGAGTACTTGCTTTTAAAAATACTTAAAGTGTTAAAAGTAAAAGTATGTGCTGATTACATTAATTAATGCTATGGTCTACAGTATCATTAAGTGTGCCTACCATATGTATATTTTCTGTAATATGTTAATAGTTTTGAGTCATTTTAATGAACAATGCTGCAGATGATACATGTTTTTATTGTCTTTATTCTGTGACACATTTCACACTTGGACTTGTGATTCTGTGCATCAGAATTTCAGGGATGACCTACAGAGTTAAATGTCATTAAGCAAAATA
>JARVLU010001354.1:8355943-8367350 GCA_031762415.1 Simpsonichthys santanae
ATACAAGGCATCATTATTTAATAAGTCCCTTGCTCTATATATTAGTGCATTAGACTTGGATATTTTAATTTTTACAATATTTATGTGCTGTTTCCATGATAATTTATCATCAATAATTACACCCAGAAACTTTACTTCATTCACGCTGCATATTTCAATACCATCTATTTTGAGAGAATAATCCAAAGTTGTCTTTTTTTTTTTTTTTACTAAATATAAAATTAGTTTTATCAAAGTTCAAGGATAACTTATTTGCATTAAACCAATCCTATAATAAAAAATAATGTTGATAAAGCTTTAAAAATGAGAAGCTTCATATTTAGTAAGGCCTTTCCTTGTATCTTTGTGGTGTATTCTTCTGTGTTTTTTCATTCCTTCCCCCTTTCCATTGATATTTTCTTTCTCCCCACAGTGGGTATCTGCTACTAGTGACCAAGCTGTGAGCCCAGGATGGCGAGCCCACAGCCAGGGTGAAACCAGTAAAAGGGATTTGAGCAGTGGGAGGTGTGCACAGGCTTTGGCAGGTAAATCTCCCTCTCTCTGGTCAAGCTGTTGCAACGGTTTTCCTGGGGATGCAACAAGAACAGTATTTCTTGTTATTGAGAGGAAAAAGAAGTTGTGCTTATTTGGAACATTTTTCAAAATGACAAACTGGATCTGAATCAGCCCCCCCCGCACCCCCCCCCCCACACACACACACACACAAAAAAAAAAGGAAAAAGACCATTCGTCCTTTGGCAAAGAAAAAAGCAGCTCACTCCAAATAACCGTCCTTTCACGGGTCAGTTCAAGCTGAAAAACATATTTTGTTGTTACTTTTACAAAATGTGTTGCACTTCTTGCAATTTCAAGAAGTGCACTTGCAGAGGTAAAAAAAAAAAGAAAAACTCCATAAAAATCCAACGCTGGCTTTTATGCCATCATTATTAACAAGCTGCAGCCTCTGACTCATTTAGAGTCATTAACGTAGTTTTACTGAACGCCGTCTCTGCCGATGGGGTCAAATCCTCTAAATCCTTTTACACAACATTAACTAACGGCCCTGTATCCCATCATGACATGCCACTCCACTTTGGCACGCTCTCCTTAATATGTCAAGCACTATGACTTAAGTGACAGTGATAGCTCTGGTGGAGGCTCGTCTGACAAGCAAAGCTGACTGATTTATTTATTTATTTATTTAATTAATTAATTATTTATTTATTTTTGCACATTGTCTGTTAGCAAAGTATCTCATGAACCAGTGGATGAATTATAAAGAAACTCTCAGATATGTATCTTTGTGAATACATCTGCAACTAATACACTTTTGGTGTCAACCCCATTCAAGATGGCCACCATAGCAAACACACAAATTAGTATAAATCAGTCTGTTTGTCTGAAAATCCGTCAACTATAGAGCTAGGGTTGGATGTTAAAGTTGGATGTCATTCCCAACACATATTCTGAGCTTTTTCAAATGGAGTGTGATCATTTTTAGAATGTTAAAACTTTGACATTAACTAGAGTCAAGTCTGTCTGTTAGCAAACTATCTCATGACCCAGCAGACAAATTTAACTAAAACTCTCAGAAAGTAATCACTAGACAAACATCTATAACTGGTAGACTTTAGGAGCTAGCTCACTTCTAACTAGCCACTGAAGCTAACTGACTTTAGCCAACACAACAATTGGTAAAACTCAATTAATCCTACACAGATGGAGCTCAAATTTGGGGTGGTAGTAGCTGAGACTCATCCACAACATGCACTCTGTGTGCTGCCAGATAGAAGGCAGTGGGTGAAAGGCTGTCCTTCAAGCTTTAAAGGTTTTATTACAATATAACATCTTTTTTAGGTTCACTGGAGCCCACACACTAAAGGTGAAAAAAGAAGTCGTCAGAGACATAAAAACTGAAAAATATAGATGTTTTGATATAACTGAATTACATTATTGTTTAAAAATGCTCTCTCTCCAACACTGGATTGTACATTCTGCTTGTTTTTCTTTCCTAATTTTAGTACAGCAACACTTGCAGCAACACAAAACAAAATAAAATGCAATTTAGAAGTGAGTTAAGCAGGCATGCTAGTTAAAAGGGCCTTGGAGGAATAATAATAATAATAAATAGATTTACAGACACACCAATCTGCTTATTGTTTATACAGAACCTTTAATGAAGTCTAGAGATGAACAGTTGTGTGAGTTTAATAAAAAATCACACTTTTAAACAACATCTTTAATGAAACGCTTATGGAAGACGCACTGTGATTATATTTTCTTTCTTCTTTCGGCTGCTTCCTTCTTGAGGGGTCGTCACAGCGAACTGAGTCGCACGAACACTTGGCAATTGTTTTTACACAGGATGCCCTTCCTGACGCAACCACAGACCACCGAGCTACCACAGCCCTCTGTGTGGAGCAGAGAGCTGCCATAGGGCGCCCGCAGGAGCAGATGATGGGGGTTAAGGGCCTTGCTCAAGGGCCCAGAGTGAGATGAGGGTGGAGGCAGGTGCTTCACCTATCCCATCCACGTTTTCAAAGTTGTCGGTACCGGGAGTTAAACCAGCGATCTTCTGCTCACAGGCCCACCTTCTCTTACCTCTGCGCCACCACTCCATGTGCACTGAGTGAGTTTGTTCCACATGACAGAAAGACCCGTGTGCTTCATTTGTTGTCCCCTGCATCCATATTAATGGTACAACGTCCGACTGCAGAGTGACCATGTGAAGTAAAAATACTAATATCAGACTTTTATTATCTGGTGTAGAGCAGATTATGATTGAGCGTTTTTACTTTTTCTAAACATATACACACACGAAGACCTGAGTGGCTGTGTGCAGTTTTACAGGCGTGTCTGGTGGCAGCGTCCTCCTGCCGTCTGCACTGGGGAGCAGCCATCTGCTCCTCCAAAGGGGAAAGTGGGGAGTCTGTTTGGCATCGTGTCCACTTTATGACCTTTCCTACATGTCTATCACTGAGCTACAGGCAGTTGACATTAATGGTCACAAGAGGGCGACCCACTCAAGAAAAGCTGGACTCTTGCTTCTGCAGGCTCCATGACTTCTTCTGAAACTTTTAGGAATACTGAAGTGTTCAATTTCACGAGCGAGCGAGCTCAAGTGAGAGACATTCCAGTTCAACAGTTCCCAGCTTACAAGTCAGGCCCTTTTCCTTTATTAGTTGAGCGGCACACGAGGCACTGAACGAGATGAGACCAACAAACAAACTGGCAGCACATACGACTTTAAATAATTCATACTTTCTGACACTTTTTGAGAAAGCAGTGCTTGAATATGAAATAAGTCATTCAAATCCTGCCCAGCAGAGATTTTCTATCACAGTACTGCAGTACAGTACTTGTACGGAAGCAAAAAGGCATTTGCATCGAAAATTAAATTTATTTAAATGCAATAAAATAGTGCAATTAAATGATACGTCAGAATCAAATGAAATGTTCAAACTTCACTAGGGCTCTGTTTTCACTCCCCTGGTAATCCTTCACAACCTGAGTCATCAATATCAACACTAATCATCAATATTAGATTCAGAGCCACAATATGTGAGAAGCATGCTCCTCCTGTAATATTGTTAAATATTGATATGATGATATCAGCTGCTAAGAAGACAGGATGTCCTCCTTTTCTCTTCTACGTCACAACTCTCCACATGTGCTTCTTCAGCCTCTATAAATTACACAGATTCATTACAGAGTGAACTATTTCAAGCCTTTATTTATTGTAATTTAGATGATTATGACTTACAGAAAATGAAAATCAAAACTCAGTGTCTCAAAAATTTTGAATATTGTCCTAATGCTCGGGTTCAATATTGTAAATTCCTGGTGTCACACCCTGATCAGCTGATTAACTCCTGGACATGAGCTACAAATGTTTCTTCATTCCTCAAGTTCAGCCACTCCTGAGCCAGAGATGACGTCAGAAGTGTCTTACCTGCTGAGGAAACAAAGAACTGGACTCAGAGACTGGAGGAAGAGTGGAGAGGTCCAGAATCCACGTTGCTTCAAGTCCAGAGTGAAGCTTCCACAGTCAGAGATGGTTTGAGTCCATGTCCTCTGCTGACGTTGGTCCACTGTGCTTTCTGAAGTCCTCAGCAGGTAAGACGCTTCTGATGTAGTCTCTGGTTCAAGAGTGGCTGGACTTGAATGCACCATTTGTAGCTCATGTCCAGGATTCATCTGCGCATAGTTTGAATGAGTTTTCAATATGGAACTTTATCACAATATTCTAATGTTCTGCGACACTGAGTTTTGTTTTTTTCACTATCTGTAAGCCATAATCGTTAAAATTACAAGAAACAAAGGCTTGAAATGTTTCACGCTGTGTGTAACAAATCTATTTGTGGGTTTTACTTTCTGAAGCGACTGACAAAAAGCTGAACTTTTTCCACAATTTTATACTTTTTTGAGACGTACTTGTACAAATTTGCTGTAGACATGTAGAGCAGCAGGTGTCCATCTGGATGCCAAATCTTCTAATATCACGGCCTCTTGTCAGAATGATGTTGAACACACTGATTTCGCAACAACGATAAATGTTCGAGGTATTTTGAAGCCTCTGTGTTAGCACGGCTATAATTTGTGAGGAACTAGAGTTGTCAAGCAGGTGCCAGTTTCTATACTGGCATGGCTGTGGGTGGCCAGATTTAGATGAGAGACCATGCATCAAAAGACATCATCCTCTCATCAGTATCGAACATGGAGGCAGTTTGCCCGAGCGCAGCGGTCCTGAGTCCATCTGCTCCACAGACTTACAGCTCTGCGCTGAAGACAGGGGGCAGCCCTGCATGTGTTTGTGTGTGCTCAGTCCAAACAGTGTGTGTGTGTGCGTGTGTGTGTGTTACAGGACAGACCAGTGCCTACAGACCCCAGGTGAGGAAGGACATGAACGGAGGAAATAAGGAAAGGAAAGCTGTGGCTAGTGTGTGACGGGAGTGGAAATGAAACCAACCACAGAGGAATGAGAAGGTGTGAAAATGAATAAAGTGTTGTAAACTGACCACCAGGGAGAGAGGAGAGGAATATGAAGAATAAAGACAGAACGCAGGGGTGGAAACAGGATGCAGAAGGAAAAATGACAGCAATGAGTTCTTTATTTTGGTGAGAGAGAGACAAATTTTACTTGAGATGAAATACATTTTCAGTCGTTTGCCTCCTTAGATGACATTAATCTGGCCTCCAGCTCTGATATTAAAAATCTTGGTGTTATTTTTGATCAGGACATGTCAAGTTTTTCCTTTCTACTGTCGCCTTCATGTTTGCTCAAGATGAGAGTCTGTGATGGAGTTAAATTCAAAGCAGTCTGCTCCTCAGATAAATATGGTTAAATTATTTGAATATACTGTATATGAACATTTTCATTCTGTGCCCTGAGACGACTTCTGTTGTGACTCGGCGCTGTACAAATAATGAACTGAATTAAATCGAAAAAATGTTTAATGTTGCTAAAGGAGGAAAAAAAAAAAAAAAAAAAAAAAAGTTCCATACAAAAACAACTCGACTTTATTCGTAACAGAAGACGTTTCGCTCTTCATCCGAGGAGCTTTCTCAATTCAAAGAGTAGAGAGTGTGGGGTTCAGGTTTTGTTGATTTAATCATGTCCTGGGTGACTGAGGATCTTCACCAGCATAAAGGAGGAAACATGTGTGTCCTTCAGTGAATGGTGTTTGATGCAGCGTGTGTTCATTAAAAGGTGTGAGTGTGTAAATGAGTGTGAAAATGTGATTTACAAGCATGTGGAAGATAAATGACCGTGGATGGCTGATGGATCTGAGTTTACGCCACTTTTGGTGGTAAAAGAACACATTTAGTTCAAATAGAATCAGACTCTGAGTTCTTGTCAGCATCTTAAGGGAAAACACATATAACCAGACAATGGCATCAGTGTGCACCATGTTACACTTCACGTGTGTGTGTGTGTGACGAGAGAGAGAGAGAGAGAGAGGGTGTAAAGCAGGGTAACCTTGTCCTAATTACATTCTATCTATTCCATCCGAGCTGTGCTCTGGCCTATTTTCACAGCTATAAATTTCTCCCTCTCCCCCTCTTTGTGATAGATGACCCACTCATTTAGCCCATCTCTGAAGACCGTGAGCCAGATAGGAAGTCAGTGGAAGACAGTGGCACCACTTCACAGCTCACAACGGCAATGATGGAACTTTTCATGTCCTCAAAACTATTTCTGGCTTTGAAATCCGTACGTTGAGGAAACATGATGTTCAGTAATGCAGCAGCTATCAGATACTTTAGTAATAGTTATTCAGTTGAATAACCCACTGATTATCCCCATATTCAGGTATATCCATGCTACAAAATGTCCCTGACCTGTACAGACAGTAAAAGCTGTTCCCCACTCTCTCTGCACGCTCATGCACAATTTCACAGTGCAAAATGTAAGTTGCATGTTTTCAAAGTAGAACCTGTTTTTAAAACATTGAACTTTTCTTTAATTGGGCTGCCATGCATGCCTCTGTGTTACAGCTTCTGATTTTATTGTTACAAAGAGAGTTCTTAGAGCTGAGCGAGAGACTAGTCTGAGCTGAGCCTGAGTGCAACACCTTATCTTCAAGGTTCAAGGTACTTTATTGTCATTCGCATGACATGTGGTACATGAGGTGGAACAAAATTGTGCACTCAAGGTCCCAGTTACACCCCAAAATAGCAAATATATAAAGTATAAAAAGTAACAGTTTATTAATTATCAGCCCAAACATGAGGCTGATTGTGAGCAGATGGGTATGAAAACAGTAGTTTAGAGGCAAGAGATCAGCAGCACAGATAAGCCGAGGATCAGCAGCGTGGATAATCAGCAGCACAGATAAGTCACATGTCACCAATTAAAGTGGTTTAGAGATTCATGAGTCTAACAGCCTCAGGGTAGAAGCTGTTCCTCAGTCTAGTGGTTCTACACTTAATGCGCCTCAACCTCCTGCTCGAGAGAAGCAGGGCAAAAAAATGTGTGTGCTGGGTGAGTGTGGTCCTTCATGATGCAGGTGGCTCTCTTCCTGCATCTGGAGGTGTAGATGTCTGTGATGGTGGGGAGACTGACTCCAACATCTTCTGTGCAGCCTTCACCACTCTCTGCAGAGCTTTTCTTTCTGCAGCTGTGCAGCCTCCATGCCACACGATGATGCTGGAGCACAGGATGCTCTCCACTGCACACCTGTAGAAGGAGGTGAGGACTGAGCTTCCATGACCAGCTCGTCTTTTTTATTAGCTGAAATTAGCTGAATTATTAGCTGAAAAAAAAAAAAATTAATTTAGCATAGAATAGCTAAATGGTAGCTGATCACAACAAAACTGCACCTAATCCAAAAGTCCTAGCAGGGCTGTGCTGAAAGAGCTGGACCTTTTGGTGAATGATTTGTTGAAATCACAGAATCACAATAGTGTGAACGCTTAGTAAGCATTCATACAATCAATCTGCCAGTCATCATATGTGTTTAATACTTTTTCAGTAATTCAGCAGTGGGCAGTAAAATTAACTCTAAAACATAAAACTCAATCTTCTTTTTCTTTTTAGTTTAATCGGTTGATCTGCATGAACTTGAAGCACACTTTTAGTGTTTGTTGCTGTTCATGCCAACGGCGCTGCAGATCTCCTGAGCAGCAGGCGTTGCTTCTGGTCATATAACGTTCACTATCTGCCGTGGAGTTCTAACTATTGTTTCCTTCACACCTCCAAACATCAGAGTCCTAAAACAGTCCTGATTGGTTCCAGAGCTCCAGACAACCTCCACTCTGGGTCTGAAGAGAGCATCTCGTCTTTCAAGTCATGGGACTTGAGTAAAGTTATGACTCATCGCGTCTTGTTTTCCTTTGGAAATCTGAAGTCATCGGATGCAGAATTCCTCGGCTGGAGGTTGATAAATTTTGCTGCACCCCTGCACAGTTTTGGCTGTGTCCACATTGCACCTAATAAGGACTTCTTCAGCGCTCTGTTTCAGGAGGATGATTGGTTGAAGGAAAGCGAAATATCAGCAATCTTTCTTTTTTCTTATGTTTTTTTTTTGTGTTACTAACCAAACATTTGAAGCCCGGAGACTTTTAACACAGTAATAAATATCACTTCTTCATTCCCTGCTGATTCATGCTATTCATGCATCTTCCCTTTCAGCTACCTTCACCTCCTCTGTTGTTTTCTTTGCCCATTTTTGGAACCTCCTCTTCTTCTGTGGCCTGGTTTTCACTCTGAGGAGTCCGTTCTAACTCTTACTAATAAAAAATACCTTTTTCTTTCCAAACTTTACACACACACACCGGCGTGCATGTAGCGAAGGCAAACACACACCGAGACACCCTCCTGTGTATGTTATATATTGCCTTGGAGTCCCAAGGCCGTGTTTTTGTTCCCGTTGTAAATGTAACGTGGTAAATCCAGCCACTGCTGACAGAGGAGTCCAGGCACTGGAAACACTCCTAGAATGTAAATCCTGCAGGATTACATGGTTACACTGAGACGGATACATGTTACAGCGGGTGCGATATATCTATATCCATGTGTGTGCGTGGACTGTTTGGGCGCTCTGCAAATGACCTTTCACATAGAAACCAACTAAAATCTCAGAAATGTGACCCTTAAGGTCCAGAAGACCTGACTCAAGCCTGTTAGATTTATCTACCTGGATTATTGAGCAGGCAGCTAGAGGATGCACGACTTCATGTTTTTTAAAGTTGACTTCAACATGATAAAAGTCCAGTCGATTAGTCGCTGTGACGTCATAGGAACTCAAGATGCTATATGCACAAAAAAAAGTAATTTATTACTTATAAATTTAATAAAAAAACAACAAAACACCGGGAGCATATATTTACGCTCTTACAATTTATCATACTGCAAGTAAGTCACAGGAAAACCAAAAACTATTATTAAGGTGCAGAAGTGAAAGAAATGTGCGGCACATAAAAGACAAAACTAAAAACAGGGGGTCGGACGGTGGTGGAATCCACCGCACCGCTGTTTTAGGTTTATTCTATTTAACCCACCAGTGGATTAAATAGAATAAAAACGACCACGCACCTGTGGATTCCACCACCGCCCGCCCCCTTGTTTTCAGTTTTATTTAAATAATCCACGTTGCAGATTTTGCATGTTAAGGTAGTTGAACCAGAAGAGTCCTCTTGAGTGAAATATTTCCACACTGTTGATGAATTTCTACCTGTTTGCCAAGACTTGGCCTGCCCCCTCGCCTTCCGTCTGCTTGGAAGATCCATTTTGTAGCCAACTCCCGGCGCTGATCAAGTGACATGTGACACAATCACGGGACTGCGACTAGTCTACATGACATTTTAAAACTCGTGAGGTGTCCTATGGAACTAGTCGACTAGTTGATTCAACACCTGTGAGCAGCATCAGGAGCCTTAGGCTACTTTTCAATAGAAATGTCCGAGTGTGCACTGAATGAATGCACATCACCCTTCACCTTGGAAAACTTGGAAATTACATTATACAAAATTTCATGCTCAGCGACTACCACCACATTTTAGCTCAATGTCTGAACAACTGACCAAATTGCATCCATTTTGGTGTTGGCTAACTTCAGCTGCTGTACTGGCCATCTTAAATTTGGTCAGCTCCAAAGGTCAGTCAGGTAAAACCGGAAAGTTTCATCAACTTCAGTTGTTCAGGGGTTATTTTGCTAACAGACAAGCAGGTTTGATCCCAATAGTTCACGCGTTATTCACAGATGTGACACAATCAGGAGAACGTGTAGCGTGTGTTGTGAAGAATCTCCCATGTGCATCAAATTTTTACCAGAATATTAATAAAATCAACCGAATCATAACCATTTCTATGTTACGCACTAGAGTTTGAAGACACAAGTTGCAACGTTGTGACAATAAACTTTACTTTGTCTGAATTTGATCAAAGTGCTTTTTTTCAGCCCATGTTCAAGATGTTCTGCAGCAAAGCCGAGGATCTGAATGTTTCTTTGTGTTACAGAGGAAATTAAAAACATGAGTCACATCAGGATCATGTATAAAGCACCGGAGTGGCCGTAGTTTACATATTACTCACAGGCCACATCTGTAGCTCTTACTGTAGGAAAGAAAATAGTTGTGACGACAGATCACAAATAGTTGTGGTTATGATGCTAAAATTACAGATAAGGAAAATTACAGTAAAACGTCAAAACAGTCAGCTGGTGGTCAGACTGATGGTTTCACATTCACAGTTTTCTTCTCAGATTTGCAGCAATCTGAAGGCTCATCCAGATTGTCCTAAAAAAAACTAAACTGCTGACAAAAACAGGAAAAATCACATCCATGTTATTTTTTTATTTTATTTAGAATTTACATTTTAACCTTCTGGCTTTATGCGGTCATATATATTTTTTTAATTCATTCATTCAACCTTTATTTAAACAGGTAAATCACATTGAGCCTCGAAGACTCATTTACAAGTGAGATCTGTTTGGACAGACAAACTTTGGGGGACTTTCCTGAGAACACTAAGGGACCACCCCACCACTCACACCACGGCACCATATTACCTTGAATACTTTGAAAAAATGACAATAAAATACAAAACATTTTGAAATATATATATTTTTTTGTTGAATAATATAAATATTTTATAGTTAATAATGAGTAAAGTTATTTCTTTCAAAAACGTTGTCTCATTGATGACGTATTTCCGCCCTGGGGGTGCAAGAATCTTTGCCCATAGACTCACGTTAAAAGTTGTACATGTGCAGTTGGCTCCTCTTCATAACAAGAGATAAGAAGATTCTAGGCGCATCATTCCTGCGCCCAGAATACAGGTGAATGATAGACTTGTGCTTCCGGTCCTGGTGTCACTGGAACTTTTTTTTTAAATCCTGGAACAGATTGTGCAGTGTCACTCACAACCAGGCTAACTGCTGCAGGTAGACTTTAAGCCATTGAAAGCCCTTTATCTAATGTTGCCATTTCTGACTGATATGCCTCTCAACTGTTGGATGTCTCTGTTTGTGTAAAAAACCTTCAGTTGACTGTGTATGTTAAAAATGGAACTGGTGAGTTTGTTTGTGTGTTTGTTTCTGGAACTAGCATGCTAGCACTAGCCTCCAGGTTATTGTATTGGGTTCTGTGCTAAAAACATTAACATTAATACTTTTCTATACTAAACATCACTGATGGTATTGTTCTACAGTTTCTGAACAACTGCATTTGTATTGATCTGAATAATGAAAATAAGCCTCTTGCAATAAGTACCTAGCTCCTATAGTTAACATTGAAGCATTTAAATTGAAGGTACATATGTGCTAAGGTGCAATATTAGGACCTTTAATATTAGGGATATTTAAGAGTACTCAAATAATGAACTTCATTCTATTCATTTTATGAACATATACAGGTAGTCCTCGACCTACGAACGGGTTCCGGACCTAAGAACCGTTCGTAGGTCGATTCTGCCGTAGGTCGGAAC
>JARVLU010001354.1:8446420-8464697 GCA_031762415.1 Simpsonichthys santanae
TTTTTTTTTTTTTTTTTTTTTTTTTTTTTTTCAGTAGTTAATGCCAGTTAACCTCTAGTCAGTTGGTTTAAATTGCACATTTATTTATTGCAGGATGAGTCAAATAACATGCTTCATCTTTATCAACCAGACTTAAACATGAAATTTCACTCATGGCTATATTTATTCTTGTCTTTGTCTGAAATTTGTAGAAACACATGCAGGAAGTGACAATTCAGACTTGAGGCTCCTTTTTGTTAAAAACCCTAAACCTGTTATTTTCACTTCTTTCACAGAGTGGTTGTTATGGATCGAACACACATGCACTGTCAGTTTTTTTTTTTTTAAACACATATACAGTATGTACATCACACATCTGCAACCTTGCAAATCATATACCGCAACTTTGGGATTTTGTGAGACAAGTGTTTGTGGCAGATAAAATGATAAACAAAGGCATTCTGCACAGTTTGATTAATGAAAAAATGGAGTAAAGGCCTGCAGAGATACAGACCAGCCACAGAAACTCACCAGTCTCTGACAAACAAAGACCTTGTTTTGATTAAAAGTCCTTGGGATTTTTATAAATTCAATAGATGCACAGCAGTATGGATGGTTCTGTCTGCTGCACGTGAAAAAAAGAAAAACAACAAACTCCTCTGTTATCAGCGACTGGCCTACTTTCTGGGTTTTGGGCTAATTAACGGCAGTGCTGACAGCCATTGTGCCTCAGCCAATGCATTTTCTACAGTGCAACCCAATGCTGTTTTTTTTCTTTCTTTCTGGAAATAAATAAGTGCTTCCACTAGAAGAGGTCAGAACAACACAAACTTCAGAAATGCTGCAAAACGTAATATTGTCATTTTATAAAGATCCAAACTGTGGTGACTGAAGCACAAAAACTATCACATGCATTTTTATAATTATATTACCATACTTGCCGCCGTATATGTCGCACCGCCGTATAAGTTGCATCAGTCAAAATATGTCTAATAAAGTGGAAAAAACAGAAATATGTCGCTTCGCCTTATAAGTCACATCTATTATGTGTCACCACTGATGACATGGAAACATGGGCAGGTATTGTGACAAAAATCGATTGGCTGAAAAACCAGCCGCCATTTTGGCAAATGGTCAAATCGGCTGCATTTCGCCTGGGCAGCACATCGAAATGCAACTGATTTGATGTTTGCTCAAGATGTTCTGGAAAGAGATGGCCTGTATGGCAAGCCAAGTGTCTCATTACTTTTGCCTATTAATGAGACACCTGGCTTGCCATACAGGTCGAGGGCCCTCTAGTGGCTGAAAATTGTAGTGTTCAATATTTTCCATGTCAGAATGAATGAAATCATCAGATCTCAGCCAAAAAATGTGTTGTAAATATGGTGGAAAAACATAAACTATGTCACTTAACTCTATAAGTCGCAGGCATGCTAATTTATGCACACAAAAAAACTGTGACATACAGCAAAAATTATGGTAGATACATTGTACATAGGATGACAGTGATGCAGGACTGTACAATTTGACTGACTCACTGTGGAGTTCAAAAGGTTCCTTGGGGAATTTAATCCATACTTATTTGATAAAGTGCTGATTTCCACAGTCCACCTGTTTACTGTAAGGCTCTGTCACATGCAGAGCCAAGTCCCTGGGGTATTTCTGTATGGGTTCCTGCTGACAGTAAGACTTTATTTTCTTTCTGTTTTTATTTATTTATTTTTTAAATAAAATTGATGTTATACATTAAGGCACCAGACTTTATTAGGCAGGTGGTTGATGCGTTTAATAACGTATTATCTATATTGTCACAGGTCTTTGTTGAAAACCTCCAAACCTTATTAATCCTAAAATAATCTCCACACTCAACAATATTCTGACATTTTAATAAAGTCGGGTTGTCCTGTCATATCTATCTCGTCGGCTCTCGAGCGTCTTAATAAGAATCTAAAGATCGGAGGGCGCGCGCTCATGCCAGCGTTAGGATGCTGTTGTTGCTACAGACCATGCACTGCTGTGAATCAATAAAACTAATCAATATCGAATCGATCCATTGCAGAAGTCAAAAGCTTTGCCATCCAATTACAAAGGTGTTTTAGGTCACTTTAAATAGTGAAAGACCTTTGCCTGAGGCTTCATCAGACAAAAAAAAAAAAATCAATATGTGAGGTTGATATGCTACAACTGTATGCTTCAGTTCTTTGGTTAAACCTGCATTGCATTCTGGTGACACACTGAACATAAGCTATCTAGTAAGTGAACGTATTTAAGAGTGGTTTCAGACCTCTTTATTCTCAAAAACTCATTTATACAGTCAGTAGATAAATTACAAGTAGCATCAATCAAATGTTAAAGCCGGTGTTGTGGATTTTCTGAGCTCTGGGAACAAGTTGCTGACCACTTTCCCGATCCCCTTTCCTGTTTTGTGTTGTTCATGCAGTCCAACATAGGGGAGATAACGCTGGTTCGTTCCCTGCCACTACCAAATGTTTTCCTCTGTATCTCCAGTCTGCCTTTCTCTTCCAGTCAAGCTGCGTTCCAGGTGGGGGTGACAGAGCACAGCTCGCAGCCACAGGCTGTCCAGGAAACCCGTGTCCTGTGTCCAACAAAACATGTTTTGACCGTCTGTGCCACATCTGGAGGGATATTTACCTCTAAAGCCATTCACTTCTGCAGCAACACGACACAATGCTCTTGACAGGTTCTATTTGCACATGCTGCAGAAAAGCAAAACATATTTTGCTCGAATGAAAGAGTAAAAAAATGTCACATGTACCGATTATGCTCTTGGCGGCAGATGTTTGGCATTGCTAAAACACAGCTAAACATAGCCGGTAATTCTAAAAACAAAAGGTTACATTACGACAGCTAAAAATGTGCGACCACTGACACGTAAAAAATATTTTTGCCTGAGTATGAAGTTTGTGACAAGCGGGAGCAAAACAGCAGTGACTAAACTGGTTGATTGTAGCACAATGTGACAGCTTACTCAGCATCCTATAAAATGTTTAGGTACTGTATCAAACACAAAGATCACATCTTTAGCACAAGTAGTTTCACATTTAATACTCTGTTTAGTGACAAACTAAATAATTCAGAAACTCTGTAATTATACGCACCGACGCAGTTACTCTTTAATGAGATGATCCGTATGCGAGAGCAAAGATAATATGGCCTGATGATGACATGAACGCTCTCTAATCACCTCTTAAAGTCTGATAGCGCTTTACACGTGCAGCAAAGCCCCAGTCCTTCCTGCACCAAACCATCTGGAATGGGAATTTGGCCGAGTGTAATGAATGGGTCTATATGCCACTGCAGCAGTCAGGACCAGACCCCGTGGCGATTCCTACCACTATCCACTTCATCTCTGCTGTGTGCTGCATTGTTTGACCTTCACATGTGCAGAGGAGGAGGAGGAGGAGGAGGAAGAAGTATGGGAGTCTCATCCCAACATGTGGACGTTTGAACAAGGTTAGGGCTGTCAAATCAAAAAACCCAATTGGACGGAAATCCCAGACTTCATTATGTGTCCAGTCATCTCTCTGACCTTGAAGTTCAGAGTGAAGTTGTTTAAAGTAAAACGGTTCAAAGTATCAAACGCATTACAGCATCTGTCAACATCTGTCGACATCAGTCAAAAGGTGATGATGGGTAATAATGTCTATTGGTTTGTTTCAATGGTTAGATCTGTTACCTCAAGAAGGACCTGTTCAATCCCCAGTTTGGGCTTGAGGTTGGTGGAGTTTATTTGTTCTTCTCATGTTTGCATGTGTTTTCTCTGTGTACTCGTTTCCTCCCATAAAACATGCACGTCGGGTTGTCTTCAGGCCAAATCCTCACTTACAAAACAGATCTGTGATCTCAGTGGGATTTGAACAAATGACGGTTAATAATGTTTTTGTGTGTTGACTTCATATGTTTGTCCATCCAATCATTATCTTTTACCCGCTTCTTCCCTTTTGGGTCATGGAGGTCATTGGTGCTCATATTCAGTTATCACTGTGTGAGAGGCAGGGGACACGTTGGACAGGTCTCCAGTCCATCACAGGCACACATAGAGACAAACAACCATTCACTCTCTCACACACCTAGAGACAATTTAGAGTTACCAATCAGTCTAACATTTATATTTTTGGTCTGTGGGAGGAAACCTATGCATGCACGGAGAGAACATGCAAACTCCACCCAGAAAGACCCCCGGACCGGGATTTGAACCAGAGACACTCTCACTGAGAGGCAGCAGCTCTACCAACAGTGCCACATGTTTTCTCTGTTAACAAAATATGTTTAAATTGTTAGGTAGATTTTAATGAAACTTTCAGGAATAAGTCCATCTTAAGAACAAACCATTACATCTGATTACCGTAACTTTGGAGCCAAACAGATTCAAGGTGACCCCCACACCCAGCTGACCTGTGAGAACACAAAAAATGCTCAACCTCAGACAATTTTACAGATATTATGGTAAAACTTGTGGTGGTTGTGGCTGAGTGACTTCACAAGAACTAAATAAAATGTGCTAAATAAAGTTCTACTTATTGTGCAATCAACTGTTGGAGTCAACCCGGTTTGTTACCAAAACATCTCATGAACCATCAGTCTGGTTTTAAATCGTTGTGAGGTTTGCAAAGGACTGGACCCAAACGTAGACGAACGCGAGGAGCTCAAAGATTCAATTAAAAAAGCGTTATTAAAGCATGTTAAACAAAAAGTTTGGCTTGGCAGCAAAACTAAATTAATCGACAACTCAGATGATTTGGGGGAATAAACCAAACAGTAAAGACAAACCTTGAGGACATGGAGACCAAACAACGCTGAACTGATGCTGAACAAGTGGAGCAGAGATAAGTGAACACCTGGGCTGACTGGAGACAGGTGAGGGTGGTAGACCAAGTCAAAAACACCAGGGATGCTAAATATGAAATGGGGAACACTCGAAAAAAGAACAAGACCTGCACAATAAAATTAAAATAAACCTACAATGAATAGACCTAATGATAACCTGAATAAGAGAAAAACAACTATGACATACAGTATATTGAATAAAACTTTAAGATGGATGTCACAGCTAATAACAATTAGCAAACATAACTCAGGTGATTTTACTGAGATTGAGCAAAAACTGATGTCATAGTAGCTAAAGGTCATAGCATGTATACAATGAGTTCAATTGTGTGATAATACATGAGCTTTCATATATTTAAGGTTTGACCAACTCCAAAATTTCATAACATAAATTAAATTAGACTGAAACTCTTTTTTGAGATGTGGTGGGCAATATGCATTCCTTCAATAAATTTTGGGCCTTTAGGTCATTTGTGTTGAATGTTGCATTAAGGGTTAACATCCCAAACTGGTCCCATTTGTTGCTAGGGAAGTTCTGCCTGTTGTGCAGGAAACAGGGTTAGCAGTTTCCTGTTATGGAGAGAGGTTGTTCAAGACTTGCATTCATTTAATCCTATAACAGATGCTCACTCGGGAAGTGAAGCCAGAAGCAAAAAGCTTCTGGTGTCCTGGAGAAACTGTTTTTGGAAACTGCTTTTAGGAACCTTTCTCTGCACAGCTCTGATTCAGGAAATAAACAGGCTGTGAGCAAAACAAGCTGCGTGAAAAAAAAAAAAAAAAACTGCTGCAGTTTTATGGTGTCTCACATAATGTGCAATGTCTTATAAAGCTTTAGCTGAACAGTTTCTGGATCTGTTTGGGTTATAAAATCACAACAGTTTGTTTGTTAACAGTTTATTTTCATCTTTAAATCACTTCTTGGTCTGCTGCATTCATACATCTCCTCCTACATGTCACTGTGTGAGTGCAGCTACAGCGTGCGCTCTCAGGACATGATTACCTGCAGTGTTCCCTCAGGGAGGACTGAATTAGGCAAAAGTGTCTTCTCCTACTCTGCTCCTGTTTCCTGGAATATCTTACAAAAAGATCTGAAGCTCTCGACTTTGACCTCTCTAAGTGGCTTCAAACATCTCAAGTTCCTGGGAAAAACCAACACAGACATGTTCCTGTTTTTAGTTCAGCCTCGTAATCTAGCTGTTTTTTCACTACATTTTCCTTTTAATTATCATTTTGTTTTCAATTTATTTACAAACTCATGTTTGTGCTGCTGTTCGGCGTGTTGTGTTTATTGTTTTAATGGTATCAGTGCTTGGTGTATTTCTGTTAATGTTTTTCTTCATGTCTTGGATCTTAAACTGTTTTTCTTTTACATTTTGTTGTTGGATGTAATTGGGACCCTGTGTACATAATTTCGATCCACCACATGTGCCACTTATGTTGTGAATGACAATAAAGAATTTCTGTATCTGTATCCGTAATTGTTAAAATAATAATAATAATAAATTTGTATGAATCATTTATGATTGTTTATTGTTGCCGTTGTGTTGTCATCACTCTGTTAAAATTCAGGTCTCTCTTGTAAATGAGGCTCAATGGGACTAACCTGTTTAAATAAAGGTTGAGTTAAAAAGACATGCCACTAAACAAACAAGAGCTGTCAGTATGAAGAATATATTTGTGCACAAATGTGGCTTCATCAGACCATAAATTACACATTAAAATGTGGCTTAAAGGTACAAGATACATTATTGTTCAAAATTATTGATACAATGAATGTTTTAAAAGAAACATTTTGTCAAGTTGAAAAAAACTGAGATGCTGAGGGTTTTTTTTTTTTTAACTAAAGGCCCTTAAAGAGTTAAAATCATTAAAAAAAAGTCAAAATTATGAGATAACTTGATATTTTAAGGAGACTGACTGTGGGGGGATGTTTAAAAGTTATAGGCTATGTAAGGTGAATGATTTCCCCCCTAAGGAGCACTAACTGCCATAAAATTAAAGGATCTTACTTCTTATTTAATTAACTTTTTAATTAATATTATTAGTTTGAGACCCCCAAAGACTGGATTTACATGGTCCAGGGACCGCTTCTAGCCCCCGGGCCGTGCTTTGTCCAACTGAGTGCACACTTCCAAAGCAGCAGAGAGGCACTTGAAAAAAATGAAATATACACTGAGAGGTTGGAGCTCCGTGTGTGCGCAGTGTTCAAGTCCAGCCTCAGGAAGCGCGCAGCAGCACCTCCCGTTTCCACAGAGGAGCGCAGCCGCGCGCGCTGGAACATCACGAGGAGTGGAGATGCTGCTCGCTGCTGCCTGGAAGAGCTGAACCCCCCGCTGCGAGACAACCAGCCCCTGAGAAGAAGACGAACATGATGACCTCTCTGTTACAGCTGGCAGCCGTCACGATGCGCTTGGATTAAGTTTCAGCGGTTTGGACGCAGTTTGAGGGACAACAGGAGACAAGTGTCCGCGACCGTGGATGATGATGTCCCACAATGAGCGCAGGTTGGTTGTAAAGATAAAATGTGTCAGTCAAAGAGTGCAAACAGTGAACTTTCAATGCTGTTAGATTACAGTTTAGAGCAACAACACTTTGTTTGTAGAGAAAAATGTACATTTTTCAAACTTATTAGCCCATTTTCTATGTAAGAATCAAACTTGTGGTGCAATCATGATTATAAATAAAATAATAATAATAGACTTTTGCTTTTATGAAGTAAAAATGAAAAGGTAAAGTTTGGTTAAAAATAAAGCTCTTTTGTTCTTGTTTTCTGACTGCTGTATGATAAAGACAAAAATTGACGCAATTAATATCCAGCAAAACCTAAATAAACCTAATTATGTTGCTCTTTTTTCAAGTTAAATTTCAAGGATTTGAGCCTGGATTAAAATAACTAATCCATATCTGTAAAATTAGACATAATCTCTTCACTTGCGTGAGCGCCGTTTTCAGTCACCTTCCATCCTGCCTCTCTGAGAACTTTCAATCAATTCCTTCTTCTCAAACACATTTTTTTTATTTGAATTATTGGAAGCATATTTTCCTGTTCTGAAGCTTTTCTCACATCAGATTTCAGGTGGTTATGTTTTGATGGGTGACATTCTTAATCAGAACAGTGTAAAATCATATCCTGTAGCTTTGGCACAGTCAAGGTCCATCTCTTCCTTTGTTTCACCAAACATTTGTTTTAATTGAATTCTTGTTGCATAATTCATATCCTGTTATTTGCAGTTGGGTGCTTTGTCAGGCTGGGATTCTTGTTTCTCTTTTATTGTTCTTTGGAACACTCAAAGGGACGTTTTCCCCAGAAAAAAAAGTGCTTACGTGTGGTTGTGGAGTTATGTTCGTGAGAATCATGGAAGAATGAGGAGAAGGAAGTCCATTTGTGTTTCCAAAATGCATACTCCTAGAGAGGTTTATGGTGGAGCAATGTGGAGGGGGCTTTGCTGAGGTCCTCCCCCATCCCGTGGACATCCAGAGTGGATTTCTCCACAGACACTCTGTTGGACTGATTAATGAACCTAAAATGACTGAAATAAATAATTTTGTGACTGATTTAGAAAATAATTGTCGTTTTTTTAAGAGGGAAGTGATAAATGGGCATACAGTATCATTAAAATGAATGTGGAGAACTATACAGAAGAGAAAAAGAAAACAGAAATACCGAAAGAAAGAGGGAACAAGACAACAGAGATAACCAGAGTGCACACAGGGTTTAATAGGATGTGCGTCAGGCAGGTACTAAATAACAGGAAGAGACTAAGGGTGTACACACTTTAAGCGTGGGCGTGTTTTATGACAAGTCTAGACTTCTTAAACAGTGATATACAAACAAAACATATTTAAACCTTAACAAAATCAGGCTTTTTATTACATAAAATACCTTTTTTATTTTATTTTAATTTATTCATTGCTATAACTGTAACCAAAAAGTCCAATCTAGATGTATCATTTCCCTTACAGAAATGCCTCTTCTCAAAGTATGTGGTGGCTCTGTTGTTTTTTTCCCCTGGTAATAATGTCCCCTGTAGCTTTCTGCTTGCCACTGACCACTGGACACTAGTAGAGAACCATGAGCCACAAATAATATTTGCCTTGCGTAATCTTACATAGTCAAAATATTATTTGCATGGCAACAATTTTTGATCTTCTTTCGCTCTCCCTATACAGATTTTCCAAATCCGCTGCAAGTCCCTCAACCAACGGTCCGGAGTCATCTCACCATCAGAGTGCAGTCAAAACTGATGCCAAAATCCAGCCTCTTTGTCCGTGGCACAAAACCTCTTGTAACCCCCAAACCTGGACCTCTGTCTCAGCCTGACCCACAGGAAGAGTCCTGCCATCGACAGAGGCTGAGTAACGGAGAACTGCCTAACTCTGATGAGGCGAAAGGTGATCTACTTGTAATGGCTGAAGAGAATCACAACAAAGAGGAGAAAAAAGAAGAGCAGTGTGAGGTTAGTGACAATGGCTCCGGAGGGAATGACAAAGAGGACACAGTAGGGGGAGAACTGGTGGTGGGAGCAGAAAAAGAAGCGGAGATATTGGATATTGATGGCGATGTAGACAGTATTGGCTCTGAGGACACCATCAAAGCTGATGATTCGATTGACGTTACTGAGGATGAGGATGCTGAAAATGGCTCCATCCTGCCTGAAGGTGGAAATCACACTGATGATGAGAAAACGTCAGTACAGTTACAAGCTCCATCTGAACCAGGGTATGAAGCAGAGCAAGCGGAAGTGAAAGATTACTGTGGCCCCGTAGAACATTCAGATGAACAAGATCCTGATCAAACACACTCATTTAGTCATGCAGAGGAGAACAACGATTGTTGCCTTGATGAAACAAACACAGAGCAAAGTGAAGACTGTTTTCAGTTTAGTTTACTCACAGAGACGGAGTTGGAAGCTGACAGGTTCTCTTTTGGATTCAGCGTGCTTCCGACTGTGACTGAGGAGTATCCCTACGATGTGATTGGCCCTACAGATGATGCTAGTGATACGTGTGAGTCATGTGGAACAGCTGAAACTGGAGATACTGAGGTCTGGCAACCAGAACGAGCCACCAAAGACCCCTCCGGTTGTTTTCGATTCACATCCAGCACCGAGGATGTGTTTGGACCTTATTCTGTCATTGAGGCTCTTCCAAAAGATATGAACAGCACTGCAGATCCTGAGTGGAGCCCAGGTGAAGATGACGATGATCACTCCTCAACCACAAATAAAGTTCATACCCAAGATGTCTCTTGCCAGGAACCTTTTTATGTCTCATCAGATGATGTGGACAAGCTTGAAGACAAGCAAGTAGACTCAGATCAGCATCAC
Organism: Simpsonichthys santanae; assembly: GCA_031762415.1. Lineage (NCBI taxonomy): Eukaryota > Metazoa > Chordata > Actinopteri > Cyprinodontiformes > Rivulidae > Simpsonichthys > Simpsonichthys santanae. The sequence continues at coordinate 8,456,575 of JARVLU010001354.1, forward strand.
GATAAGGAGGGCACAGAACAGTCTGATCAACTTAAAGACAGAGCAAAGGACAGTGAGTCTGCAGATGAGTATGCAGATATTGACAATTCAGTCTGCTCACAGGTGGACAACTTTGAGCAGTTTGAATGTGTCTCATCAGAAGATTATGTTGAGATAGGTGATGAGGAAGAGGAGGAGGAGGTAGAAAAGAAACATATCAAGGGGAAAAGTGCAAAAGAGAGGACAATTAAGCGAGAGGAAGCTTTCCGCAACCAGAGAAGAAGCTGCCAGCCTCGCCTCAGGTTGTGCACCATCACCGTGCCAGCAGATCTAGACCTGGGTCGCACCCCGGAGCTCACCAACAGAGTGGTGTTTGCTCACACCACTGAGGCCTTCGAAGAAGACATTGAAGAACTGGACTGCCACATCGTGCCTTACTTTGAAGACACTGACTCGGACAGCAAAGAGCATGTATATGAGGAAGTGGGGTTTGACTCAGAGGGGGAGAACTTTGTGACCCTTGATCGTAAAACTATTGTCACACGATCACGGTCCTATTCTGGGAAGGTTTCAGGTTATGTCCCGGAAACTGTACCAGAGGAAACGGGTACAGAATACCAAACTCATGACTACTGCACTGTGCCAGTAGATAACAGTGGTGAACTTATAAGTCACTCACAGCAGCCAGGAATCAATAGTGTGACTCCGTCTATGAAGTCCCGTCGCTTCTTGCTGAACTCTCGTTCTGCAGACAGTCCAGAATCTTTGACCACACTGTCAGAGAATGACCCATGTCTTACAAATGAGATGAGGATAAAAAGAAAGGATGACACCCTTTCCCTTCCATGTGTTATAACTTCCTCTGGAAGCTTTTCCCAGCGAAGCCATCAGTCATCAAGTGGTGTTTCTACACCAACGTCTATGGTTGACATACCCCCACCTTTTGACCTAGCATACATCACAAAGAGACCAGTCACCAAGAGTTCACCATCCCTCCTAATCCATCATGACCCCACAGAAATACCTAAAAAGAAGAAGTCCTCGTTCAAGCGCTTTCTGGCACTTAAGTTTAAGAAGAAGACAGATTCAAAGGGGTTCAGTGATGGAAGTGTTCGCTCTTCACGGTCTTCCTCTGAGTCCAGCCATCACGGTGCAAGAGTTGTAGAACTTGATCATATAAGCACTGGCAGCTCTTCTCAGCTTCAGTCCCGCCTTGTGAACCCCAAACAGCATCCATCTGACCTGACTTCTGCCTTTGTCCTTTACAAAGACCACTCCAGGAGGAAAGGGGACCCAAAAGCTGATGGCAGGATTGTCTCCAGAGTGGAGTCCTTCGAAGAACGCACTCACCGCTCTGTCAGACCATTGCCTTTGACCAAACCTCGCTCCATCTCCTTCCCCAGCGCAGACACCTCAGACTATGAAAACATCCCAGCCATGAACTCAGACTATGAGAACATCCAGATACCAGGAAGGCCTGTCAGATCTCACACTGTTACAGAGTTTTTTGAGAATCCAACACGCACAACTGTAACCTGCAATGAGAATGATGGCTATGTGGATATGAATAGTTTCCCTGGGATTGACAGCAAACTTCAGACACTGATGTCAAAAACAGACAATGAAAGGTAAGTTAAATGTGATATTACTTTGTGTCGAAGAAACACTGAATTTTACCTTTCATTCAATCTTTATTTATGCAGGTTAGTCTCACTGAGTCACGAGGACTCATTTACAAGAGAGACCTGTTTGACCTTACCGCCATCCTTATTGCTATCTCTTATATGTAGTTGAGTAATAACTTGACATTTGACCTTTTTAGTGCCAGGTTTTTTAGTTTGTATCCCAAGGCACATGGTATATTCTCACCACAGAGCTATATAGATGCCAAACCACTTACACAGGACATAAATCTGTATTTCACTTTGGAGGATAGGAATGTTTCAGAGCAAAGATATCTGAAGACTCCAGTGAAATACTAAATATTCCACTTGGATGGTGACAAAAATGGTGAGAACATTTTTTTGTCTGAAATTGTGAAATCACTTATGAGCTAGTCGACTTAGGTGTTAGGTGCACACTTATCCACTCATGACTCCAATCTAGCCCCTTGTAAGACTGCAGATATTCTCTAACTGCATCTCAGGTGAGCAAAAATCACCTGGCTGAGTACCATCGGGTTCCTCTCATTGAAAAGTGTTGTGTGTGAGAAACGAGCAGCCTGTCGTGTCGGGCTTCGCTGACTTCAAGAAGATGGACAATGCTTGTGGGAGAGCTTAGTTCAGTGTTTTAGTTACTTGGATTCAAAGGTCACATCTGGTGCTGCTGTTTCAGGTAGACAATGAGGTAGCTCATTGACTGCAGCTTGTACACATTACAAAAAGTCATTATGGATGCAATTAAAAGTGACAAAATGGGTGAGGGGCTTCTTTCACACATTGAAGTGAAGGAAGATAAAAGAAAAAGTGAGAACACCAGCGGTGGAGAAGTGTTAATAGAAAGAGGCTGATCAATAGAAAATACATGAGTTATAACGACGAAGTAGAGTGGTGGGTCCTTTGTTAGAGCAGGAGGAAGAAAGCAAGAGCAGTTGGAGTGTAATTGCTCTCCTGCACCTGACACAGATGTTTAGGAGGGCTTTTATTAAAGTAGCTCTCTCCTGAGTGCTTCTCCTTCACTGGACTCTCGAGGGTCTGCAGGATTTACTGCAGTGTGTGATGAAGTGAGGAGTTACAACGATGAGAAGGTGCAAAATGATTCCAGCCTTGACCACAGCCTCAGTGGTTGCGCAGCACAGTCTCTTCGTTTCAGTCTGAAAAATAGTAAATGTGTTTGTCGAACTCTGTCAAACACTTGAAACGTAATCTCTTGAGATACGATTGGAACGAAACACTTTTTACATAACTTGTATTTGTTTTTGTAACTATGTTTGTATGAAAAAAAAATCACTTTATATACAATTCCACTATTAAACTGCAAGGATTACATGCCTTACAATTTTTACTCCCTTCTCTTTGTCTCTTTTGTGCTAATAAGGCTCTCAACAATCTGTGTGCTTTAATGTCTCACTCATTATCATCTAAATCACGTGTGGGCATCTTGGGATCAGTTACGCTCCATCAGATTGGACAAATATATTACTGACATGCATGATCACTTCTTGGCCCACAATTTATTACAGCCCAAGCAGTCTTTTGTGATTTTTTTGTTATGCGTGTGTTGATGCAATGATTGATTATCACATGCCTCCAAGTGAAAGGACGATCATGTGTTTGACCATGTCTGTGCTTGTCTGTCTGCTAGCAAAATATCTCATGAACCACTGGACACATTTTTATTAAAAATCTCTAAAGTAATCAAAGAATGTGCAGTTATAAAGCTAATCAACCTGCAAAAAATAAAAAGAGAAGCTTCTAGTAATTTCTAAAGTTAGCTTAATATATCATGTGTTAGTAGCTTGGACTCATCTCCATCTTATACTCTGAGAGTTAACGGATCACTCAAGGCTATTTCTTTTGTTATTACCTATAGGAGTCAACTTTGCTTTTATGTTAGCAAAATATCGCATCAACCACTAGGCAGATTTTAATTTAACTCATCATTGGCAATCATAAAGGTACGTCATATGAGGTATCTTCAACTGATTAACTTTTTGAATAAATGCAAATCAAGTGATTTAAAAACAAAACAAACAAACAAAAAAAATAATAAAAACAGAAATGGCTATAGCTCAGTCAGTTTCACAAATTCTGACCTAATCTTTGGTTTAGGATTAGCTGGGAATAATTCACAACACATACTCAAAGCGCTGGACATTGTGCAACTTCCTTGCTTGCAGCTTTGGCAACTCAAATAATGTTATTTTACGGAGTGACCAAAATGTTATAACTTCTTCCCTTCTTATGAAGACAATCTTAGTTTAAAACTCTTACATTAAAGGTAGCATTTCCTTTCATTCAAGTTTTAATGAATTTTTTTCCTTCTTTTTTTGACTTTCACTTTGAATTAATAAACTTTTTATTATTATTATTATTTTATCTTCTCCACACTGCGTTTGATTCTGAGCGACAATATTTCAACCTTTATCTTATGTATTCAAGAAAGATTAGTGCATGGCATGCTATTGCATTCTACCTTCTGTAGTCTCTGTTTCATGAAGCTGTAAAGTTTGCACATTTTTTCTTTTGAGACCTTTACCCTTCACACACAATGCTGGTTTGGTTCAGGCTCTTTATGTTCTCCTGATGCTATCACATTGTCTCGTTGTGTGCTGGGGATTTCACTCAGATCACAAGGATGCAAATAACCTACCCGTCCTTTCATTTTGCTTTCTCCACATTCCCCCTGGAGACGCTACTGTAACCAGGGTCTGTCTTTGGTGAACCGAGACACACCGGCCTGGTTTATGATTTTATTAGAAGAGTGTATTTCTTTATGAGGGCATAGCATCCTCCGGTATAGTCTCTGAGCGGTTGTTGTCTGCCTTTTCTGAGTACGCATTGCACTGAATTCTTTTCAAATCCTGACACTATTGCAGTCCCAGGCCACCAAAATGAAGGTGACAGTGATTTATTAAGAACACATTCAACACAGCTGGGTTGGAGACCCACAGAGGATCAAGTTTTCTTTGTGGTAAAGAAAATAACAAAATGGCTTCAAAGAACATGCACACAAAAGCTCAGTGCCTGCAGTCCCGCATACGCATTTTAAGGAGAACACTGCAGGTTTGCCTAGTTTCTAGTTATGTGATTAATGTGCATTCAGACTCCACTCATACATTCAGACTGAGCCTGTGGGGGAAATGTGTTAATTAGCAATAGATAGTGTACAAAAGACACACAAAAAAAAATTGCTCAGTGATTTATCTCAGTTTCCCCCAACAGTAGGTGTGTACAGTATACGCATGCATGTAGGTGCAGGCAGACTCAGAGTCTCCTGCTGTTTTAGCAGAGGTGATGCTGCTGCTGAGAATGCTGCCTCAGCACACTGTCTCTGCCAAGCAGCCATGCAGCAACAAACGAGAGCAGGAAAACACTGTTTTGTAAAAGAAAGGTCAGGATTTCAGTTTTTGCTCATCTCAGAGGTCATTAGTGTCCACTATGTAAACTTTATTCTCTCAAGCATTAACCAAACAATATATTGTTGTCTCATACTGGATGAGTATGCATCTCTGCATTACCCTCAGGCATCATTTATGCTTCACACAGTTCTATATGAAACTCTTCAGAGTGAGGAAAAAGCCCTGTCATGGCCTTTAAAGCACCACCTCCACCCACTGTTATGTTAGCAGTAGTGATGAGGGAGCCATCTTAAGTACATTGTTGTGCTGGGCGGAGTGCTATGCATTGAGGCGGTGGACAGGGCGTGCTGCTGGCTCGCCGAGTCCCGGTACCCGCCACTGAGGTCATGAACAGGTCATCCCAAGGGAGGAAGTTTCCAGCCCAGGAGCTTCCCACCAGCCTGTTTACAGGAAATGCAGAACACCAGGGTGGAGCTGCAGTGGGAGGTGTGGGAGGTGGAGAAACGAGATGACAGGTAGGATGAAGTGGGAGGAAGGGGTTCACTGTGGTGGGGTGAAGGTTTGGACTTTCCCTTGAACAACAAAACGAGGTGTGGTCCCATCAGGAATGTCAAGTCTGCTGTTGTTGTTGCCAAGAATATCTTTGAAAATCAACTGGCAGATTAGAAATCTGTGTTTAAAATCCAGACAGAAACGCAGCGACGATCAAAGCATTTCTTGAAAGAACGCATATGATTTGCCTCCTTGCATGTCAAAGTTTTCAACCAAAATTTTTGTGCATTCTGTTAGTGCTCAGAGTATTCAATAAGGATGACTTTCAGCTACTGCCACACCAAATAGCTTTATATCTGCAAAAATTCACTGCGTTCTAGACATTTTTATATTTAGTAAGGTTAGTTAACTGTGGCAGCCATCTTGAATTGAACTGAGTCCTAAATCAGTTCTTTGTGTACATTCAGAGATTACTTTTTGAGTTTCATTCAAATCTGGCTCCTGGGTTATGAGATGTTTTGCTAACAGACAAATACTGGTAAACAAACACATAGGGTATTGCATTATTGACCACCTTTCAGGGCAGTGGCCAATAACTATGCCTTATAATTATAAATAAATACATCGATCGCCATAGCTCATTATTTGAAATTCTGAACTAAGTTCACGTTCTCAAAATGAACGGCTTCATTTGACTGTCTTATTTTTTATGAACTCTCGTGAATCATTTGATTTTATGATGCGTAGCGCTCTGTAAAACACTGGAACAGGATATGTGAGTGTGCATGACACATTATTATCTATCTCAACACAGCCTCAAAAACAAAGAGGCCATCTTGTGATATGTGTAATAACATTTACTTCTAAACCACATAAAACACAACTAATACAAACACATTAATTCACCAAACGTTTTATTTACAATGTCACCAATATAAAACAACAAACAGCAGAATTGAATTAAAAATCACAATTTCACGTTGTGCATGCTCTAGTGCTGTCATATCCTTGAATATGAGTCTAAATGTAGACTGATTGGTGTTTTCATTCAGTTTTACAGTGTAATGTAAGGCAGTAGCTTTATGAGTATGCATAAGGCTAAGCATACGCACACGGTTTTATGTTTTGCTGCATATAATGGCATATTTCAATGTGCATCTGGGGACCTGCTTTGCAAATTAGTCAGACTACAAATGTAATAGTGTATGGTATTTGTTAAAACTCAATACTTATTTTTATATAAAAACAATAAATTAAATGAAATTCAGATGTTTTTACGTGGATCAAAACATAAATAAATGAATCGTATCATAAAATGTTAAGGCTTGTGCCATATTTGATACACATGTCACATTCAAGATGTATTTTTGTCATGTAAACTTTGTATGTTTTTTTTATGGTTGAAGGGTGGAAAATTGCAGAGCAGTGTTAGGATGCTATGTTGTTGTAGTGGAACCGTCTTGTTTTTGTTGGCATATGATTTGGGTTTATGTGTGATGGTCTGCAGTGTATCTGTGGTGCTCATCAGCATCTAGACATGTTCTCACCTTTCTCCAGCTCTTACTAGTCCTTTCTGTTGGATGGCCTCTGACAGATCACTGTCTCTAAGATTTGCACACAACAGCAACTAGTGCATCAATTCATTCTCAGTCCATTTTGTGTCATGATCGACAGATAGAGTAGATTTTATACCAATATTGTTATTTTTATTTATTTATTTTTTTCTGCCCCTTGTCCTGTTCGGCATTTTGGCACTCAGAATTATTATCTGAGTGTCAAGGTGATATCCAACAGATTTACTTTCACAAACAAAACATTATGGCTGGCCCTATGCTCCACTTGATGTACGAATAAAACTTTATTAGAATTTGCTTTGGGTTTGCTTGAGATGTAATGGACACAGGGATGAAAAGACAAAGTAGAAAACAAAAGCAGAAAAGTGGGAGAAGGGTTAAAAGGGAAAGAAGGAGATAGGAGTAGAGGAGAGAGAGATATAAAGAGAACACAAATCAACGACATTGAAATCTGCCTCTAGACTGTAGAAAGAAAAAAAAGACAAAACTGAGAAACCACAACAACAAACAACATATACTGTATAATTATACTTATAACATCATTAGAAAGCATTTTATATGGTACATGGACTAGATGTATTTAGTGGCCACCACAACCAGCTGAGTGTGTATCTGATAAACACCTGAATCTAAACACCTGTGTGAGCAGCTTGTCGCTATATGATTTCTCCATACAAATGTTCAATAGTGGATGTGGGGGCCCACAGACCTGTCCCCACAGGACACGATGGCAACACAGTGAAGACCAGAGCCACAGACACACAGCAGCCCCCAAGCCCAGACATAAACAGGCACACACAGACAGCCCGACAGTGGCTGTCTGGCTGACCATGTGCCTCACCCATCCGACACTGACCGCAAGCCGACCCCAGGCCAGGGCCAGAGCAGCAGGAGCAGCAGCTGAGGGAAGCCGGCCCACCACACCAAGGACCAGGCACCACATCAGCCCACCACACCACAGGCCTGGAGAAGCCCTACCTACACCCCCCCCCCCCCACCCCCACACACACACACACACACAGCACCCTCCACCGTGAATGTCACACCAGGCCAACCAG
>JARVLU010001354.1:8483822-8496068 GCA_031762415.1 Simpsonichthys santanae
ACACACACACACACACACACACACACACACACACACACACACACACACACTGATAACAGTGGGGTGCTGCCGAGCTGCAGCAGGGAGACCATCTGTGTGAGACACTGTTTCAAACTCAGGACATTTCCTGTGTGAGCTGAGCAGATACTGTATGTGACGGACATGATGTTAAGCTGCTAAAAACTTTGGTGACTCTGATGTCTTGTTTCTTACAAGGGTGCACATGACGACAGTTTCAAGGTTCAACCAAAATGATTAGAACTCTCTCAGTTCTCAACAAAATATAAATCTCATATTTGCCTTTTTCAAGGACTTTATTTAATCCTGTATTACTACTGGGCTGTGTTTTATTGTAGAAAGCACCCGTGGGCCAAACCTGCCTCTGTACTGACGCCACATAACATGCAGGTAATTTATGTAAGTCGCTCGGCGTACACAACGCAAAATCCTTTCCCACGTGGTTTATTCTGGAGGTGAAAGGGAATTATGTCATGAAGGACGGTGGAATGTGCCAGAAACATGTTGAGCATGTAATACATGACTGTAATTCTAGCTCCCACACTAACTTTGTCATTTAAGCGCTGGAGATGGAAACACTTTCCTGCCCCATACTTCAATTTATTTTCCTACACTTATTTCCAGGAGCAGGCTGGTAAACAGCGTGCTGCTTCAGTACAGTAATGGCTCTGATATTGACTGTCAGGAAAAAAAGACATATTACCAGGAGAATGAAAACTGTGCTGATGGATGTTGCCATTATGTTGTCGTTTTTACATTTCTTTTGTGGATGGAGAATAAAAATTAGCTCAGCTCTACACAGCAAAGATGATTTTTACCGAACACTTTTCAAACTGGCTTTTCAGTCAGTCAGAAAAGAGGTGGATTCTCCTCTGAGGCGCCGCCTCAAATGGAGGAGTTCAGGTTTGTTCATGAGCGAGGTTAATATGGAACATGAGGTCGACAAATAAATCAATGTGGCTTAAGCAATATTGCAGATGCTGCTCTGGTCCTTTATGGTGAAGAGGGAGCTGAGCTGCATTTCATTCCTACTCTCACCCATGGTGACAATTTTTGGGTACTAGTGGCCAGCAGATGGACATGACCAGGGGTCTGCAACCTTCACGATCAAAAGAGCCATTTCTGCTCGTTCATTCACTAAATTAAACGTGTCCAGAGTCGCAATACTGGCTACAATTGTCATTATCAACTGTAACAATTATGGATGGATGGATGGATGGAATAAAGTCTTTTATTTGAAAAGAGCTGCTGCTCCTCTACATTGAGAGGAACCAGTTGAGGAGGTTCAGGCATCTGGTAAGGCTGTGCCACAAGGAGATCCCAGGAAGTCCCAAGACACGCTGGAGAGACTATGGCCTGGGAACACCATGGAATCCTCCGACTCCAGAACCAGTGGAAGATAATGGCTGGATGGATGGAGGGATGGATGGACTTTTTAAACAAGATAAACCCATAGTGCATTGCAGATCTAAAGCCCAACATAAGATAAGATAGAACTTTACTGATCTCAAAGGATTTTTTTTTTTTTTAGCTAAGATAAATAATATTGACAACATAGATAGACTTTGTGGTAGTAAAACAAAAAAAATTAAGCTAAAATCAAAATGAAAACATTTTCAATTAAAGGCCTAGCGTTCCTTGAAGGAATCCATGTCGCCTTGAGACATTTAAACTAAAATCATCTTCTGCTGAGATGTGACAAAGTCGTCTTTTGTTGTCAGTCTCTGTAAGTGACACAGTCTCGTGCGACACTGTGTGAACTCACCTGGTGTGTAGCACTCAGAGTATGTGTTAAGAATGACTCTCAGCTACGACCACTCCACATTTTAGTTCAATATCTGTAAAAACGGTTTTGTTTTTGTCTGCTTGGCTGATATATCTGTTTGGAGACTGGCTCCAAATGTTAATGAGTTGTGGGGGAATTTGATTAAAATCCTTCTGGTGGCTCATGACATATTTTGCTAACACAACAAACAAACACACAAACATTACTGTGTTTCACCTTCATGTCATGGCAGACGTCTTTGTGCGGCTGTAAGACACTGACATGACTCCCTACTTTGTGCTGTTAGAGAATCATGGCTTGATTTTCAATCCTGTGTTCAAGAACTTCAGTACTTTTATAGTTCTATCAGGCTTGCAGCTGGATGCGCACGTAATCTTTGAGTTTTCAGGCAACGCTGCATGAAAAGTCATCGAGACACCGTCACGCCTCGAAAGAACCTCTGCAAAACCATTGAAGCTCAACAGAATCCAGTTCAAACCACCTGAACCTGTTTCCCACAAGGAGACAGTCACGTGGCCCCTCTGCGCACGCAGACAAGTTCTCCGAGTGAACCCGTCCCAGAGGGACAAAAATAACAGCGGCCATGTCTGCTGTGGTCGGACGAGTGTTCGGGAGAGAAGTGAACATTTGTTTCTACATTCCTGAGATGAGTACGATGATCCTGAGCCGGCTGTTGTGAAAAAAACCAGCCTCTAATGATACAAGAGCGTCAGTAAAACATGGCCGACTCGTGTGTACGAAGAGTTCGTTCATAGTTTTTTTTTATTTTTTGGCTCCTCTTGTCTTTTATAAAACTAAAACATACAACTTTGAATTCAGTTTACTCATCAGCCTAAGTCTCCTGTAAGTTTGATTTGAACTTTATCGCCCACTATCAAAGGTTAAAGGGTGATACAGTTTTGATTTGTGTCTGTGTGCGTTCCTGTGTTTTTAGCTAAATATCTCATGAACCACTGGATGGGTTTTGATACAACTCTCACAAAGTATTTGTTAGATAGACATAAACAAATTATTAACATTTAACATCAACCAGTGGTGATTTTAGCTTATTTTTTGGGGAGTGCTCAAGCACCCCTAAATTTTAGTGTAGCACCCCTGAAAAAATCATTATGATTTTGTAAGGAAACTCAGTTTTTAAACTTTAAATTCATCAAAATATTAAATAAATTTGGAATAAATATGGAATAAATGGTAAAATCGGTAAACTATGTGATTTTTGTTGTTGTTGTTGCATGATGCAGATCCTTGATGCCACCTGTCAATTAACACGGTGGTAGGCTCGTTAGCAACTGACCAATCAGTAACCTCAATTTGTAACTAAGTGAAACGCCCCATGCCTAAAGGAGCTGGGGGATTAGGATGTGTGTGAGTGGAGCGTGCTCTATTCACACAAGGAGAGCTGTTGGTCAGGTTACTTCTTGTTGTGCCATTAACTCTAAAATAGTTATTGAATCAAGTGTTTACTTGTGTAGGTAAAACTACATGTTTAACAACTTGTTACAATACACCACAATGCAGGAAATGACATCTGCTTAAGTCAAAATTTTCTAGGGGAGGACCCCCTGACCCCCACAAGCCAAGAGCCATCATTAGCTATGTTTACATGGACATAAGTAATCGGATTAAATGACCATTCAGAATAAAAAAATGCATCATAGAAATGCAGCATTCGGATTATTCTTGGTTGATTCAGCTCGATCAGAATTAATTTGTAATCAGAATGAGATGGGTGGTTTATGCCGGTTCATAATCAAACGGTGTGCGTATAAACACTTAATCTGAGCATTTTATTCTGAGCATGGAAAACTGACCTGACTGCGCATGTGCGACCTGTCAACCTCGCGTATTTCTACCTGGCTAATGCTAATAATATTAGCATGTCGGGGAAGCAAAACTGGTCGTGAGCAACACAACATTTCTACTAGAAACTGAAAGAGCTCAGAATGATCTGTATCACCTGGAGCTCAGTCAGGAAGTGCAGTAGCGTCTCCACCGTCATTAAAACCTGCCGCAGGTCCATTTCACTCAGGTTTGTTTACGTTCATAGCAAAAGTAAACCAGAAGTAAAACTTCTTCTTCTGTGTTTTTTTTTAAGGAGGGTTTACCACTCTGCCCATGTCAGCACGTCTGTTCAGAATAAAAGCCCGCTGCATGTAAACGCTCGTCGTGAACAGATTGTGCCCATGTAAACAATACATTTGAATTATTTAATGTGAAGACATTTCAATCGGATCAAAAAAATTTGGACATACAAACATAGCTATTGTCAGCAGTGAGGGCTGAGCACCCCTCAAACTCAGATTCTAGAATCGCCCCTGGCTAACACCTCTTGCTGTCTCCTTTTTATGAAGAAAGTTTGAACCTCTTGCATGAAAAGCAGTGTGCAACATGCATCCCCTCTTAAGTCTTTAATGCCAGGTTTTAAATTTATATTGTGCTTAGTGTCACTGTCTTTACATCCTGCTTGAAGCAGCAGTTGTCCAGCATGAAAAAGCCTGTTTGAATTTGCCTTTTAAACAATTATGTGGAGTGATGAAGAGGTCGGAGTAAACACAGGAGGCGAGGAAGGTTTATGTCATCAGAGGGTCCCGGGTGTGTCGTCACAAAGGGCGCAGTGTAAGGGTGGACATGAGTTACGCTCCTCCTCAAACACGAGTAGTTCATGGAGATAATTAACAACACCCACCATTCCCCCCCATGTCGTTCATGTTTTTCACAGTCAAGCTCCCCCCCGCGTGTCTTTGGCTCTCCTCCTTTGTTTATCACACTTTTTTTTCTGTCTTTTTTCTGCCCGTCCACTAACAGACACATTCTGACCGACCGTGGAGACAGAGTCCTTCTGTCTCTCCCTCCCCATTCAGTCTCCATGCTTACATCCCATTTCATTCACAAACCATCAGGGACGGTTTAATCCTCTGTGCGCTCCTTCCATGCATCATCAGGTAATCTCCCTCCATCTCTCTGCTCCTCTTCTCCCGCAGGAGAACTTGCTGCGGCTGGTCCACATAGAGTACAGCATTAAGGGGAGGAGGGACGTTCTGAAGCCTGGCAGGGTAAGCATCATGAAGAGCAGCAGCACGTTGCTCTCCACATGTAAACGCCAAAGCCTTTTGGGTTCAGTGATGACAGAAACTTTCATGGTGTTTCTCTGGGCAGATATTTGTCAAAGAGGGCACTCTGATGAAGGTCTCGAGGAAGAGCAGGCAGCCGAGGCACCTGTTTCTGGTAAGACCTCTTTTCTTGTCACCACTTCAAACCAAGCACATTATGCAGCTAATACTATTATGACTTGTTGATGAAAATCCAAAGGCAGGTGTGTGTTTGTCCACATGTCAATTTAGCACAGCAAAATACCCTCTAAACTGCTGGACAGATTTAAATAATAAAAAATTAAAAAAACTTTCAGAAAATAATCATCTGCATCAAAATCACTTTTAAAATCTGCCCAGACAACACAAAATAATTAAAACTCAGTCAGTTTAACAGATACAGAAGTGTGATGTGGTAGTAGCTGTGAGTCATTGATAACACATATTCTGAGCACTGAGGGTAGTATCTCACTGTGCTGCAAATATTCAAGACCAGTTGGTAACTCCTGTGACGGACTGGAGACAGGGCGTCACGCGCCTCTCACACAGTGATGGCTGGACTTGGGCACCAGTGACCCCACCGCGACCCGAAAAGCAAGAAGCGAGTAGAAGATAAAGGATGGATGAATACATCAGGAATTTAGTAGCTTGTCCAAAAGCGTCATGCGATCTTTCATACATAGTTGCCATAATGAAAAGGCGTTACTCTTTAAAGGTCCACCCAGCACCTGAACTACAGGAAGATGCACCTGTCAGACTTTATTTGACAAAAGTGAAATCAGAGCTGGCTTAATGTCCAGAAAATACTTCCCAAAAGAATTCTGGGTGGAGGTAGGGGAGGTTAAGGGGTGGAGGGGAGCGAGGCCAAGGCTGTGAGACCTCCACTAAGCACCACACCCGTCCAGGGAGGGCCTGCTCCTCCACTCTTCTCCACTCCACTCTCAGGACTTGTTTTTAAGGGCCCCACTTCCTCACAGGATGTTTGGTGTGGGTCACTGGATGCTGGCTTCCTGTGTACTGGGAGGGGGCTGACAGCCAAGTGAAGGCCAGACACCCTGTAGAATGTGGGGAGGAGGTGGCAACGGAGGGGTGGGGGTGTTACACAAACACATAACGTGAAATTGAGAAGCCCACTCTATTGTTCAAAGTGCAATCAGTGCTGTCTCGTGGTATGAATTATGCTCGGGCCTGATATCCACAGCAGCAGTGAAGGATTCAGCTGAATCCAAATCAAATATAACAAAGAATCTCTGTGGGTTGATTTATGTTTCACCAGTCTGTTGTTTTTCTAAACTGCAGCTAAACTAAATTTGTAGTTGAATCCCATTCATTCGGGCTGTAAAGCTGTTTTCTTCATTGAAGTGTGCGGCTTTAGGTGCATCAGGTGTTATTTATGGGCTTTTAGGGAAAGAGAATCCATCCAGAGACGATGAAAACCTGCAGAGACAGAAATACACTGCCACCATGTCACGATCCAGGGCTCAGAGGAAAATAAATAAATAAATAAATAAATAAATAAAAGCCAACTGAACGAGCTAGGAGATGAGTTAAAAGAATGATGGAGACAGCCGGCAGAGGGGAAGAGGCAGCAGCAGTGAGTGAGAGGCAGGTGAGAAAGACGGATGTGTACGGACTGAGCTGAAATGTTGAGGTTTCTGCTCCAAAGGGAGCTACATAGATGACTCTGGGTAAAACCATGAAGTCTCTTCTGGGTTTTCTGTGGAAAGAATCTTTGGGTGGAGCAGACGGACTGTGGTGGCTGCAGCCAAGAGGTTGCAGTCAGGGCTCAAACTTTGCTATCATTCGTTGTTTTGTCTCCAACCGCTCAGCCCAGAGAACAGTTTCCAAAGTCCGCTTGCCTTGTTGTTGTTGTTGATGTTGTGGTGAAGGTGGCTTGTCCCACCCAGTTCTGCTGGAGAAGGCTCTGAGGGTGAGGGGAGGCCTGGAGTCCAAAGCAGGGTGGAGAATTCCTGGATGCTGCCTGTAGGGCCCCAGCGGATGTTTAGAGCGCACATTAGGTGTGACCAATGATGTCATTGCTTTTGTGCATGTTATGAAATACCTTCAGTAACACAATGAGTTCACAGCTTGTTCAGAGGATTGCACTATTCGCACGTGCAAATAAACACTTTCTGTCCGATTGTGGCCAGTGCTTTGAAAAGAAACAAAATATTTAAAGGTGTAGTTTATTTTTCTAGTCCATAAAAAAGCAGAGAACACAATTTAATTCTTAAAAAAAAAAAAAGTTTTGTGGGAAAGCCAAACTAAAAACATTTCAGAGCAGGGATAAAATTATGTTAATACTCGCTTTCTCAACTCAAACCTGTGCAGCGTTTTCACAGCAGAATGCATACAAAATTTATTATTTTAATATCAATCAGTTATTCACTATCTTCTAAATTAACCTATGTTGATGTTGCTATAAATACAATTGGTGCTCCATGTAAGTTCTACAAACAAACCCACTTAAAAAAAATAAATTATTCGCAGCTGAGTCCTAAATCTAGAGAGCTCTCTGGTTAACACTGACACCTGGTGGTCATGATGTGAATTACACGCAGATCTGCTGAGGTTCTCCATAAACTATGAAAGTCATTCTATTCTAGCATATTCATTCAACCTTTATTTATGCAGTAATACTAAATAAATCAGTCTGACACTTTGATCCTGTTTTTCTTCTTTGTGTGTTCTTCATTAGATGAATGACATCATGCTGTACACCTACCCTCAGCAGGATGGGAAATACAGGCTGAAGAACACACTGTCTTTGTCAGGGATGAAGGTGTGTGACTCCTCTGACAGTCTAAAATAATCTTAAGGATTAACCACACACCTTTCAGATTTTATTTGTAATATTTTAGCTCTTGATGTGTTGACCTTGTGATGTGATCTGGGATGTCTTTTATATCAGGTGAGCAAACCGGTCCTGGACAACGTTCTGAACTGTCTGAAGATCGAAGTGTCTGACATCACTATTACTTTGTCTGCCGGGTGAGAAATAAGACAAACAGCCCGAAATGTGGAATAAAACCATTACTGGAACGAGAACCCACCTCTTTATGTTTTAAAGCAGCTTTAAATGTGACGTCTGGAAGGTTTGGAAGGGATTAGTTGTGCTGATGTTTGTGTTTCTCCTCAGGTCGGTTGGAGAACGGGAGGACTGGTTCCACACTTTAAGTCGAGCCATTGCAGACCATGCAGCTGGACTCTGCACATTTGGTGGACCCTGCAGTGAGGTAGAAAATAAGAACTAGCAGTGGCTTTTTAAATAACAAAACCTGTTTCTCTGGGGTGCCGTTTGGGAAGCTACACAATCTGTTTTTTTTTAGTCATTTCATATAAAAAAAGTTTTTTTTTTCCAAAGTCAGATTTTCATCATGTTATTCATACATAGTTCCAAACTAAATGTTTAATTTACGAGCAAAATATTTAATTAAAAAACTAAATACAGTACTGTACTTAACTTGCAAGTGAAATATTTAGTTAGCAAGCTAAATATTTAGTTACACACTAAATATTTAATTTACAAACTAAATACTTAACTTGCAAGTTAAATATTTAGTATGCTAAATGTTTTGTTCCACACTAAATATTCAGTTTACAAACTAAACGTTTATGTCCATGCTAAATGTTTAATTTACAAACTAAATATTTAACTTGCAAGTTAAATATTTAGTTAGTGAACTAAATATTTAGGTGTAAATTAAATATTTAATTTCTAAGCTAAACACAATCTCCAAACTAAATATTTAATTTGCTAACTAAATATTTAGCTCAGACATAAATTTTTATTTTCCAAGCTAAACATTTAATTTCCAAAATAAATATTTAATTTGCTAACTAAATATTTAGCTTTGGCCTAAATGTTTACCTTGCTAGCTAAATATTTAACTTGCAAGTTAAATATTTAGGTCCCAGCTAAATATTTAGTTAAATAAAATAATTGTTTTGGAAATTAATTGTTTAGCTTGGAAAATAAATATTTAGGCCAAAGCTAAACATTTAGTTAGCAACTTAAATATTTAGTTTAGGCATTAAATATTTAGCGTATAAATTAATGTTTAGTCTGGAAATTAAATGTTTAGTTTTGAAATTAAATATATAATTTACACCTAAATATTTAGTTCACTAACTAAATATTTAGCTTGTAAGTT
This sequence comes from Simpsonichthys santanae, assembly GCA_031762415.1. NCBI lineage: Eukaryota > Metazoa > Chordata > Actinopteri > Cyprinodontiformes > Rivulidae > Simpsonichthys > Simpsonichthys santanae. The sequence continues at coordinate 8,492,870 of JARVLU010001354.1, forward strand.
AAATATTTAGTTTGTAAATTGACCATTTAGCTTGGACAGAAACATTTAGTTTGTTAACTGAGTATTTAGTGTGTAGCTAAATATTTAACTTGCAAACTAAATGTTTAAAATGCTAAATATTTATTTTTAACTAAATATTTAGTTTGTAAATTAAATATTTAGTTTGGAACTATAGCTTTTATAACTGTATGAATAACATAGTGAAAATATGACTGAAAAAAAAAATTACATTTTTTTTTATTGAAAGGCTAAATAAACCAAAATATTGTTGCTGTTAATTTTTGACTATGTAACTTTACAAACAGCCCCCCATATATTTCTTCCTACTTACTGCCTCTCATATTTTAGAACCATAAATAAACTTCATATGTCACCGGTGACATCACAGAAAATGATAGATCTGACACTTGTCTGTTGTGTCTGTGACATTTCAACGTCCTGCCAATACTGTCCCATCAGGCCAGAGAGAAGCTGTGGATGGCCCTGGGTGAAGCTGCTCCTGAACTGGTGCCCATTTCTCAAGTGATGATGTGCATGAACTGTACGGCTGACTTCAGCCTCACGCTCAGACGACACCACTGCAACGCCTGCGGAAAGGTCAGACACTCAGCAGCCTCAAGACCCACTCAGCTTGGGTTTGAGATATTCAAGAGGTTACTAACATTATCTGCACTTTGATCTGCCTTTAAGTCTCCTGTGAGAGCTTTTACTGGTGTCATGGATCATACCTGGCTGTGGATCAGCAGTCTTAAAGATTTTACATAAATACATGTTATCTCTCTGAGCAGGTGGTGTGCCGAGCCTGCTCCAGGAACAGATACCCTTTGAAGTACCTCAAAGACAGAGTGGCTAAAGTGTGTGATCACTGCTATGTTGAGTTCAGGAAAAAAGGTGAAAGCTTTTTTTTTGTTGTTGTTTAATGGAAAAAGCATGTTTTATTTAAAAAAAAAAAAAAAAAAAAAAAAAAAACTTTGATTCTCAGAAAATAGTTTTTTTTTTCCTGTTGTAAGATTATCATTTGTCTTAAGGTGGCAGCATATCAGGAGCATGTGGGAACGCCAGCCCTCGGTCTCAACGGGCCAGTCGTCCCCTTTCTTCTGTCTTCCAGAGCCTGCAACCTCCCAGTTTGTGGAAGTCCAGAAAGAGCATTTCCAATCTCAGTCAGGTGGGTACTGGTCTGACAACAGCTCCTGCATGTAACCTCCAACATGTGATTAAATATCAGAAAGGCATTTTCTCAGAGACCGTAACAACTACCATATTTTTCGGACTATAAGGCGCACTGGATTATAAGGTGCATTAATCAAATCAAAACAGTCACATAAGTCAAACTTTCATAAAATCGGTTCAAGGTCAGTAAGCACAACCAAAATTAATAAATAAGGCTCATTGTCAATTTTTGAGAAAATAAATTTTAAGTGCACCTTAGAGACCGAAAAATACGGTACATTGCGTCCTGTAAAGGAACAACCGATTCATTTGTGTGCATGCATGCATGTGTATGTGTGTGTGTTTAACCCGTCTGTCTCCATGCCTTCTAAATGCCATCAGGTGTCTCTCGGAGTGGAGGGCTCCACCATGAGCGGAAGCCTGCAGCGCCGGAAGAAGAGCAAAAGGAAATGGAAGAGATTGTGGTTCCTCCTCAAAGACAAGGTGCTCTACACCTTCACAGCCCGTGAGGTGAGGGGGCACAGAGTCTCCCGCACCAGCCCCAAAACACCCACATCTGTCTCCCATGCAGGCAAAAAAAAAAAACCGACCACAACCACAGCTTGTATTCCTCTTTATGGCTCGCCCTACCTTAACTAATTTCTCCAAGCTTTTTCAGCCTCATGGGCAAATCACTGATCAACTAATAAAGGGATTCTCTGTGCTCTCTTTCTTCCCTTTTTTTTTTTCTTTTTCTGACAAGTGCACAGCTGTGATTTGTACTGCTTTGCTTTTCTCGAAGCATGAAATACAAGCTACTTTCTTGGTGCTCCTAACAGTGATGCTGACATTTGTAATTTGTGGAGTGTTTGATGTTCTCGCTCTGTTTTCTTCAGGATAAAGTGGCTTCAGAAAGTCTGCCTCTGCAGGGCTTCACGGTGAAGCTGACTGAGAGGCCGGAGGGAGAGGAGAGCGCCAACGTGTTTCATTTGTACCACAAGAAAACCCTCTACTACACCTTCAGAGCTGACGATCCGCACACTGCTCGCAGGTTAGCACCAGTGTTTTGAGCCACGATGACGTGAAGATTTTATCTCTGGAGGAGATTCTGTGAAGTAGAACTCAGTTCATGTCATCTCAATGAGAAATCCTAACTTTTAGACCAACAGGGAGATGAAGTTTTTCCATTAAAACAAGACAAAATCAGGAAGAACAAAGTGTCTTGCCTCTGATTGTTTTAATAAACACTAATAGAATGTCTCATCTTTTTGTGTGCTTACTAATGTGCGACAAAGCAGTTTAGACCATGTACTGTATTTTCCGCCGTACACCTCGCACCTCCCTATAAGTTGCATCAGTTCAAAGGAAAAATCCATAAAAATGTTGTTTCACCGTATACGACACATCTATTATGCGTCACCACTGACAACCTGGAAATGTGAGTCGGTGTTGTGCCAAAAAATCGATTGGCTGCCAAATGACAACTGTGGGAGTGTGCACGGGAGGACTTTAACAATAATTTAACAAGATTAACACTTAAAAATAATTATTTGTTTGCTCAAAATTATAGCAAAGGTGTGTCTCAGTCTAACATTTGCCTCATAAATACACTTTAATGGTCAAATTAGCTGCATTTTGCTGGGCGGTGCAGCTGGTTTAACTTGCTCCAAGAAGTGGGCAGAACAAAGGTGGCAGGTTATGGCAGGCCGATTGTGTCATTAATAGCTGGTGAAGATTCTCAGTCATCCAGGACATGGTAATTTCTTTTAAAAATTTCAAGACAAAAACAATAAAGTATAAAGTGAATTATAATAAATAAAGTCCAGTTGTTTTTGTCTTGAAATTTTTTTGAAGTTGTCATTATAGCCACTTTTACCTATTACAATACAATGGCATGCCTGCTACTACACTGCTGCCATCTAGTGGCTGAAAGAGGTATTGTTAAAAAAAATTATTATTTTTTCAGTCAGAATGAATGAAAATGGTCATATCTCGGACAAAAATTGGTTTATAAATACGGGTGGGGGGGGGGGGGGGGAAACCAAAAAAA
>JARVLU010001354.1:8517260-8541910 GCA_031762415.1 Simpsonichthys santanae
TGCACCAGCTCTCCAGGTGTTCCACCTCCTGCCTGTAGCTGGACTCATCATTGTTTGTGATGCATCCCACCACAGCTTTATCATCTGCAAACTTTACAATATGACAGCCTGGATGGGTGCACAATCATATGTGAGCAGAGTGAACAGGAGAGGGCTCAGCACACATCCTTGAGGAAAGCCAGTGCTGAGGGTTATGGTGGAGGAGGAGAAGTTGTGGATCCTCACAGACTGTGCTTACTGGATTGATTGACAGGTCGCATCATGTCAATTGTAATAGATGTATTCCTGGCCCAGCAAGGGAGATGAGAGAATCCCCCTCCCATTCTTTCACGATCTGTGTGTCAGTCCTCAGCAGCAAGCTACACACCATGCACCTGGAAGAGGGCGCCCACTCCCTGCAAGCGGGCGATAGGAAACCGATATCTAGGCTTAGGCTATGAAATACAGTGATCCCTTACCTATCGCGGGGGTTATGTTCCAGAGACCCCCGCGGTAGGTGAATATCCTCAAAGTAGCGGTGTTATATTTATTTTATTATTTATGTATATTTAAGACTTTATAAACCCTAACCACTCTCTTATAAACATTCCATATGCTCTTAAACACTTTGGCGATCGCAATGAAGATGATGACTATGAGATGAATGTACAGTAGTGCACAGCATGTACAGTACACACAATATAAAAAAACTGGGTTTAACAAAACCGATATAGTGAAGCCACATCAAGTGAACCGCAATATAGTGAGGGATTACTGGAATGCAGTTTATTGTTTTGAGGGGGAGGGCTGGGCAGGGTCGGGCACTCATACCGCCCTTGACGAGATGCTGCCCTGAGCAGCTTCCTATACCGACTATATCTGAGATTTCTGCTGTAGAGGCCTTGCTCAAAGGAAGGTAACATTAGGACTCTGATTCGTGAATGCTGGTCAAGAGAGTTTGACATCAACATAATGCATGAGACACATTATACTCAATTCTCTTCACTTCCTAAACAGTAGATGCCATTAATGAAAAATAATACTCTTACTCCCCTGGCGCCCTTTCTAGTGTCAGGGTTCCAGCCAGCATCAATAAATCCACATGGGTGTCTTGGTATTTATGATCAGCCTGGAGACTCATTTATTATATGCACCAAGAAATGATCGAAATCCAACTTACATCTTACTTCACCAGCTATTTGTTAATCATTGTCAGTCATTTATTCTGAATTGAATGAAAGAGCATTAGTTCAGCACTGCAGAGGTGGCATGCTGAGGATGAAGGTCTCCTGAAGCCAAGCAAATAATGCTGACTGGTAAATCCTGTAGAAGCCACTCACAAGATATTTTCCATACCTTTCAGCCACATAGTGAGAAGAAAACAGATTGCTTATGAAGCCAAGCTGAAACTAAGTGATTTGGTATGGTATGTATTTGCTATATATTGTTAATAACATGCAGAGGTTTGTCATGTGAGATATCTCTGTAATGTGTAACAATAAGAAATATGTGATAGTTTTGGAACAGGTTTTAATAAAATGTAAATGACACATTTAACTGCACCATTTCTCTTCATTTTGTCATATACAAGTGATTCAAAGAGCCTGTTTTAGTTGAAACCCATCTAGATGCTTTTATACAGCAGAACATTTTTGTTTCGTCATTTCAGATGCATATAAAAGACATATGAGTATCAACGTATTTATTGGCACACCCATGCCCCAAACAGTTTATTTATTTATTTATTTAATTATTTATTTTTTGTAATGGAAACCAATAAAGTAGATGTCCAGACAAACAAGAGTGGGGGAAAAAAAACTTCCACATATTATTTTTCTTCTCTTGTTTAGTGCAATAAATCTGAAAAAAAAAAAAAAATAAAATAAAATAATAATAATAAAAAAAAAACCCTTGTTCTACATCACAAGACCAGAAATGGGTGATTTTTTTAATAGACTGTTTTTATAAAACCTAAAGGTACAAGTACAACTTTTTTTTTTCACCATATAAATTGTTTTCAAGATACAAAAAAATTCAGTAGGTCATCTGGAAGGTTTCTTTTTTTTTGTTGTTTGTTTTTTGCTGTTGAGAAATTTTGTCTTCATCTAAAGGACTTCATTGATGACTTCCTTTGGATGAAGGATGAAAAGTCTCAACGAAAAAAGAAAATAAACCAATGATGAAGTCCTTTGGATGAAAGATGAAATGTCTCAACAAAAATAAAGAATAAACATAATGAAGTTCTTTGGATGAAGGATGAAACATCTCAACATAGAAAGAAAATGAACTGATGATGAAGTCCTATGGATGACTGATGTAACATCTCAACAAAGAAAGAAAATGAACCGATGATGAAGTCCTATGGATGACTGATGAAACGTCTCAACAAAAAGAAAATAAACCGATGATGAAGTCCTTTGGCTAAAGGATGAAATGTCTCAACAAAAATAAAAAACAAACAGATGATAAAGTTCTTTGGATGAAGGACAAAACATCTCAACATAGAAAGAAAATGAACCAATGATTAAGTCTTTTGGATGAAGGATAAAACGTTTCAACAACAACAACAAAAATAAACTGATGATTAAGTCCTTTGGGTGAAGGATGAAACATCTCAACAACAAAAAAACAAACAAATGATGACGTGACTGAAGTTTTCTGGATTTTCTACCTGGATTATTGACATGAACTTTTAGGTTTTTAAGATATTTAATTTTTTTTTTTTTTTAATTCTATTAGGGTTTGTTTTTTTGCTTTAAAGTTGTGCAGTTGATTATTAAGTGTGCCTTTTGTGAAAGTTAACCACAAATAAATAGTGAAAGAGAAACTCTGCACATCTTCAAGGTTCAGCTTCAGCTAGCTGCAGGCAGTGATTTTGACTTTAGAGAATAAGTATACATGTGTAAAGGCTGACATGTAGAGCCTGATTTGCATGTGAAAGCTTGTTTCTCTGCAGCAGTAGATGATTAGTAATAATATGCTTGTGCACATGTTTGCACATATAAGTAAGGGGTGTGGTTAACTATTTGGAAACAATTTTATGCCTGTCTGAAAATACCATCTTGTCTCCAACAGCTTACAGCACTTTATTTTCGTATCTCAAAGCAATGATTAGCCACTCCCTGCTTTACTTACACTTGCATCCCCACTTGGCTCCCCGCACTCAGCCTGTCATGGCTCAGCCATCAGGTACATTCATCTTGGTGAAAAATTCATGTTTTTCAAGCCATTTAACTGAGCTTTCATCTTCCAGCAACATTCATATGTGTCACAGTGGCTGAGAGGGCTGGAAGTGAGTGAGTCAGTATGTAAATGGCTCACTGTGTGCCATGTGTAGTTTAGAAATAGCAGCCTTTGCTCAATGACATCCTTGGCAGGATTTGTATCAAATAGGTTGTTTTGCATGAATTAGCAGAAGTATCCTAATTCAGTGTCAGGTGTTGGTAGTTTTTGACAAAGTCTTACAAAGGAAAGTATATACAGGTAGTCCTCGACTTACGAACGAGTTCCGTACCTACAAACCGTTCGTAACCCGATTTTAACGTAAGTCAGAACTCATTACACGTGGTGCCGCACTCGTTCGTAAGTCCGGATTTTTTGCCGTAAGTCGAGGAAATACATGTAAATGTATGCTAACACTGCGCCGCACACCCGTTCGTAAGTCCGAAATGCCGTAAGTCGAGGACTACCTGTTTTCTTTCCTCTGCTCATGTCTAAACCGTCTCGCCCATGCTGCTTCATCTTTGCCTCCTCTTGACTCACATGTCCCTGCACACTGTCCTCACAGACGTTTGACAATCCAGTGTGGTTTGACTTGGAGACCGTTTTTATTTTAAAATGTCATGTTTTTTTAAAACAGCAGAGTTGTGACACCACAGATGTAAACTGGATCAGACTGTGTTTGTTCAGGTTTAAATAAATATGTGAGGTGTCTTGTATTGTCCAGTGCCACCAGCAGGCCCAGTCTTTTGAACCAGACTGTTCTGGTTCTGCCGTGGGCCGTTCCCTGTCAATATTTATTTACTGGCGGCACAGTCTCTTAAAGCTCTGTTTAATTGAACATAGTCTGGAAGAACAAGTTTACTTGTTATGTGAGGTGTAATAATAAAAATTGTATTTTAGAAATATTTTTATGAAAAGAGGGACTGAGTCCCACCATCTTTAGTTAGCTCTTAACGTTTCCTAAAGTTTAGTTGTATTAATATCTAACTATCTGTTTTTAAGTGTTCTTAGGTAATAATATTTAATTGATTTTATTACATTTGGTTCATTGTTTCATGATTTAGAAAGCCACCTTTTGGCATGTCTGTGAATTCCACCAATCAATTTAAGGTTAAAAAGATTTTAACAACATCCAGACTCAAATCTGGATTAATGTGTTGTAATTTTTTATAGATGTCTAAAACCAGATTTACAGGTAAATATTTCTACATTTAGCTGGGATTAGCAGAAAATAACCTCCTATGTGGCAGTTTGATCTCCAGGTCTTTGTTCATTGCAGGACCCTCTCACTTCCTCCTGAACCAACCAGCCACACACACGTCACCACACTTTCACAATAAAGGTCCTTTCACAATCTGTGTGAGCTGCAGTTCAAGGTGTAGATTACAACCAAAGTTGAAGAAGTACCCCTTTAAATGTCAATAAATATTAATGGTATATCTTCATATTGTCTCCTTTTTAATCTCTCAACAAAGTGTGTTTTCGACACATTAATGTTGTAAGTGTAATTAAAAGTGGATGAAAAAGTCTCAGTGGGTGCTCTGTGGCACGTCTGCAGGATTTACCGACTCAGGGTGTGTGTTACATATTTTCAGTTGTTCCTGTTTTATATAATGAAGTTTTAAGGGCTGAATAAATTAGCTGCACATATTCAGAGCTGAACGAGGACTAAAACTAGACTACGACTTGAAATCAGACCCGTTGCTCTGAAGCAGTCCTCTCTCAAAGTTGTGTCCTGTTGACTTTGCCTAATGTTCCCTTCAAAGCTACACTTTACCCCTTATTAGACAAAAAATAAGTAAACACACTCATGCTAAAAACATGCTGTCAGAGTTTTTACTGCAAAGGGCACTAAAGCTGCTTATCTTACTTGTCATTCATCCTTATCAAAGTGGAGATATTGAACTTTGCGTGTGCTTTTTCCACAGCAGATAATTTTATCTTGTTGGTTTTGGAACTGTACAGTAATTGTAGTAATTATTGTTTTGTTCCTTTGAGTTACACATGAACTCACAATGACAGCCATCTCTGTGCCTGAAAGGAATGTACTTAAGTTGGCATTCAGGTGTCTTTATTTATTTATTTTTTTTCCATTTGCAAAAGATTCAAGCATCTCAGTGTAAAGTCAGCAGGTCTTGAGAGGTCAACGCTCATGAGCACTTTGTCATATGGCTGGTGTGAGACGCACGGTATGATAACCCTGAGCAAAGATACCACAGGTTCACTGCTCAGTTTTATAATTTAATATAATTAATCTAATTAATTTAGGGGGGAGTGGTGCAAAGGTTTGACAAGGTCAGTCTGTGATCGGAAGGTTGCTGGTTCGACCCCCGCAGACAAAAACGTCAATGTGGGTGGGAAAGGGGAAGCACCCACATCTGCCTCCACTCTCATGCCCCACCATGGGCACTTGAGCAAAGCCCCTTAACTCCCACCATCTGCTCCCCCAGGCACCCTAGATGGCAGCTCTCTGCTCCACTCAGAGGGATGTGGTAGCTCAGTGGTCTGTGGTTGTGTCAGGAAGGACTTCTGGTGTCAAAATAATTGTCAAATATTTGTGTGTGAGTTCAATCACTGTGGGAGTAGCTGTAATAAAAACAGCTACAGTGGTCCCTCACTACTTTGGGGTTCATTTATCGCAGACTCACTCTATCATGGTTTTTCAAAATAAGATTGGACATGACACACAACTGGCTGATTGATGGATGAGCCACACGATCGGCATGGACTTTTTTTATTTAAAATAAATTACTTTAAAATTAGCACCTGATGCACATTTGTGTAGCCCAGAGCTACAGAAAAAGCTTTGTCTTGCAGCTCTGAGAAACCGATTGCCCACACCGTAGGATAAGCTGCCTCTGCAGCTGATCAGCTGATCTCAGTGCTGTGTAGAAATGGGTGTGGCCAAGAGCGCTTGCAGGTGGCTGCGAGCAGCAGAGGCAGGGAGCTGAAATCATGACATTATGTGCTCTTTTAGAAACATTGTTTAGAGTGTGGGAAGGGTTTAAAAGCCCTTAAAAATTATATATATAATTAAACAACTACTTATTACTTGTACTACTATTCCTACTTCACAGTTTTTCCATTGTTACTGTTGATTAGATAATATCAAATTGCAACAATAATATCACAGTTGGAGTAAAATATGTTTTGATGCACAGATGTGGAAAGGGCGAGTGAGAAAACACAAGTGACTCAGTTTGAAATTGTTGCCTGTTGTTTTATTTATTCACGACACAAATTTTAACTCTTTTGGCTAATAATTATTTAAAGATGAACGTTAATAACTTTATTTTAATTAGAAGTATTTAGAATAAAATGGATTGAATTCCAGAAAGCCACCTGGCCTTTTTGAGAAGTTTGCGCATAAAGCGTAAGAGATAAACAAAACTACAGAATGAACAGAAGCTACATTTAATTATTGTTCTGAAGTAAATGTTTGTTTATGCATAATCTTACTTCTTTTGTCATTCTCTTTTTTTGAGAGCTGACATTAAGCAGTTAATTAGCAGGCTGGTCATTTCACCTAACTAGTGTACTGTAGTTTGTTGTAAATGTTTGTTTTTAAATGGCATTATCCTAAAAGTGAGATGTCTGTCGCGAGCCTTTATTGTTTTTGGCTACCTAAAATAATTTCAGGTACCCATCTTTCATCAACAGGAGTAAAGGTTTACAGGATTCCTCCTACAGCCATCAAACTGACAGCTCACAGCAGAAAAACATTAGTGCTTTTGACACGAGAACTTTTTATCTTCATAGTGTAGCTTTGAGCTGAAACCAGAAACCGAATGGTGCCTATCGCTCACATGTTTGGATGTAACTAAAGAAAAGCTCAGGTGAAACTGGCAGCTGTGAGAACACTCTGTTAAACAGATAATTTTCAGGTACTAATAGTTCATCCTGACGTACAGGAACTCGTGTTCTGTCAAAATGATCAGTGTGTAACTCGCCCTGAAGGCTTCAGCTCCAGGAGTGCATGTACGAGACATGAATAGACTCCTGACAGCTATTGTCTGGCTCGCAGTGTACCAGAGATGAACCGCTTCATGTCGAGCATTAAATGCAGGAACACTTAGTAAACAAATCATTACACCCTAAAGGTTAAATAATTTTCAATACATCTAATAACATAGCAGCATCTAAACAATTCACTTTCACACAAGTGATGGTGTGATCAGTTTGAGCATCTTAAGTTCTTATTTTCTGTAATAGTTCATGGTGTGCAGGTAACACACTTACTGAAACTCTCCAGGCTGTTAGACCTGCTGGATCACTCACTGACTCAGTGCCTCCAAACTATGTAACTTATTTCTGGTACACCTGTGAGCGTAGTTTGATGTGAATTTACCTTTTAGTTTTAATTAACCTCCAGTAGACAGCTCTGTATGACTGACTCTTGGAAAAATACATAGCCAAAAAAAGAAAGAAACGAAAGTGAAACTCTACATAAAAGTAAAATGCATAGATTTGTTATTTAATCCCTGGATATTGTTTAGTACAACTTTAGCTCTGTTGTGTTTATATTTCTTTCATATTTGTGTGAATGTTCATGAAGCATTCACTCTACTGTGATCCATTTTTCTTATATATTTTTCAGCATCTTTCTCATCCTGCAGTTTTCCAAATCATAAAATGTTCAGCTCGTTCAGGACAATCTGACTTTTGGTATTGATACAACTTTAGCTTTTTGAAATACAGTATTTAGCCTTTTCTGTAACTTTGTTTTTCTCATACAAAATGAATTGAGCTCATTTTACATCCTTCAAATCTTTAGATGTGTTTACAACCTTTTTGCTTCTGTCACGTTTTGTTCTGCTTCAGCTTCTTTCAGCTTCCTTTTACTAATTTAAACTTTTTCAGCTACTGTCAGCTGTTTTCTGATCCTTTCAGATTATTTTTGCTAACTACATTTTTGTGCTTCTTCTAACTTCTTTCTGCTAATTTCAGCTTGTTCTGCTCCTTTCTGCTTATTTCTGTGAGTTTCAGCTTTTTCTAATATTTCAGCTACTAAATTTTAGCTTCTTTTTTTTCTAATTCCAACTTTTTTGCACTTATTTCAACCTTTTTCAGCCTAATTCAGCAAAAATGTGCTCTGTCCAACTCCTTCTGGTAATGTAAATTTCTTTCTGCTTTTTAGCTACTTGTCAGTTGTCATTTTTGCAAATTTTAGCTTTTTTCAGGTAATTTCCACTTTTTCTGTGCTCATTCCTGCGTCTTTCAGCCTAATCAAACATGTTCTTCCTTCTTTGTTTATGCTAATTTAAGCTTGTTGTATATTATCAGCTTCTTTTTTGTAGCATGATTTTGCTATTTCAGCTGTTTTCAAATAAATTGAAGTTTTTTGTACTAACGTCTGTTACTTTCAGCTTGTTATGCTCCTTTCAGCTTATTTCTGCTAGTTTCAGCTTTTCTGCTCTTTTGGCTACCATTTAGCTCTTTTGATGCAAATTATAGCTTTTTTTCAGCTAATTCCATATTTTTTAGCTCATTTCAGTTCTTTTCTGTTAGTTTGAACTGCTTTTTGCCTTTTCAGCGTTTTTTTTATTTTTTTATTTTTTTTGTCTAATTTAATCCTTTTTTAGCTAATTTCCTAATTTTTGTGCTCATTTCTGCTTATACTGTATAAACCTAATTCAGCAAATGTAGGTTCTTTCTGCTCTCTTCTGCTAATATAGGCTTGCTCTATTTCAGCTACATTTCAGCATGTTTAGCTAATTCCATCTGTTTTTCAACAAGTTCTTCAGCGATAAGCATTCACACTGCATTTTCCTAATGCAATTTCTCTAGTTGAACTTACATCTGTAGATGCTGTGGCAAACTGTTAATCCTTTAGTTTATGAATATTTGACTGTTTAATTGCTGAGTTTTCTTTTTATATAATGTAAAGTGGCTGATGGTCTAAAACTATAGTTTAGAGCAGGTTTCCTACCTGGGTCTCACATACAGAAACATGTGGGTTTTTTTTTTTTTTTTTTTTTTTAATAAATCTGTATCTTTTATTTTAAGAAAACTTAAAAGAGAACCTGTTAAAATGACTCTGGATGAGCATCTGATGTTTATTTCATTCATATCTGAACCCATTTTTATGTTCACCAATGAATAAAAACAAAGACAAATGAAATTCTTGATTCATACAATATTTATAACCTGAAATGTATAATTTGACAGCATTAGTTGTCCCAGCTTCAGTGATTTCAATAGTAACTGTAATACTGTATTTGTATTAATTAAATAGTTGAACTTGAGCAAACGGCACTCCTTAAACAGTAATGTTGCTCACATGACAGATAAGATGTTATTTTTATCTCTAGTGGAGCTGTATTTACCCTAGTTGTAAAGATGATGTCATTTATTTTTTTTCCCATGTTATGACGTCTTTTTATTTTACAAAGTGTTGTGTATAATTTGACATTTCAACACAAGACACCTGAAGGAAGAGCCCATGTTGGACATTTACTGACCCTTTTGAGCAAACGTCCACCACATAAACACATTCTGTCCTGCAGGTTGTTGAATTCATTGTTGCTCACTTTACTGAAGGTAAATCTGACCCCCACCCCCACGTCCTCTGGCCTTCCCTCCAGTGGGTGGTTGATTTCTTTTCCACCCCTTTCCAGATTACATGCGCTCATTTTTTCCACTTTCTCTGGGGAAACGAAGCTCTCTCCTCTACCTCAACTCTGTTGTGAACATAAGAGAAGTCAGGCGTGAAAAGTGAAACTCTAAAATTAATTTTGATCATATACATATACATGCTGTCTCCTGGACTTTGTTTACTATTAGTGGGTGGATGTCTGCACATATGGGGAGTATTATGAGAGCTGAAATGTTTTATCAGCTCAATGGTTTTTAGAGCAGTCGGAGACAAAACACCACTCGTTTAGGAGCCTTAAATCAACACGTGATAAATAAAAATGTACACTTGAGGTGCTTATCACTTGTGTGCAGTAACAAACATATTGTCTGCTGAGGCTGATAACTGAAGCAGCTTGGAGTAAAGCGCTCCATCTCAGAGACACGTCTCTGTTAGTCACTTCCTCTGGATCACACATCTATTGCTTTAGTAGACAATCAGCAAATTCCTTAAAGCACCTCAGTTTGTGGATCATCATTTATTCACAGCGCACATTAAAACATGATATGTGTGCACTGTGGTTAAAGTGTTGTGTTTTGCTGCTCACAGGTTGCCCGTGCACAGGCCATGAAGCACCCCACTGCTATGAATCTTTTTATTTATTTATTTATTCATTTATTTATTTATTTATTCATTCATTCATTCATTCATTTCAGTTCCATTAAAAAAAACCACACAAATACAATTTAGGTAACCTAAAAATAAACATAAAATGAAAGGAAGCAGGAGAAAAATTTCTTATCAAATCTGCTCCCTTTTTAACAGATCAATTCAACTATCAGTTCAAACAAAAAGTCAACCACATATATTACAACAAAGGTAATAACTCAACAAAATTTTCATTCAAAAATTATACAATAAGTTATTTATATTTTTCTAACAAAATACAATAGTTTTTATCTTTTTCTTAAATATAAAATTTTAATTACAAGTGTTGATGTTCAACTCCACAAACTGTTCTGAACAACTCACAGCTAATATATGATTAAGTTTAAACAAGTCACAGAAAATTGGACTTCACATAACTGAACTGGCATTTTCATGTGATTTTCTTTATACAGTACAGTATTTCAATTTTAGTTTGTTTTTCTTTTTGTTACACAGCATTCTTGGTGTAGAGCATATTGTTGTTTACACTTCTCAGGCAGTTTTTACATCAATTTGAGGATTTCTTTTGTCTAGTTCTTACCCAGCATGTTTTATGTATTTATCCCAGAGTGCGCACACCCAAATACACGTTGACGTCCATTGTGTCTGAGCTCAGTTTTCTGCATAAAACTGAAAGTGAAAGGCTTTTTTTTTTTACCTCTTATAGCTCCTACACTAAACCCCAGAGACACATGAGCGTGTGACCATCAGATGTTTCTGTTTACAGCTCAGGAATCCCTTCAGTTTGACTCGTAGCAGGCTGTAACTCTGTCAGAGGCTTGTTTCTACTTTTACTGTCTGTCTCATGAAGAAAGCTGTCAGGGAGCAACAGTTACAGGTGTGTGGTTACCGTGGTGACCATAATAGATTTGCATTCAAGCCTTTTTTTTTTTTTTTTTTTTTTAAGATTTTACTGATTTTGTTAGCAAATAAGTTTGACATGATATTTTAAAAACATGAAAGAAAGATGTAAGATTTCTTGTTTCACCAAATGGACATTAACATACAAAACAAATAGCCTAAAAAATATCTCTAAAGATAGACTGTTACAGATGAACAACAATATATTTAGTGCAAAATTATTTGAAAAAATATAGAACAAGGCTATTTTAATTGAACGCGCTGCTTCGGCTTTTGTAGATGCTGCTACTTCCTTCACCGCCGGTGAGAGCAGGTGAGGAGATGCACGCAGCCGTTGATCAGCTGATCCATCTAAACTTAACGCAACTTTTTTAAAAATCTTTTTCAACCGGCTGGTCGGACCTGTCTCCTCCTCTATAAGTAGATTAACCCAATTTTATATTGTGAATTCTTATTTTGTTTTATTTGTGCAGTGTGATTGGTAAAACCACATCAAAGCCAGAGACCGGCCTGGTCCGGCTCATATTTGGGTCGGGCCAGACTTCAGGCTCAGGTTAGATATGACAGTTCTAGACCCTAATGAGCCACTGGCAGCAGCTGTAATATATATTTTAGATTTTTCTTCTTCTTTACACTAACTGCACATCAGAATGTTGGTGTTTTGTCACCTTAGATTATTCTAAAAGTAAGTCCCACTTTATTATTTGGCGTTAGAGAAGAAAGTTGCAGATTGGATCTTCAGACAGCAGCTGCAATGACACCCCAACGCTCAACGTTTAGTTAGAACGGGTTCAGGGAAGTTTTCAGGTCTCCTCTAAAAAATGGTCAAATGCTGTAATAGTCAACTCAGTACTTCAGTTCATCCCAGGAAGCTAAAACTAGCTTAAAATATCATTGAGTTCTCGTCTGCAGAGCAACGCGTGAACACAAACTGTGTTAGTATTACATTATTTTGATATTTTAAAAAGTATTATTTTTGTGATTTTTTTAATTTTTTTAATTAAACTCTCTTAATTAAACTCTCAACGTTAATATTGAGTGAAAAATGTTTTCATCAAAATCAGTAAAAGTCAGTAAACTTTTAGTGTCCTTTATAACATGATAAACGTATTGAATGTATTTAAACCAAAAATTTGTATTGCGCATATATGTATACTGTACTGTATATATATATATATATATATATATATATATATATAGAAATCACCCTGCATTTTTTAAAAAGGTGTGTACTTGCATCAAGAGTCTAGACCAAAGTTAAACTGTTGTTAAACTGCAGTCGCAGGCCACACATAATCCCTCCAAGGGCCACGTGTAGCCCACGGGCCGTAGTTATGATGCATATCTCATGAAACATGACATCAGTATAAAAGTACTGTAAACCTGGAAAAAAAATCATCCTTTAACTAAAATATTAAAAGAATGCAACCAAACAGGAGTGTTCTCACATAGTTACTGTGAAAACAAAACGTTCTTCATCCTAGGATCAGTGGTTTGGTTCTCCAGTAGGACGACTTCTGAACAGATTTCAACAGCTCGTGCTCTACTCTTCCAAAACTCATTAACGCTTTTCAAGGTGTGGAAACGTGAGGCTGTAGTTAATCTTTAACAGTGGCAGCCAAAGGTTGAACTTCTCCTGCTTTTTGTTTCCAGTTCCTCTAAAAGCAGAGAAATTAAAAGTTTTAAAGGTAAGTTTTGAGCTTTTGAATTCTTTTAATATATTCAACCATTCATGACTGTAGTGTGGATGGGTTTAATAAAGGCACATAAGGTCTTTATTACAAATTCTTAGAGGACTTTTAGTTGCTGCTTGTGCTTTTGATCATGCAACAAATCAGCTCTAAAGGTTTGAGCATTAGAATACCAGTAGTTTTTTTATACAGTTTTTAATTTGCTGCTCCACAGAAAACAATATGTCTTATTTAAATTTAGTTCTGTTGTTTAGGCAAGACATTTAACACTTAAAGAATAACCATTTTCTACACGTGAAGCTGCTCAAAATACTAATGTGAGTGCAGGTCCATGTGGAGCAGCACCTGCAATAAATCACACAAATAAAAAGCATTTACTATCACACCTTTAGAAGCTAGAAAATTCATGAACACTTGAGTTTTACTGCATCTTAGAAACTAATGTTCTCAATCCTTTAAATGCTGACAGTAGTTTGAGTTGTCAGGAGAACTTGAGCTCTTCAGGAGATGGTTAGACTTGTGGCAAAACTTCACACTGTTAGCTTATACTGTAAAATCGGCTGCATTTCAAAGATTGATTTGCAGCTGCAGGAGCGCGCAGAGGGAGAACTCGTGCATTTCTTCAAAATTTAACAAGATAACCACATAAAAACTTTTTTTTTTTTTTGCTCGACATTATAGTAAAGGTGTATCTCTGTTTAACTTTTTCTTAATAAATGCACTTTAATGGTCAAACCAGCTGCATTTCACCTGGGCAGCGCGGTGAAATGCAGCTGGTTTGACGTTTGCTCCAGCAATTCCAGAGCGAGACGAAGGTGGCTTGGTATGGCAAGCCAAGTGTCTCATTAGAATCAGAATCAGAATAAACTTTAATATCATTGCACCGAGATACAATGAGAACTTGTACGTACAGTTGTCCAAAAGATGGGCGGAATGCACGAAGCTGCTATTATAAAAGCGTGGCCCTCTTATTCTTATTCAGAATAATATTTTGCTTAGATGAGAAAAAGGAAGAAAACATAAGGAGAGACGTACAAAAAAAGATTTCACACCATGTCCTTGACGGGGCACGATTTGAGGCATCAAAAAAGCCTACCGCAACAAAGCAACATAAATAGACGTGATACATATGGGGTCGGTGAAGACATTGAATTTTAAAGGGAAGGTCGTAGCATAGTCAAGAGGCCCCCCCTACCCACCTCAGACATTGTCCAGATAAGAGGTGTTGTTATCATCAGCCGGTTGAGGTTCTGTCACATGTCCACGACCAGCTGTGAAATATGTTTCCCCTTGGCTTGCCATATTACTTGAGTGCTCTCTTGTGGCTGAAAATGGTAGTGTTCAATATTTTCCATGTCGGAATGAATGAAATCATCAGATCTCAGCCAAAAATTGGATTATAAATATAGGAAAAACATTTTTATTAGTCGCTTTGGTGTATAAGTCGTAGGACTTGCAAATTTATGCTAAAGGGTGCGACTTGTACAGTGAAAAATGTGGTACGACTTTTTATAATTTGGTCTTTTTGACCTTGTTTCTCTCATCAAACGTGCTCGTGTGTGCCCAGTCTTCACTCATTAGCAGCAGCTGCATGTCTTTTTTTAGACTTGTGTGCCGAGTTGGAAACGTCCTCTGTAGGTCCGATCTGAAGGATCCATCTGAAGCGTTTCCCTTTGTTTTGAGTGCAGATCTTGAGCAGTACAAACACAAGATGAAGTCCTAACAGACTGTTTGTTTTTGTAGGAGGCCCAGGTGAATCGTCGTCATGGCACCTTTTCTTCGTATCACCCTGAATACTTTTGAAATGGGTTCC
Organism: Simpsonichthys santanae; assembly: GCA_031762415.1. Lineage (NCBI taxonomy): Eukaryota > Metazoa > Chordata > Actinopteri > Cyprinodontiformes > Rivulidae > Simpsonichthys > Simpsonichthys santanae. The sequence goes on from JARVLU010001354.1 coordinate 8,532,109, forward strand.
CTGCCTGCACTGACAGAGGCTCCCATCTGTGCCATCAGGATAAAGGAGTCCGTCACCACAGGTATGTGTGTATCTGTATACAGTTGTTGTTTTAAAATGATGAAAGGCCTGTACAGTTAGTGAGGGTGCCAGATAATCAGTTTAGTTGCATCATTTTCTCCTGAAGCATTGCAACAATTTACTGTAATTTTTTCGGAAGCAGCAACAACCATGATGATACCCATGTTCTTTGACAGAGCGAGGGAAAACCCTGGTCCAGAGGAAGCCCACCATGTATCCACCTTGGAAATCTGCTTTTGATGCTCACATCTATGAGGGACGTGTCATAGAAGTAATCCTTATGAAGAGCACCGAGGAGCCGCTGGCCAAAGTCACTCTGGGCGTGTCGGTGCTCGCAGAGCGCTGTAAGAAGTCCAAGACCAATAGCCGTGACGATTTCTGGGTGGATCTTCTTCCTTCAGGGAAAATCCACATCAATGTGCAGTTGTTCCTGGAGAACAGTGATGCAGTTGAAAAGGGTAATGTATATGATAAACTCTCAGTCTTAGGGCTGTTAATACAACTAGACACATAAATAAAACACATGGAGTCATATGGAGAAAAAAATACTAATAACTCATTAGCTCATGACATAAGTTTAACCAGCTTAGTGTTTCCACATTTACCCAAAAGCAGATACTATGTTTTGACAAATACAGTAATGGTTAATTTTTTTTGTTTTTTGTCATTTCTGCAAAACAGTTTAACAAAGAAAATATGTTATCAGACAAAAAACATTTTACTCTATTCCCTGACCGGGAATCGAACCCGGGCCGCGGCGGTGAGAGCGCCGAATCCTAGCCACTAGACCACCAGGGAGTTGTGCAGTGGGTGGGAGGGGATGTCTCAGTGCAGCAGCTGGTGATCCTGTCCTGTTATTTTGGTCTCTGTCTCACATGTCCTCCCTCTGTGTGGTGACATGTTGCCCTCTACTGGCAGAACCATCTCCTCAGAAGTGTCCATGTCTGCTGTGCTGTAATCACACGGCCACGGTGTAGTGAGCGCGTTAGTGTTTGTCTGGGTGCAGATTGTGGAACTGATATGCTCTGAAGTGGTTTTGTATTTCACATTGCACTGGTCAGCTGACGTTAGGTGTGGTTGTAAGATCTACGTGTTATAACTATGTTTCTGTGTTGGTCAGTTAATGCTTTTAACGTTTGTACAAAGATGCACAAGTCCACATTTTCCCAGATACAACATACTTGGGACTTTACTAGTATTTTGAGTATGCTTAAATCTGTATGTGATTTGATTTTTCACTTATTTTTCCTTAAGGAGTATGAGATGTTTGATGATTGAATTAAAATAAAATGTGGGTTAAGATGTAGTTTTCAGCAGCAAATTGTCCTCCATAGGCAGTTTTATAACAAACAGAACTTGTTATATGTTGTGTTTTCCAAAGATGTGTTTTTAAACTTAATTCAGCACTGGTTGGCTGAATTAGCTGCCAGTTTTGTCACTCCGACAGGGAAGCCTGTGATAGTCACAGTGACAGAGACATCCCTGGGATATCTCCGGACTGGTTTTGTGTAATTGGAGTCTCTGTGTGGGTTTAGCACAGTTGGGGATTTCTGATCTGGGATGGAGGAAGCCACCATAATAAAACGGCTTCGTTCTTCATCGTCTCCCTCCCACACTCTCCACAGGTTTCCTGAAAAGACGCCTGCAGTTTATTTAGGTTTGTGTGAAAAGAGTCGGCCTCGTCTGTCTGTCTTTTTGTTTCCCTCCTTCTGTCTTAGCCTGGCTCACTGAGATGTTCTCCAAACACAAACCTCTGATAGTAAAATGGAAGAGTTGTTGTTGTCTTTGTTTACTGACCTGAAGTGTCATTTGCTGTTTTCTATGAATGACTTTTGACCCATTTGAACTTGACTTAATGAAGAGGAAGCTTCCATTAACCTGCACCCCTTCTCAAACTCATATTGCTTTTTTGATTTTATTCATACAGCTGGATACAAAAGCCCCAATTAAAAAATATTAGGAGTGAAATTATATTCATTGAGCAAATGGGCAAACAAGTTATAAACAACCATCATACATTATTTGAAATCAGTCAAAACGGGACTGATTTCTACAGATCAGACCAGAAATCCAGTGATCTGACTTGTCAAACTGATCTCGTCTCTCAGCTGCATCAGTGAAGTCCATTCCTGAAGATGGAGTCTTGACCCTCAACAGAAGGAGAGGAGCTTTCAAGCAACCGAAGATTCATGTCATCAAGAACCATGAGTTCAGCGCCACCTTCTTTGGCCAGCCCACATTCTGCTCTGTCTGCAGGGACTTCCTCTGGTGAGATGCTGAAGTCTTTTACACACCAGCTGTCACAAAAAGTATAATGTTGGTGAGAATGTTAAATACGTAAACATTTATTATGGTTGGATTTTCAGTTACATTTAATAAAGGGGAGTGGCTCTTACAGTGTTTCTAAGCAATGCAGCTTTGTTTCTTGAGACAGCTGGAAGACTGCCACTGTGAGAATGAATCACTGTTGAGTAAAATCCCACAAGGCTGTCATGCAATTTTGGCAGCAGCACTAATCTGAGAGCCAGTGTCTTCCCCTGCCTCTAAACTGTAATATTTATTTATCCCTTTTGTCAGACAGGAAAATATTGCGGGTTCCCTACAGCTTCTGTTTAATAGCAAATTAATGAAACATCCTGATTTTATCCTGTTTCTGTTATGTAAAGTAGGCATGTTATGTTCTCATACCAACAAAGGTGCAGCTCTTTCATAACTAGAACTCTTTGGTAATAATCATTCTGGGTACATTTTTGCCCCCCCATTATGAAGCGAAAAGGGGAATCGGAAAATCCCACCATGCATCTGTCCATCCGTGCATGTTGTGAGTGCAATAACTTGAAAAATTAGTGATTCACCAACTGCAGTTGTGGTTTGTGGCTGCATCTAGAAGGAAGAAGGAAACCCATAAGAAAGGAACCTAAGTCACAATCCAAGATGGCTGCCATATACAGTATACTGTATTTGTAGGCTTTGTGAGCTGGATAACTTGAAAGATGGGCAACAGGCAAACTTGTGTGGCTGCATTTAGTTGTAAGAAAGTTTCCTTTTGAAAATGGGATTGACACTCCAGAATCCAAGATGGCCTCCACCATGTGTTAAAACTTGACACCCCTATCATTTGAGGAAATTATGCTTTCTAGTTTTTATATTGCTTTAAAGTACTGTATAGTTTCTTCAAATGTTTGGAGCGGCTGAAGATTAATCTATGGTGGCCAAGGCCTCCAATGGCCACCCCCTGCATTTGGTGGAGGAGAACATTTCTCTCTGCTCACTAGGATCCATCACTCTGTGTCACCTGGAACAAAAAACAAACAAACAAAAAAACACTTCTCTCCATTCTTCTACACAGTGTAACTCCTACCCACTTGAATAAGTTGCATTAAAAACATTAAGGTTTATTTGCAGCCCCTGTCCAATTCCAGTCGAGAAAAACTAATCTAGAAAATTACAGACATTTACTATTCCAATCCTTGAGCAATGGGGTGAATCAGCACTTGTTCTAATAGCAGAGAATGATGTCTTTGTGCACATTTCTTTATGTGTTAAATATTGTCATTTATCTTCTGCCTTTCTGTCATGAAGGGGACTCAACAAGCAAGGTTACAAATGCAGACGTGAGTGTTTGTTTCAGCTGGTCTCTTTCAGTATTTAGCACCAATGTAGCCTTGTAGGTATGAATTTTCCTACGCATTTCAGTTAACACTGTGTCTCACTTTTTGTTTCACCTAGAATGCAATGCTGCAATCCACAAGAAGTGCATCGAAATGATTATCGGCAGGTGCACTGGAACAGCCACAAACAGCCGTGATACGATGGTGAGCGAAGTTAATGAATGTAAAATGTCAACCTTATGGCCGTGAAGATCATGTTTTACAAATAATTGCTCTTATTTTGTTTACTTTCCCTTCTGTGGTTTCAATAACAGCTCTTTAAATCCTTAATTTTTACTGTGTTCAGTCAGAAAAAAATGTTTGTTTGTGTGTTGTTTCATTTCCTTTCCCTCAAAAGCGGCTAAAACTGTTCATTTCCATGAGTTTTAACTGATTTCTGTCTGCTCGTAGTTCCAAAAGGAGCGTTTCAAAGTTGACATGCCTCATCGCTTCAAGACTTATAACTACAAAAGCCCCACATTCTGTGACCACTGTGGCAGCCTGCTGTGGGGTCTCTACAAGCAGGGCCTTAAATGCGAAGGTGAATTTAAAAGCGTGCATGTTTTCACGTGAGCCTAGATATACAGATGCTGGTCATAAAATTAGAATATCATGAAAAAGTTTCTTTATTTCAGTAATTCTGTTCAAAAGTGAAACTTGTATATTCATTCATTACACACGGACTGATATATGTCAAATGTTCATTAATTTTAATGTTGATGATTATAACTGACAACTAATGAAAACCTCACATTCAGTATCACAGAAAATGAGAATATTATGAAAAGGTTCAATATTGAAGAAACCTGGTGCCACACTAATCAGCTAATTAACTCAAAACACTTGTAAAGGTCTTTAAATGGTCTCAGTCTAGTTCTGTAGGCGACACAATCATGGGGAAGACTGCTGACTTGACAGTTGCCCAAAGGACGACTATTGACACCTTGCACAAGGAGGGCAAGACACACAAGATGATTGCTAAAGAGGCTGGCTGTTCACAGAGCTCTGTGTCCAAGCACATTAATAGAGAGGTGAAAGGAATGAAATGATGTGGTAGAAAAAAAGTGTACAAGCAATAGGGATAACTGCACCCTGGAGAGGATTGTGAAACAAAACTCATTCCAAAATGTGGGGGAGATTCACAAAGAGTGGACTGCAGCTGGAGTCAGTGCCTCAAGAACCACCACGCATAGACGTATGAAAGACATGGTTTCAGCTGTAGTATTCCTTGTGTCAAGCCACTCTTGAACAAGAGACAGCATCAAGCGTCTCGCCTGGGACTGCTGCTGAGTGGTCCAAAGTTATGTTCTCTGATGAAAGTTTGAATTTCCTTTGGAAATCAAGGTCCCAGAGTCTGGAGGAAGAGAGGCGAGGCACAGAACCCACGTTGCTCGAGATTCAGTAGTGTCAAGTTTCCACAGTCAGTGATGGTTTGGGGGGCCCATGTCATCTGCTGGTGTTGGTCCACTGTGTTTTCTGAGGTCCGAGGTCAACACAACCATCTACCAGGAAGTTTTAGAGCACTTCAAGCTTCCTGCTGCTGACCACCTTTAGGAAGATGCAGATCTAAAAAACTAAAGATCTAAAAACTAACCAAGTCCAACAGGACTTGGCACCTGCACACAGTGCCAAAGCTACCAGTTCCTGGTTTAAAGACCATGGTATCCCTGTTCTTAATTGGCCAGCAAACTCGCCTGACCTTAAGCCCAAAGAAAATCTATGAGATATTGTGAAGAGGATGATGTGATACACCAGACCCAACAATTCAGAAGAGCTGAAGGTCACTATCAAAGCAACCTGGGCTCTCAGAACACATGAGCAGTGCCACAAACTGATGGACTCTATGCCACGCTGCATTGCTGCAGTAATCCAGGCAAAAGGAGCCCCAACTAAGTACTGAGTGCAGTACATGCTCATACATGTTCATGCTTTTCATGCACATACTTTTCAGTTGGCCAAAATTTCTAAAAACATTTTTTTTTTATTGGTCTTAAGTAATATAATTTTCTGAGATACTGACTTTGTTGTTTTCATTAGTTGTTGGTTATAATCATCAACATTAAATAAAATAAACATTTGAAATATATGTCTGTGTGTAATGAATGAATATAACATACAAGTTTCACTTTTTGAATGGAATTACTGAAATAAATCAACTTTTTCATGATATTCTAATTATATGACCAGCACCTGTGTATAATAGGTCACTCTTCAGTTAGTGTGCTGCTTGTATTTAAAGACACAAACAGCTCTTCAATGACAAACGCTTCATGACTGAGCTTGACTTCAGTCACATTAACACTGATTAATATTTGATATACAGCAGCCCCTCATTTATCGCTGGTATTAGGTTCTAGCCCCCAACCCCCACTCCGCCCCGCCCACGCTCTTTCTGTGTGATTTTTGGTGCTGCGGTCAGAACTTTTTGAATCCATAGACTGTCACTGATCTAAATTCAAGTCCCATCTAACAATGTTTAAGTTGTTTTATTTTTCTATTTCCATTTCACTTTCCCTCTTAAAGACTGAAGCAACTTAAACACAGAACCAGGGTTATACATATTTCAAAATACTGTCTTATGGAAAAAAAATAGGCAAAATGAACACTGTTATTTCAACATTTGAACCCTTCTGCCTTTTTTTTTTTTTAACCTATAAAACCACAACATTTTGCACTGTGGGCAAACACAGTGTGACCTGACAGGACAGGAAGTAAAAGAATAAGAATTTAACTTACCGAAGTTCTGAAGGAGAAATCTTGGCTGACCCATTCTGATACTCGAGAGTTTCTGTCATTTATAGAAGCAAAAACAAGATAACATATTTATTAAACTTTAAAAGTTTTAAGTATTGTATTACATTAGTGTCAGATTTCACCATCAATCACTAGTGAAGCCAAAATCACAAAGACATCAAATCATAAAAACCTTCATCAAAATGCATGCTGATGAATCATGAAGATTCTGTTGGATCGTTCTTTGTGTAGATGACACAAAACTAGAGCTTTTTGCCAACACCTCCATGTTCACAGACCCAAAAATGTAAAAATACATCTATAAAAAGTTGTGCCAACAATACAACATGGGGGAGGCTCAGTTCTGTTCAGGGCCTGGTTCCTCCATCTGACACAGACGTCTTCAATCTGTGTCAGGTACAAATAAATCTCAAAACTAGCATGACGTCCTGGAGAAAAATGGGTCAAAAAGCTTGGTCACTCTCAGGTTGAAGGTCAGAGATCCTCCAACAAGCAAAAAATATAATACATTAAAAACATCAGTCCCTCACTACTTCACGGTTTGTTTATCACAGACTCGCTGTATCGTGGTTTTTTCAAAGTAAGACTGGACATGACACACAATTGATTGATTGATGGATGAGCCACACGATCGGCATGGATTAATTATTTTAAATTATTTAGCACCTGCTGCACCTCTGTGCAGCTGTCCACATTGCATGCCCACATGCAGAGCTGAGAAGTGGGCGTGGTCAAGAACGCTTGCAGGTGGCAAAGAGTAGAGGAGGCAGGGAGCTGTGCTCTTTTAGAGACTACAGTACTGTACACTGTATTCTGAAGTGGTCTTCTGAGCCTGATGAGCTTTTTAATCTTTCTTTAATAAAATAAAAACAAATGTGACTGTTTAAAAGTTTAATATTTAAAAAAAAAATGCTGCCTTGCATTGTTGTTGCATTGTTGGCAACCATCTCTCCATTGGTCTCATCTGTCCAAGAGACGTTGTTCCAAAAGTCTTGAGGGTCATTTAGAAGAAACTTTACAACCCTATGTTGTCTGGCTGCCATGTTCTTTTAAAAGAGGAACGACCGTCTCCAGCAGCAACCCTTCCAAACAAGCTGCACGTTGCTCGGGTTTTCTCTAATTGTCCTGTGATGAACTTTATCCTGACAAATGAGGTCATTCTGCCAAATCATGTCTCATAACACAAACAGCATGTGACATCATAGGAAACATGATCTTCTTGGGCTTAATTTGTGTTTCAGATATTTATCAAAAATGTTTTTGGCAAACCTGGTGTTACTGACACAAAAAAGTTTTAATATTAAGGGAAATTATTTATTTAATAAGGATACTAAAATTATACAGTTGATACAGCCCTGTAGTGAGCTTTAATAAATCAAGCTAAATGTCATTATGTCTTACTTTGCTCTGTTCACAAAAGAAAATATTTTATAATTTAGCTTAAAAACACAAATTATACAAATTAGTCAGCTGCACAAGAACTGATATTCTCATTTGATAGTCTCAGGTATGTTTTTATCACAAATTATACTTTCTATTAATATTGCTGTTTGAATTAACGAATTATTAAAAACACATATTTAAGCATTCTGTTGCTTGTTTAATCTAAAGCATTGTTTATAAGTTGGTATTAAATAAATTATGCAAGACCAAGTTATCCTAAACCAAAGCAGAAGACATTGGGTTTGATTGATATTATCTTTGTAAAACTGTAATGAAAGTATCTAAAGTTAAGTCAGGTCCTCTGGACAGATTCAAAAAATAAAAAAAATAATTCAAAATTAAAAAAAATAAAAACTTGTTGAAATGTTTTGTCTTTTTCCCAAAAGCATTAATGTCTTAAGAAAGTATTGCCAATTTAGTGGTCCCAACACTGGTCCTTGAGGAACACCATCCTGCATGTTTTAGTAGTTTCCCTGCTACAACACACCTGCTTCATTGATTTAATTACTTCCTCATGTTCTGCAGAAGCTGTTAATCACCAATTAATTAAAATCAGGTGTGTCAGAGCATAGAAACTAAAACATGCAGGATGGTGTTCCTCAAGGACTAGGGTTGGGAACTCGTTTTTTTTTTTTTTTTTTCAGCTGAGCAGATTGATCTTTGGTATTAAAAACAATAATGTAAAGAACGTGTTTGCCAGCTCATCATCTGCTCACTGCTTCAACACGAATTCTTCCTGAACCTTTAGATTTGTTGCTCCAGACATGAAGCTGCCATGTCTGATGCTTGCTGAGGCTCAGCAGGTGCACCCAGCCCCAGCAGCTCCTGCAGCCGGAAACAACAGAGGTGACGTGTACTCACCGCAGGCGAACACGCACGCGTCTCGGATTCCTTTGTGTTTGTGTTTGGACGCGTCTTTCTGCAGCTTTCTGAGGATTTCCTCCATCTTGCCACCTGGTTGGAGAATCCCAGAGCAGCTTCGGTGGGTTCGGCCCTTGTGGGGGAAATTAAAGGTGCAGCGACAGTGACGTCATCCCTAAACCTCCCCGGTGTAATGAAGAACAAAGATTCTTTAAATCCTGGGAATGAATTATCATTCCCAGGGCGATGATGATGATGTCAGGCTTGGGAGAGGAAGATCACAAATCTGCGATTAACCCCTCCAGGTGGATCATCTAATACAGAAACGGCGGATCCTCCATGAACATACACCAGTCGCTCATGTCTGTGACAGAAATCCGGTCCAGCTGATGCTTGCTCCGCTTGCGCTCATCCCATGAACCACATCCGGTTTTTTTCTATCCTTCAGAATGAACTTCCGGCTCGACGCAGCGTCAAAACAAACATTAAAAGGCGGATTTCTCTCTTTGCTCACAGCACACAGTTATTATCTGCTTTAAACAGGAGGAGGACATGTTTGTTCACACTTTTACAAACACAGACATTTAGATTTTTGTTATAATCATTATTATTAATAATAATAAATGCAGTATGTGAAAGTCGAGTACTGTACATATACAAAATATGGTAAAGATAACGGATGGATCCTCCCAAACAAAACAAACAAACAAACAAACAAACAAAAAAAAAACTGGACTTTTATTCTGTAGTTGAAGACGTTTCTTTTCCGTGGATTCAGAACAGGAGAGTGTGGTGTTTCAAGCTTCAAACTGTGTGAGAAGTGATGTTTGTGCAGCTAAATTCATCTGCGGTCACACACCCGACACTCTGAAAACTATTGATGTGCGCGCTACCACGTGGTATCAAGGCAGTTGGGCTTGCGGCGTACTTTCAAAATAAAAGCTAACATCTGACTGGCGAGTGTGTGTGTGTGTGTGTGTGTGTGTGTGTGTGTGTGTGTGTGTGTGTGTGTGTGTGTGTGTGTGTGTGTGTGT
>JARVLU010001354.1:8542010-8552742 GCA_031762415.1 Simpsonichthys santanae
ACCTGCTCTAGAGAAGACAGAGAGATTGGTTCAAAATGGTCAAATACAGCAACAGATTGAGGTGAGATGGATGGATCGTGAGTTGGAGGAGAAATGAGAGCCCTGGTGGTGGCAAATATTTCTAAAAAGAAATATAGGAAGTTCTCACACAGCTCAGTTGAGGCTTCCAGATGCCAGCAAGGCCAGATTTGGCTCCCGGGCCTTGAGTTACTATGCTCTATTTGAATTACAAAATTGAGCTTAGATATGCAGGTATATTTGTTGACTAACAGTGGGAGAGAACTGATAGGTGTTAAAAAGCTTAGGGTGAGAAAAAAAAAACCCCAACCAACTGAGCTCTGCACTTTCAAGCAGAATTAGAGCTTTGTTAATAAAGGATATTAAAGGTTGAAAGAATATAGGCTACTTCATTAGAATCAGACTTCAGATTTATTAATAAATCAGGGTGCCGTAAAACTGGGTGAAATACTAAAAACAAGAACATATTTGCTTTGATTTTTTAATGGACATCAAATGTGTTGAAACTTGTATTTGTATATTTAAATAAATACCTAAAAAACAAACTAATATATGTAAATAGTTTTTTTTTTTTTAGACATTTTTGTACAGTTACAGTTGTTAATAAATGTGCTTGTGACAACTGGGACAAATCTTTGACTCTGAAATTTAATTTTATTACTTTAAAAATATATCATATATCACGATTTATCTTAAAAATATTGAGATATTCCTTTAGGTCTATATTGCCCAGCCCTAGTTGGTCCATTTAAGAAGTTTACTGCTTGGTGGGGGAAACAGTTTACTGGAACTCCTCAGACTGATGAAGCCCTCCAGATAGATGCGAAAAGGTCTCTGTAACAAAGAAACTGTCCAGAGATGACTCGACCAAGAATTACTGGATTTGATACTAGGATTGAGCATGAACTTTGTTGGTTCAAAGTTAAAGTACATTTTGCATTTCCTTTGGAAATCAAGGTCCCAGAATCTGGAGGAAGAGGAGAGGAACAGAATCCATGTTGCTTGAGGTCCAGTGTCAAGTTTCCACAGTCAGTGATGGTTTGGGGGGCCATGTCATCTGCTGGTGTTGGTCCACTGTGTTTTCTGAGGTCCAAGGTCAATGCAGCCATCTTCCAGGAAGTTTTAGAGAACTTCATGCTTCCTGCTGCTGACCAACTTTATGGAGATGCAGATCTAATTTTCCAAGAGGACTTGGCACCTGCACACAGTGGCAGAGCTACCAGCACCTGGTTTAAGGACCATGGTATCTCTGTTCTTAATTGACCAGCAAACTCACCTGACCTTAACCCCATAGAAAATCTGAGGTATCATGAAGAGGAAGATGTGATACACCAGACCCAACAGTTCAGAAGAGCTGAAGGTCACTATCAGAGCAACCTGGGTTCTCAGATCACCTGAGCAGTGCCACAGACTGATCTACTGCATGTCACGCTGCATTGCTGCAGTAATCCAGACAAAAGGAGCAACAACTAAGTATTGATGCTGTACATGCTCATACTTTTCATGTTTGTACTTTTCATGCTCATACTTTTCATGTTCATACTTTTCATGTTCATACTTTAAAGTTGGACATTTCTAAAAATCCTTTTTTCCCTTCTTTTTTTAATTGGTCTTAAGTAATATTCAAATTTTCTGATACTGAATTTGGGGTTTTCATCAGTTTTCAGTTATAATCATCAACATTAAAAGAAATAAGCATTTGAAATATATCAGTCGGTGTGTAATGAATGAATATAATATACAAGTTTCACTTTTTGAATGGAATTACTGAAATAAATCAACTTTTTTGTGATATTCTAATTTTATGACCAGCACCTGTATTTGCCTTCTTCTTGCGTTCTATAATGACTATAACATTATCTTTTTATGTATTCCCCATCTCTGCCTGGCTGATGATTTGTTGGTGCTGCTGACCAGATTGTAGCATGAATGTTCATAGTTACTGCCAAGTAAAAGTGGCCAATCTATGTGGGATCAACCAGAAAATGCTGGCAGAAGCTTTGTCTCAAATCTCCCAGGTTTGTACAGCCAGTGTGCTTTGTTTTTTTGTTTTATATTGAATGTTCATATATGTCAAATACATTAAAGCAAACCTTTTTTTAATTTTAGAAACCCACCAAGAAGCAGGACGAGCCCACTGGACCAGATATTGGAATCTACCAAGACATCAAAAACGCCATAACAGAACCTATTGGTAAGATAAATTGTGCAGAATTTGGCACCAGAAATGTTATAAATTGTTTGATTTCAGTCAAGCTTCACGCAAGTCATCAAGCTTCATTGTCTTTAGTTGGTTGCTGATCCTCTGTTTACCTCCATACTTGTGAATTGTCTGGCATTGTGGAGACATTTGCATGAATATTTGCACACAGGTTTGCGTATTCATTTACTCAAAATGTGCAAATGTGTAGTTACTCCTGGTGACAAGGACATGGGAGTGAGTCCTACCCCGTCTGCAGTTACGACTCCACAGACGCGTCTCACCCTCAACCACTTTGTGTTCCATAAAGTGTTGGGAAAAGGCAGCTTTGGCAAGGTACACCCCGCAACACGTTCCTTGCCTTAAAGTCACTGTAACACAGAGTAAACGCCAATAAAATGGTGATCCCTTGTGTAATTGGAGCAAATGGCAAGAGGAAAGACCTCAGAGCTTTGTTGCTAAAAATGTTCCCACTGAGATGAACTCCTGTACTTCATCACCCATTTTTACCATTCATAGGTGATGCTGGCAGAGCTGAAAGGACAGGGACAGTACTTTGCTGTGAAGGTTCTGAAGAAGGACGTGGTCATCATGGATGATGATGTGGAGTGCACCATGGTAGAGAAGCGAGTCCTGTCTCTGGCCTGGGAGAACCCTTTTCTCACCCACCTTTACTCCACGTTCCAAACCAAAGTAAAGACATTACTGTTCATCTCTATCAGTAAATCTTGTTATGGGTTTACTAATATAATGGCACGATCTCTAACAGGAAATAAAACATACACTTGGACTGTTTGTGTCTTCATTTGGGTCTGACGGCAACATCTTGTTTCCTCAGGAGCATCTCTTCTTTGTTATGGAGTACCTGAATGGAGGCGACTTGATGTTTCACATTCAAGAAAAAGGCCGCTTCGATGTCAACAGAGCTACGTGAGTATGCAGGGAAACGATGCCTTGGGTGCTGCGGCGTTTTGACCTCGACAAATGTAACATTGAGTTGCGGTCATAACAAAACTGTTTCACTTTATTTCTTTATTTTATTTTATTTAGATTCTATGCCGCAGAGATAATATTGGGCCTGCAGTTCCTCCACTCTAAATGTGTTGTCTACAGGTAAGACTGAACACTGAGTTTTACTCAGCATGTTGCTTCATAAACTACCGTAGGAAGTATTTTTATGGCTTTTTGAGCTTCTTGGAATAATCTAGAGTTCTTTTTGTTCTCTCTTCACCTCTTGGCTTGCAGAGATTTGAAGCTGGACAATGTTATGCTGGACAAGGATGGACACGTTAAAATCGCAGACTTTGGCATGTGCAGAGAGAGGATCTCTGCAGAGAACAGAGCCAGCACATTCTGTGGCACACCGGATTATATTGCGCCTGAGGTTAGTTTGATGACGTGGTTAATGTCGCTTTTTTATTTTTTTAGAATCACTTGTCTTACTTGTATTTCTACATGTACTAATGTGTCTGTGTGCCACTGGATGTTAGGAGACATGCAGCATGTATGTACAATACTTGTTACTTTTTGCCTCTGATAAACTGTCTATTATCTCAGATCCTACTTGGACTGAAGTACACTTTCTCAGTGGACTGGTGGTCATTTGGCGTGCTAGTTTACGAGATGCTGATTGGTCAGTCACCGTTCCAAGGTGACGATGAGGACCAGCTGTTCGACTCCATCAGAACAGAAACCCCGCACTACCCTAGGTGGCTCACCAAGGAATCCAAAAGCCTACTTGAACAGGTGAACGGTTAAACGTTTATGGACATCCTCTTAGTATCACAGAGACTTTGGGTTGTTTCTCAGTAGTAAATGTTTCCTGTGATTTCTTTAGTTGTTTGTGCGAGACCCCAGCAAAAGGTTGGGTGTGGTGGGCGACATTCGTTTGCACTCCTTCTTTAAAGTCATCAACTGGACAGCACTGGCCAAGAGACAAGTTGAGCCTCCTTTCAAGCCTAAAGTGGTATGAGCCTTGTACATCTGCACGTGCACCTATGTGTTTAGATACACCTGCATGTATTCTCAGTATTTAAGATGCTTGTAGTCTAACTGAACTCACTGATCTTCTGCCTACAGAAATCTCCCAATGACTGCAGCAACTTTGATCGCGAGTTCCTGAACGAGAAGCCCCGTCTCTCACATGGTGACAAAAAACTCATTGAAACCATGGACCAGAATGCATTCAGTGGCTTTTCTTTTGTCAACCCCAGATTGGAGCCACTGATAAGTAAATGAAAAGACAAACTCTTCAGAAACATCGTAGTTCAGCACACTTTACTACAGGCTCTTTGTTCTGTTTAATCTTCATGTGGTGAAGGGTTGACTGGCTCTGAGCCTGACTTTTCCAGTTCCTCCATTAGAGGATGGGGTAAAATGATACCAAGATGCTCTCTGGCATCTCAAAAAAACGTCTTGTCTCAGCTGTGAACATGTATATATGAACAACTGAGCGTAAAGCTTCAGAAAAGTAAGGGAAATTCTTAAACCAGTGTCACGATTGTTGATGCTGAGGGGAACAATCTAATATGAATCAAATCTTTTGTTTTTCCACTTGTATTATTTTCATTATGATCACCTTTTGGATCTGTATGAATCATATACCTACAATACCTGCAAACGTGGTACGTGAATCATCTAGATCCAAAGACATTTTTGTGTGTGTGTGTGGGGGGGGTGGGGTTGTCAGAGGTGTGATAGATGACATAATTTCCCATTGACTGGACTATAGGAAACAAGAAGGTTTCTGTCTACAATAGAACATCACTGGTGGAACGCAAGTCATTTGGCCAATCACAATCAAGACAGACGGCAGAGAAATATTTCCCATGGACGAAGGAAACTGGTCTGTTATACTTCTAATGTTGGACACTGTTGGCTTTGAGGTAAATCTCATTATCTGCCAACAATATACAGTAATATGATGTGTAAGTTAAACTTGATTTGGCAAATAAATTATCCTATTTTAGCAACGTTGTATGTCATAATTTATCTTTTCCAGCATAACGTTATCTGTAAAGCATGTCAACATGTAATGCTAGCTAGGATGTCCGCTAACATCAGTGAGTTGTGCGTTAACGTTGTCCTACAATGTCACTCAATGTGAATAATTTTGGGAAGGCTATCTCTAATCCGTATTGTTGTCTGAAAATATTGCGTTGTTGCCATAAGATGAGAGAAATGACAACTTAACACTTAAGATTGGTGCCAATGAAACACGACACGCCAGTGTTTTGTTTAAGTGATCGGAACATCTGCTCTGGTGCATCATTAGCACAAGAAATAAGTTACCTAAATTGTATTTGTTTGTTTTTTTTAATAGAAATGAAACGAAATGAATGAATAAATAAATAAATAAATAAATAAATAAATAAATAAATAAATAAATAAGAAATAGAGCAGAAGTGGTGGAGCAAGAGAGCATGGCCCGTAAGAAGCACATGGCCATGCAGATGAAACGGGGCCTGTAAGGCTTATCCAGGCCCAAAAAAATTTAAGAAATTAGTTTTTGCTATTAGCTAAATGCTCTGCTATGTATTTGGTTTTTGTGGTTGGCTTGCTGCTGATGTTGCTTGTTTATTTATTTATTTTTTATTTTGTTTTTTGTTGACTTGCTATGTATGTCCTAATTAAATTAGGGTATGTCTTTTTTTACCTGAAGCATGTTGTCTTTTCACCAAATTTTCTTCTTGGAGTAAACCAGAATGCTTAATGTACATGTTAAAAATCACAAAATCTGCGTCTGCTAGGTTTGTCACATTTTCATCCCTTCTGAGTTTGCACGTATGCATTTAATGTACGGTCTTATGAAATTTTGAATGCACTGGCACAAACGTTAGAAATCAATAATGCTGTATAAACCAGGTATAGCCCATTCAAGCTAATGTAAATGAAGGTACAGAAAGGATGCGTGCACTACGTAGTTACTCACGTGGCCTGGGTGTGTGTACAGATGTGTTTTTAGATGCAAATGACTCGACTGTAGCCAGCTAGAGAGAGAACACTGCTGGTCCAGCTGTTGTAGAAACTACTGTAAAGGTGGAGTGGATTTTAAATCCATGCTAAGTTGAACTACATGCACTGTACAACTTTTTACTGGAGGTGTCTTCTCTACAAAAGTAAAAAGAAAAAGATTTAAAGATTTTCTGACTCCATGCCACCTCTTGTTAAGCTCAAGCATTATATGGACAGCCTTTGCATCAGTTTTATGAACTCTCATCAGCTTTACTGGAAGGAGTTCAGCATGTTTGATACCACACCTGTATGTGATGAAGGATGTGCTATTTTGTCAGGGAAAGGGGGGGGGGGGGGGGTGTTGAGTGTAAGGGCATATAATGTTATGTATGTATGTTTATTGTCAGAGTTTTACCTTTAAAATACCAGGTGTATAGGAAAATCATATGTAACACTGTTATTGTCTTTATTGGTGTATTTTTTACTGTTCTCACCTTTTACAAAATAATATAAATATACTTATAAACTCAACATCCAGTTTGTTGTAGTTACTATTGTGTATCAGTTGTTTATCTTGAATATATGGTTCATTCAATTCTATTGAGACTTATTTGCAATTCAGTCTTTTGAGCTCAATTTTTGTCACCTAATATATTAAATTTCTCAGAGCGTCTTTCTTTATGTGAAAAATTAAGTGTTTTATATTTTATCAAATTATGGTTAACCATTTTGTTGTGGTTGACACAAAACAAATGGCTACCTGTTATTTCAAACCATTTTAATGAATCATGAATAAATGTTCAGAGTTGTCATTATATATTCTGATGGTTTATGATTTAATAAATGATGTCACTAAATAGGGCTAGACCATTCACTGAAAGGTTATATACAGACCATAGAAAATAATTTCAAAATGCATTTTATTCATATTTTGTAAAATAGAATTGCATAATCATAAACAGTTTGTGCACAAACAAAACAGAACTAATTCACCAATATTTGTTCACAAATGTGACCTGATGTGGCTTGATTGATTTACAGCCCCAATTTTGTAAATGTTGATTTTATAAAATGTAAATTTAAAAAATGCAATGGTTTGTAAATCTCATAAACTTATATTTTATTCACAATGGAACCAAGTAAACCTCTCAAAACTAACAATTTAAGCCTTTTTTTTAATCATTTAAAAAAATCTTCTTGAATTTGATGACAACTCTGCAAAAAGTGGGAACATGTGACAGAATGCAGTAAAAGTAAAATAAAGAGCTGAAAAAGCATCTTGCAGCCAGGTTGAATGACAAGTCAGTCAAAAGGACTGGGTTTAAAATAAAAACATTTTCTAAAGGCTGGATCTTTCAGTAAAGATGGGCACAGGTTCACCAGTCTGTTACTAAAACAACTAATAGTGAAACAATTTAGAATACGTAAAGATCTTTAAAAAAATAACTGAGAAGATCTTAAATATCTTGTCATCTTTGATTCATGATAACATATTTCAAGAATCTGGAGAAATCTCTGAACTCAAAGGAAAAGACTGAAAGTCAATACTGAATCATTTTTTGGGTTTGCTGCAGGGCCTCAGCAACACTTCCACAAACCATTTAGCTGTCTGTAAACACAGTTCACTGTGCCGTCCACAAATGCTGGTTAAAGCTCTATCATACAAAGTAGTAGTGATATGTGATCACCATCCAGAAACACTGCTGTCTGACAAATTGGAAAACTGTTCTCTGGTCAGACTCATTAACTTTTGAAAATTTAAACCAAAGAATATTGGGACCATCTGACCTGTTATCCGCACGTAATTTAAAATCTTGCCTCTCTGATTATATGGGGGTGCATTAGTGCCTAGGGCACATGCAGCTTACACATATGGAAAGGCATCATTTAACCAGAGAAGTATAAACAGGTTTTAGAACAAGATCTGCCATACAGACAATATTTTTTTAATGTTAGACTGACTGGTCTAAATTGTCAGGTGTGAGAGCGTGAATGGTTGTTTGTCTCTATGTGTCTCTGTGATGGACTCGAGACCAGTCCAGTGACCCCAGTGACCTGAAAAGGAAGAAGCGGGTAAAGATGATGGATTGCATACTTCATCAGAAAAAACAAAAAAACAGCTGAACAACCAACAGCCTTCATTACGTCATGGCTTCATGGTAGAGTCCAGGTGATGAACTGGCCTGTCTGCAGTCCAGACCTCACAAACTGAAATAATCCGAGTCCTCATTAAACAAAATTTCTGCAAAGACCCAGGACTGTTGAAGCTAGAATCCTTCACGTCAAACAAGAATGGGTCAGCATTCCCTCCAAAACCACCAGCAGCAGGTCTCCTCGGTTCTTAGAGGTTTACAGACTGTTGTTAAAAGAAGAGATGTTTCACAGAGAGAACCATGGCCCTGACCAAATGTTTCTGAGATATGTTGCTGCCAGTAAATTTAAAACAAACTTTCTTCCCTATAAATTGTACAATTTCTTAGCTTCAACATTTGGCATGTTTACTGTGTATTCTGGGTTTAACAGATGTATAAATCATTGCATTCTGTTTTATTAACATGTTATGCTTGATTCCAATGGGTGTTGTGTTTTAGGTTCATTATGCAATCAATAATTATAATGAAAAATCAGAGGTAAGATCTTTCAAAGCTCTGAAATGTTGGTTCTGCAGTGCCCTCTAGCGGTAACGAGTCGAAGCTGCACCCTGCTGGGTGTCGTGGACAGGCGAGCAGCTGACGTCGGTGCAGCGCGCGCACGCCCTGTGACCTGTCCTCGTCCTCTGCCCCAGCTCATGAGGTGCTTTACAAAATTTAATATGATAAAAATAAACAAATAAATAAACCTGTTTAAATTGTAGAAGACTTTATGCCCAACATGCAGCGTTAAAGTTGAAGCATTCATTCATTCAACCTTTATTTATACAGACTAGATGACGAAATTTTAATTATGAAGGGTTGGTGAATTTATTTGTTCTTCTATTCGATTCTCAGCTTCTTTATATGAGTGGGTTTTTTTTTTTTTTTTTTTTTTTTTTTTTGGTAGGGGGGTTTTGTGTTTGTTTTTTTCCTCAAAGGCTTCACATTGCCACTAGCAGCTACTTTTCCTCGCGAAATTATTTGTTCGGTATAAATTCCTTTAAAAAAAAAAGCTTTCCGAATCCGACTGTTTGTACAGTTTCTGCAGAGAAGCCACTTTCCCCCTGTTTGTTTGCATCTGGAGCTGTTCAGACATGGGGTTTCTTTTGTCACAACACGAGGAGGCTCGGTGTGTGAGCATCATGAGACATGATGTTTCAGCGCTGCTGCTGCGCTTACACACTAAACACACACTTGTTTCATGGAGGTGGTGGAGGGTTCATTTTGTCCAACCAGTGGACATTGTGCATTGGACATATTCCCAGCAGTTCTCCCGCCCTCTCCAAAAATAAATAAATAAATAAATAAATAAATAAAAGAACACGATTTGACATCTTTGTGCAGCACATTGCGTCCTGCCACTGCATTCGGTCTATGTTTATATGTTTAGGTTTAATTTAAAAAGTACTAACCCATCCTCCCTTTTAAGCACATCACTCATTTTTCCACTTATAAAAATATGCACTGAAAATAAATAATAATTAAATATAGGCTATATATACCTGTATATAAAAAGCTCCTCCATCTTCGACAGTCTATCTGATTTTATGTGGGGGGGGGAACACCACTTATCGAAAGTGTGTCTATTTTCCTACATCTTCAATAAAACCCAGTTCAACCATTGTACAAGTCCTGCTCCCAGCACGGATAAAAACCGCTTTGACGACTCGTCGGGCTTTTTGTGCCAGTTCAGCGGGAAATGGCCGGATTCGTTCTTTTCTTTGTGTTTGTGTTTAAAACATGTGCCGTGACTCTGCCTGTCACATGTTTTATTGTGTGCGCGAAGATGGAAGTCGGTGGAATGACGATGAAGCCAGGCTCAGAGGCATATAGGCGGCAGAGCATGCGCAGTGGACACTTGAGCCATATTGGAACGAGGTCGTGAACGAAAAGTGCCGTCAAGCTCGCGACACGCCGCCGGAGTCAAACCGGAAGTGCGGAGGTCTAACCTTACACGGTAAAAGCTCCGACGAGATTTTTTTTTTTTTTTTTTTATAAAATACGAGCATTCAAGTACTTTAATAACGTGTCTGTGGGACACAGTTGTAGATGATTTAGAGAATCACTGGAATGAAACACTGAGCTGGTCGATATTTTTATATTTATGAAGAGCTACTTGTAGCTGCGTGGCAAAACCACACAGTTATCGCCTTGTACTGTTGCATCAGTCCAAAATCACTGTGTTTGACTTAAAATAGCATACAGTATATTATGCATACTGTGAAAACAAGGGACAGGAATATGTTATACTGAGCCTCCCACCAAGCCAGTCCAAGAGTTGGTAGTGATAAAACACCAACAGCTGTCAGACCAGTACATAACTGCACTCTAAGTAATTAAGTACTGTACTTTACATTTCTGCTTCGTCCAACCAGAGCCCGATGACCAGCATAATGATTAAGCATTAATCTAAAAAAGCTAAGTCTGG
>JARVLU010001354.1:8571358-8581891 GCA_031762415.1 Simpsonichthys santanae
CATTGAAAAAAACGTGTTTAAAACGACGTTTACGGCTGCCATGTGGGTAGCGCTCCGAGTTACGGCCGCCACGTGGGTTGAGCTTCGACTTACGGCAAATCGAGTTATGAACAGGCCCTAGGAACGGATCTCATTCGTAACTCGAGGACTGCCTGTAAAGGAATAAAACAAACAGCTTTGTCACTTTTTCTCTCTTGTTGAGGAAGAGTTTAATCTGATCCACTGTGACTCAGCCCATGTGCTTTTGGATTTCTGTCATTTCATAGAATCCCAGTAAATAAAGATAAAGTATATGTTTATTGTGTGTCTCACAGCTGGCTGTCCACAACCCCATAAACAATCCTGACCTGGAACTGGCCATTGTCATGCTCATCGTTCCGTTCTTCGTCAATGTAAGTCTGCAGTTATTACATGTGTCTGTGTTTTCTATTTGTTAGTCCTGGATTCAATTGTACTCGTGATCCTAAACATCACTGTTTTGTTCAGGCCACACTCATTGTCTTGTTTCACGCATTTTGCTTCAAGAAATCTTCCCAGTTTTGATATTTGCTCACATCCTTTCAGTTTGTTTCTTAATAAACTTTTCACCACTGTTGTCTGTGTTTGGGTTTAGGCCCTCATGTTTTGGGTGGTAGATAATTTCCTGATGAAGAAACACAAGACAAAAGCAAAAGTGGAGGAGAGAGAAGACGACTCTCGGGGGAACAACAAGGTTCGCTACAGACGAGCTCTTTCCCACGATGACTCTGAATCAGAGGTAAGTTCAGCTGGTGGCTGGACGTCCAAAGGAACAACTAAACCCTCAACGACACGGCTGCCTTTGTATGAATACTGTTCATGAGACACAGGAGCTGGGGTCAAACTGCCCTGTCAGCCACGAGCCCTCCTTTAAGCATCATGCAGCCATGTATTGACATTTAATGACACACAAGCATCACCATTTTATTCATGTTGCAATGCATTCTGGTTGAATGGTATAGAGAGGTTGTTCAGGTGCAAGCTCTGTTCAGCTTGAATGTTAATTTTAGACATTATCTGATGTTCAGCTCTTTAATTTGAACTGGAGCGTCTCCCGACCCAGTGGCATAAGCTCCAGAGCTTCAGCCCTCACAGCAGCCTTTAGATGCCTTCAGACTCTTTGACTCTGCTATATTGTTAACAACAGTATAAAATGATGTTGAATCACAAAATGACAGATTTTCCATAAATTAACTCTGAATCAGTAAAACAGCAGAGAAGTCAGCTTCACTGTTTAACTTCCTACTTTTTATGCTGTGACTCTTGGATCAGATTTGATCAAACTACATGGGTAAGGTGGAAGGGAAATGAGCTTTATTTAAACAGATGTTGGAGAATGGTTCACCCATTGGCCTAAAATGCCATAAGCCCAGATAATTCACAGAACAATGTTGATATCAAAATGGTTTGCCATACACAGCTTAATTACACACAAACTCCAGTTTTACTCAGTTGTTTCAATTTTAGCTGTGGGAATATTAAACCAAACCATGTTGCTGTATTTTATTTTATTATTTTATTTTATTTTACGCTGCATAGCCCTAGAGTTAAATTGATTAGTTTTTCAGTCAGCTCACAGACCCCCCAGATTTCCCATTTTCAATCTTTTTTCAGCTCTGCGGATCAGTTTGTCATCAAGCTGCACCGCTTTAAAAGAAGATTTTAAAAATGGTGTGAAGTGGTTAGATGCATTTTATTGTATACATTGGGTGTGACCCGTTTCTCACCACTCTCAAATATATTTTAAACACAGGGAAAACGTTTCAGTCAGTATTTTAAGGGCCTATACTCCCCACATACATTTGTAGTTTCATTACAAAAGAGTACTATAAAAACTCTTTATAACTATGTACCTCTAGATAATAAAGTTATTATTAAGTCTGTTGACCAATTTAAAAATTGTTTTGAAGGCCAAGCAGAGAATCCACATCCTGTGCGCTGCAGAGAAATCTAGATGTGTGCACTGATTACTTGTGTGTATGTACAGGTATTTAACACATTCTAACTGTGACGTATGTACATTTTAACAAGGACAGCACACTTGGTAGAGCTGTTGTCTCCCAGCGAGAAGGTTGCTGATTGAATGGACCTTTCTTTGTGGAGTTTGCATGTTCTCTCTCTTCATGCGTGGGTTTTCTCCAGGTACTCCAGTTCCACCCCACCCACCCACCCAGCCCCAAAAATGTACATGTTAGACTGAGTGGTAACATTAAATTATCCCTCGGGGTGAGTGAGAATGATAATTTGTTTCTATGTGTCCCTGTGATGGACTTGCACCTGTCCAGAGTGTCCCCCACCTCTCTCACAGTGACTGCTGGATACAGGCACCAGCAACCCCTGTGGCCCGGTAAGGAAGAAGCAGGTAAAAATGGTGGATGGATATATTTGAAATATTTCATTTGATCTTATGATTTAATTTTTTCTCTCATTTTACATAATTTTGTGTGCACTGTTTTGTGCCAGAAAAGGACAAAAAAAAAAAAAAAAAAAAAACGGGACTGGTGGGAACTCCAGATGTAATCTGTTCAGGTCTGTGCACATCATATAATCAGTAATATTACCTGCAAAATAAGGTTAGACCCAACTCATCAGAGTCCACAGCATTTCTGGATGGATATCAAACCTTGGAGGTGTTCAGGGGAAATATTGACAATCTAACATAATAATATACTGTATACCAGTATATATATATAAAATTAAAAAAAGGTTTGAAAGCGCAGTCATCCAGGTAGATAAATCACATAAATAAAAAATATTTTTGGTGATAATTATAAGTACTTTTCCCCCACAATACATCAATTATCTTTTACAACTATCTCAGCCTGAAATAAAAAAAAATCCAATAAAATGATTTTTTTAAATAGTTTTAATAGTTTAAAGGCCTTTTGTTTAAAAACTATGTTTTTAGTGTACCACATGTGTATTTTTGAAACATAAAAAAACATTCCAGTTTTGTTTTGGAAGACCATCAAGCCCACCAGTCTGGTAGGCCTCCATGTCTGGTATGATTCCTTGCTTTCAGTCAAACTTGCACGCATGGCTTGGTGATCAGATACTGGCCATTTTACAGATACTAATTAATGCACATGCATAACATCAAGCATCTTGTGCTTCAGTAGCATCATTTCCAGTTGGTGTTTTGCTCTATTGTTTTGGTCCCTTTTTTTTTTGTTTGTGTTTTTAACATATTTATTAGTGCTTTCAGAGCAATGTGAAATGTTGCAGGGTTTCAGAATGACTGCAGAGCACAACTGAAACAAAGGCAGAAATGAACAGTGTAGTTTAAGTGTATTACAACAAACTGCAAGTCGACAAGACCATCACAAAATACTGACTTTGAGCATGCACGTTATAACTGTAAAAGGATAAATGGAGGATTTAACACACAACTTTTTTTTTCTAGCCATTTGTTTATTATTAACTACCATGCATGGCAGTTTCTGTTTTATTTTTTGCTTTGAATGAACTGAATTTTTAATCAAGCTGCTGGAGTGTGGTGCATCACTGACGCTCTGACTTCAGTCTTCTGATTTACAACAGGCACACAGATCAACATCAAATTTAAATCGTCTTTCAAGAAACATGGCTACAGGATGTATCTTATTTATTGTTTTTAAAGTGATTCTCTTTTACTTTAGGAGATTTTGGCCATTTGACAAATTTAGAATGAGCAGAAGTCATTCTGGTTTTATGATTTGTATTGGGAGGTTTCTTGAGGGAATCTTTGTTATAATCAGTAAATCCTTTGTCACAAACATACATTGATCATCTTGTTGCATTTGAAGTCAACTAAGTTACAGTCATTTAATTTTAACGTGAGCATCAAATCGTCATCTTTTAATATATATTTCATTAATTGAATCAGCTGTTGGTCAGGTTACTTCTTGTTGTGCCATTAGCTCTAAAATATTTATTGAATCAAGTTTACTTGGGTAAAAACTAAATGTTAAACAACTGTTAAAATAAACCAAAATGCAGGAAATGACATCTACTTAATTCAAAAAATTTTGGGGGAAGACCCCCAGACACACACACACCCCTACCCCCATTACAAATGCTTCTGACACCAATGGGCAACACATTGCTAAACAAGTACACATATGGTGTCATATGGTGTTCAAAGTGTGTTCAACTTCTTGATTTGCATCAACAAGAGGACGTAGTAGCATTTATAGTTCTATGAGTGTTTGGATTTTTATACATAAAAATGCATTTGATAGTCAGATAGAATTTTAAGTATATTTACTGTATATTATTATTATGTATTTTGCCAGATTATGGCGGTTCTGGGGTTGCAATGATGGGGCCCTTGCAGATTGTTGCCCAGGGTACAGCAAAGTGTTAATCTGGCCGTGGCCATGGGGCATCTGGTTGTGCAGCCTGCGTGCATGTGGAGCTGCTTTTTTTTTTTTTTTGTACTAAATATTGTTTTTGCTCTTAACATCCAAACTCAAACAGTTTTGTCAGATGAGAGAAGAGCTGGAACTCGTCAGCCACAAGAGACATACCTTTTCCAGAATCAGTGGCAGCCTGTCCCAGTGAATTTTGACAGAGGCTTTCAAACATCAAAACTCAAATCATCACCTAGAAAAATTAAAAGTGTAGAAATTGAGGTAAAATATATTTAAAAAAAAATTATGACATGACCCTTATGGGATCATAAAACTCATAATGTATTTTTTTATGGTCGATTTCCCTAACCGCCCCAGGAACACGAGGGGGCGTCATGACACTGAGGTTACTTTTTTTTTTTTTTTTTGTGAGGTTACATGAGCATTTAAAAATGTTCTGGCAAAAAAAAAAAAAAAAAATTTAGATTTTGTCATGAACAGTCGTGTTAAACTGACACCACCAAATAAATAAATATAAATAAGGACTAAAATTAATGCAGGAGGGTCCAGGACTCGAACCTGCTTCCACCCTCTTTTCGCGTCACTTTGGGCCCCTGAGCAAAGCTCTTAACCATCTGCTCCATAAACAGGTCTCTCTTGAAAATGATTTCTCGTGATTCATTGAGACTACCTGGATAAATAAAGGGTACATGAAAAAACATTTCTTTTTTTTTTATCTAAAAATGTGATCAAAGTCTAACCGACTGGCTCTTCTACCGTAATACCACGTGTATGCGCGCACAACAAAACTGAGACCAGCGTCTGTTTCAACGTGGAGGCGGACTCGGCCGCAGTGAGCAGGTGGAAGTTAAAGTTAGACACGTGTGGGGGTTCAAGCTGTAGGACGCTTGGTTTTCACAGCGAGCTGAAGTGTTCGGCTGCTGGGAATCATTCATTGTCTCAGACGTCACTCGTGATGAGTGTTTTAGCTCCACGGAGTCTTAGAAAACTTACGAAGCTGCGCAGACAGAAACCTCCGCGGCCTCTTCACTGGTTGTTTCCACACGGTCCGCATCCGGGCCAGTGGCGCAATGGATAACGCGACTGACTACGCATCAGAGGATTCTAGGTTCGCCTCCTGGCGGGCTCGAATTTTTTTTTTTTTTTTTTTTTTTTTTTTTAAATCATGGCAGAATTAACCTGATTCTTAGTTGATAGTGATGAGACTACAAGTCTATCGCTTTAAGTACCAATATAAATACTGTAATAATAAAAAAAAAAATTAAAAACCCTAAAATTATCATCTTTTTTTGTTTTGTTTTGTTTAATCAATTTAAAAAGTGTGATGATGCACATTATTTAAGTATGAGTACAAGCACATCCTGTAAATGTTTAGTCAAACTTATTTTCATCTGTAGTCCCTGGCTGGTTAAATGACTTAACAATCGTTTTTGCAGTGACTGAATTACTAAACGTCATAAAGCTAATTAAATAGCATCGTTTATCTGTTTCCTGACCGGGAAGAATGTTGCTACCACTTGTGGGCAGACTGAAGAACACATGGAACATTCTGGTGTGTTTGTTTAAAAGCATAAAATAAAACTTTTAAAATAATAAGACTTTGTGTTTTTCTGTATTTTCTCACAGAGATCTGAGGTGCAGCACTTCCCAAAAACTTCCTTCTTGGATGTACTCCTTGTTGGACTTTTTTTTTTTCTCTTTCACATTCACATTATTCATTTTTTTTTATACAACTTTGGCTACTACTTTCTATTCTAGACTTCATGTTTACCTCCAGCACTGAGAGCTGCCTGGAATTCAGTCTCGATAATGTGCCCACAAATAGATGAGCCATTCATAGCCTCCTGCAGATACTTAAAGGAGGACTGTGCAGGCGATATTTAGCCCCAGCAGTCACGACTTACCACAACATGACTTCATAAACCATGCCTTGTACTCAAAAACTTTTCTTGTCTTTCTGACCGACTTCAAAAAAATGTTATAATCGAACAAAGTCTGACTTCCCAACATTTTCAACCCAATATTGTTTTTCTTGTGTTTTTTTATTTTTAGATTCTATTTTCAGCAGATGATGAGATGGATGAGTCAGATGAAGACGATGTCCGTCGACTCCCTGGTCTGAAGACGGTGAAGAAGAAGAAGCTTCGCATGGGGATCCCTGTCTGACTGGTGCCCAGCTTTACCACTAACATGGATATCTTCTGGTGGCTCTTCACCTCACAGGTCCACGTCGACTTCCTGTGTCCTCACAAAGGATCCTCTTAAAAGACCAATGATAACGAACTTTAATCCTCTTTCTCGAGGACTACACTATACAAACTATTTCTGAACTGGGACTCTAAAATATCAGTCAGCTATGATTTTGATGCATGTCGACATGGCACTTTTCCGATAACTGCTGGGTTTAAAGGTGCAGAGAAAAAAAACCCATCATGAACCATTACACAGTTAAAGTGTTTATTGTTAGCATCAGAGGAGACGTTAACAATGATTCACAGACTGGACTCAACAGTGTGGTGCCTCCAGTCAGGTTGGTTAGTGACCTCACGTTAGACAAACATGCTACCTACTCTGTTTACCAGAACAGGTTTCTAAAGTACAGTATTCCTAATGTAGACGTCAGCTTCATCTTGTTGTCTCGTAGACCGACCACCAAGGAAGGCCTCAGATGGATGGATGTGTGAGTATTTGCACACTCCTCGGCGTATAAACGAGCGTTGGACCACTGTTGATGCAGTTCGATTGAGGCGTAGTTACTAACTTTATAACTCCATATCTTTTATGAGATAACACATATGTCAAAGGGAGCATGTTACTGTAATAATCTTCATTTTGTGTTCTGGTGGATTTAAGGTGTCTGTTGGAGTAGGACTACATTTACCATGCTGCAGCAGTTCTACTGTCACATCACTGCAGTCTCGTTTTGTTTGGGACTGTGATACTCATTATGTTTTATTAACTATTTGCTCTTCAGTTTTGTTTTTTGTTATGGGGGGGACCAAAAAGAGCAACTCCACTTGTTCCCAAAGATGTTTTCATTCCTTCGTTCCCGAGTGTGTTGGTTTTTTGCACATCTTCCAATCCGACATCCTTTTTTTTTTTTTTTTTTTGTCTTCTGTGTAACCATTAGTTTTCTCTGAAATGTGCCTGAGTAAAAAAAGAGGAGTTTTAATTTGTTTTTAAAGTTTTGTGTGGTTTAGTTTGAAACGGAGCTTCAGATGTTCGAGCATAAAGCAGCAGGCTCTGATAAGAATGTTACCTTGCTTAGACCTTTAAACTGTAAGTGATGGACGTGGACTGGTGGGCTGAGTGTGTGCGCATGGTGTGTGTGTGTGTGTGAGCTGAATACATGTAGACGATGTCTGACTCCTGGTCCTGTTTAAAAGTAAACTGAGTGACGAACTGAAAACTGTGGTGCTGCTCGTGTTATTTTGAGATGTTAAGGATCAGGTGAAGTGTTAGAAGTCGAGGCTGCAGCAGAACTCGTTTGTGACTTGTTTAAATGCTTATGGATAAGAGATGTGTTTTCCTGTGCGCAGGTGACACATGCAGCTCAGACCCTGAGATGTTCAGTTAAACCTTGGACATGCCTAAAACAAGCACATATACAAAAGTTAAAGGCAAAAAGAAACGTAACGAGGATAAATGCAGGTGCCATTAACGCTCCCATCGCCCCCGAGCCACCGTGACCCAACCAAGACCAACGGCTGTTTGAGTCCACAGGCGAACAACTTCAATTTCTCTGGTGCATAAGATTATTTTAGCTACTCTATAACAAACTTCTCAGTTCTCAAAGGAAACAACTCATATTTCATCTGATTATTACTGAATCACAAAGACTTGTTTAAAAAATGTTTCCTCCTCAGTCTCGTGTGCATGGCTGGTTTCTGTCATTTGCAGAAGGAACCCAGGACCGCTCCAGGCCATGGGTCAAGGCAGTGTCTGTGGGTGCACACAGGCGCTGAGGCAATTCAGTCCAGAGTTCACCTGCAGTGTGTTGGCACGATCCGGTCTTGTTACCAGCAGGAGCCGATTGATCAGAGACTGACCTGTGGTGAATGATGTCACAGATAAAGACATGAGCAGCACAGCGAGGGAGCATTAGCAGCAGAACTAAGGGAAAACTCAGGAAACCCAAGCAGATGTAAGAAAGCCATCTTGCATGGTAACATTTTCAGTGTGAAATTACAAAATATTTCACCTGCTTCCTTCTGTTGCTGAAGAGCTTTAATTTTATTAAATTCAATTATGTTTATTTAAACAGCACCAAGTCACAACAGAAGTCTTCTCAGGGCACTAAACAGAAACATTCACATACATAATAAAAGCAAGTTCAAGTTCTCTGGATTGTGTTGAATCTTCACTCTGTCTGAGTCTCCCGTTCTGAGCAAACACGAAGGAGACGGTGGGAAGGAAAAACTCCCTTTAACAGGAAGAAACCTCCAGAAGAATGAGCGGCCATCTGCTTCAACCGGCTGGATTTGAGAGGACAGGAGGGAGAAGTGAACACAGAATGGCGGGTCCAGGTTTATAGGAGGAACGACAAAAAACATGTTAAGATAAAAATAATTACCAACATGTAGAAGAGTAAGTAAAGACAGAGCAGAGTGAGGACATGTGGTCAGTTTGTCCAGCAGTCTAAGCCTATAGCAGTAAAACCAAGGGATAGCTCAGGAAACCCAAACCAGCCCTAACTATAGGATTTATCAAAAAAGGAAAGTCTTGAACCTAATCTTAAAAATAACCGTATCCTTTTAGGAGATTGATACTGTGTGAAGCCTAAAGAGCTGTGAGTGTCATCATCTATCATAAATACTGTATATACTGGTAGATGTTTCATATTTGCTTTAATAAATGTTTGAGTTCTCACCAGAGCAGAGAGTATGTAACTTAAAACAACGAGTCAGTGTGTCCGTCCTCCATTAATTAACTTTTTTTTTTTTTAATAATGCTGCCATGCCCTGATGCATGCTCAATAATCCGGGTAGAAAAATCTAAAAAAAGCTAAGTCTGGTCCTCTGGACATTCAAAAAACAAAACTTTTATTGTTTTGTTTTGTTTTTTTTGAATGTCCAGAGGACCAGACTTAGCTTTTTTAGAATGCTGCCATGCGTTTTGACTAAGTTAAATATATTACTGCTTATGGTGCCTGTTTGTTCTGTTGATGTCATCAAGAGAAGCAAACATAACATTTTCTACACAAAATTTACTAAACGCACCTAGAAAAACTATTTATTTGATTTAAAACACTTTCATAGTGTGATTTACTCTGATCAGTTTTCCTTGGATCCTTCATAGTTTTGGTTTTGATGTGTCTGGAAATGTTTCTTATAAACTCCAGGACTCCAAAAGGAATTATTTCCTGCTTAAATCAGTCCCACCCTTCACAGCAGGGAGGTGGACACATTGTTTTTAATTCTTTAGTGGTCCAAATGATCAGCTGTTGGCCTGAGTGTTCATGGGGGAGGCATCCCAGCTGTACCGTCCCTC
Organism: Simpsonichthys santanae; assembly: GCA_031762415.1. Lineage (NCBI taxonomy): Eukaryota > Metazoa > Chordata > Actinopteri > Cyprinodontiformes > Rivulidae > Simpsonichthys > Simpsonichthys santanae. Next base: position 8,581,219 of record JARVLU010001354.1, read on the forward strand.
ACGTCACACCTAATAATACACCCTGACAACAGACAGGAGTGACACCAGTGTTGGGGGGCCTGAGCGGCTCACTGGGGGCTGACCAGGACTATATATAAGGTCAGACTGAGGAGGCAGACAGAGCAAAATAACAATCGAGCCTGTTGAAACAGCCATGTCACAGGTACGTAACGTCACATGTTGGGTACATTTAGCCTTTGGTTCAAGCGTGAGTCCAGATATTCACAGAACCACTCCTGATTTCTTCTCTGAAGCCAGGTGAAGTGAGGAAGAAGCGTCCACCCATGAAGGAGGAGGACCTGAAAGGAGCTCGCAGTAAACTGGGGCTGAAGGGCGAGGTCAAGAGTAAGACCTATGAGGTCATGGCAGAGTGCGGTGAGTAAACTCATTAATGTTACTGTTTTTAACAAAGAAAAGTAAAGCTAATAATACCAGGTCCAACACTGACTCTAGTCAAGTCCACTTTATTTGTAGAGCACATTTAAAACAGAACTAGGTAGGTACATATTCTAAATTAATAAAATAAAGGCTGAGAAGCATAAACATGAAAATAATTTAAATATCAGGGCAGGGGACAGTGGCTAATCTCATACTTACCGTTTACAACTTGTACAGAATTCTGCCGCCCGCTTTTTGACCAACACACGAAAATATGAACACATCACTCCTGTCC
>JARVLU010001354.1:8589833-8600415 GCA_031762415.1 Simpsonichthys santanae
AATCGGTATACGGCTGAATCGGTATACGGCCAAGCCGTTGGAACGGATCTCGGCCGTAAACCGGGGACCACCTGTATTTCTGTTTCCACGTCCTTGCTTTGCAGTCTTGAAGACGAAAATGAAAATGCAATTTGGATAATTCATTTTAAATTTTATTTATGAGTCAAAACTTGCAGCTTTATTTTGAAACTAAAAAGCATTTCTATTACTCCATTTTAATTTGAAATATGAGACTTTTCTGCTTCCATACCCTTTGACACAATCTCTTCATTTCTCTTTCTGTCCAAATTCAATCCACGCATCAGGAGAAACACACACACACACCTTCCTTTACAATCCCCTCTGCTGACCTCTTCTTCATCTCCCACAAGGCCTTGGGGCGAGGCGGCTCGGCACCACGCAGTTATTCAAAGCCTCAGGCAGCTTCTCAACAGGTCGGAGACGAAAACAGACAGAGGCAGTACTAAAGAAAGCAGCTGATTATTTACTGCTTAGCATGTGTCTCGAGTCAGCTGCGGGCGGATGGACTTCTTTTTGTTTTGATACAAAGATATGAGACTTTGCAAAGTGCATACTTTTTTTTTTTTTTTTTTAGTAATTGCCTGCTATTGTTTTCACTGTTTCTTCAGAAAACTATAAATATAAATAAAGAAAATTAAGCTTCAGGAACTAATTTTCTGCTTTGATCAGTAATTGCTTTTGTAGATTCCCTTGTTGTTTCAAACTCATCCTTTTAAAACAGTAAAACAATGATTTTTTTTTCTCCTCCAGCTGTAAATTAATTTGTTTAATATATTTCATTTCATTTTAATCCCATGAAACAGGAAATAAAAGCAGTGGGGATGCTGTGATTGGATTAAACGTCGTCTTTGTAAACACTGTGACCCATGTCTTTGACACGCCTCTCTTCTCCTCTTGAACACATTCTCTTCATAACACCAACGCCCAGAGATGAAGGTGTCTTTTAAGAGAGGACATGGGATGGGGAGGCAGACTTTGGAGTCTTTGTTGGGCGCACGGGCCTGTGTTTTGTGTCGGTTTTGTTCTTCTAAATCCTCCTCGGTTGGTGTTTGTCTCCGAGCTCTGCTTTGAGCGATTAGGGAAGAAGGTTTGAACAGCTTGGGTGAATGAAGACGTAATTCCAGCTCTTTATTGTCGCTTTGACTGGTCCTCCTTTCATATCGAGAAGCGACACTGCTTTGAATATTAGCCGCGTTGAAGGTTTGCACTTTAAAGAGATGCAACCTGAGCGTTTTTGCACAGTTTCCGTGTCCCATTGGACTCGAGCGGGGCCTGGTCTTCGTGGCCTGGGAGGCTCTTGTAATGGACGAGCGCTGTCGGTAAACCGCGCCACCAGAGATGAGCCGTATCACAAGAGGCATCGCTAGAAATCCGAGTTGTGCCATTAGACAGAGAACGGTGGTATCTTGAGGGAGAAAGGAAGGGGAGAGACACAGAATGGATTGTTCCACAACAGACTGACGGACCTTTTAGCCTTATCTTTCTGAGCTACTCTTACAGAAAACCAAGGAGAGCAGGGAAAAAATGCCTTTCCCATTCTCTCCTCTCCCTCTTTTCCCAATTTCATCTTCCTTTGTCCCTTTTTTCCCTAAACATCTTCTTAACTCCTAAACTTCTTCCATTGTCCCCCTACCTTGTTGTTTAATATCTCGTTTCCTCCATCACTTTTTAAACCCCCTCCTCAACTATTTGCAACCATTTCTGAGCCTGTTTGCTGCCGCAGATTGTTAAAAAAAAAAGATGTAAGACGCCTCTGAGTATCAGCAGCAATCCTCCCTGTAAAATAGATCCTTCTCGCCGTCTTAGCCTGTTAATGCATGACAGCTTTTCAGAAGGTCCACATGCCGTTGCAAGAACGTCTTATTTGCATTTGTTTACACGTGCCACTCTCTGCACATTTGGATTTTCTGCATGTCGCTGCGTTTTGGTGCAGCCCCCTTGCTCATATCTTGATACACACACATAAACACACACACGGGCAACGGTATTTGACAAGTGTGAGCCGTCCCTCTCCTCCCTCTCTGACAGAATGAAACGGATGGATAATTAGATATCAAAGGAAGGCAGGCTGGGTGTGGCGAGGCGCGCGGGCCCCTACGATGGTAAAGCACTTATTAATGAGATAGGCCTTATCTGCTCTCCTCCCAGGAATTCTGCCTTTGATCGGTCCCGACTCTGGACTTAATACATTTTTGATTGATAGGCCAAGATGACAGAGAAAGGCGGTGTGAATGGGGTGGATGGGTGCCGGGGAGGTGCATGTGCATGAAGAAAAGGGGATGATGGGGGGCAACCCCTTTGATGCAAGTGCAACAATGGCCTTCACATGATTAAATAACTTATGACTATACAGTATATATATAATGGGATACATTAGGAAGGGCACAAAGGTCTCAGAAATGTTTACACGATGAATAAGTCTGTTTCACAAACCTGAGCACTACATTATATACAAACAGTCATAAAGCTCGTCATCCCTCTGCCCACACAGACATCATTTCACTGGGACAGTTCAAACAGACAGGCCTGTTCAGTCACCTTAACCCTCAGCTATAACTCACACACAGGCACCAGAAAATCTTTTCCCTGAGACAGAGCAGGCGAAGGGGCAGGCCTGTGGAGGAGGACTGAGATAAGGCCCCGTCCCCATCTTGGGATGAGTTATAGCCCACCCAGGAGGATGTGGCTAGCAGCGACCCACCCGGACGCGCTGCTCGGCATGCTGGGATTGGCGGCGCACTCCCCGTTGGTGAGGCGGCGGGCGACCCCATCGACAGAGATAACAGCCCCGCTCTCAGTAACACCTTGACCAGAGGAAGGAGAGGCACTGAATCACTGAGCGCACGCACACGCACAGCCTCCGCCCGACAAGAGGTGACTGAGCGTGACATTACAGGCCTGCGTCACCTCGTTGTGAGTCTCTGTCAGCGTGAGGCGTCGAGTAAATTAAAGCAATAACTGCTGCTCCATCACCTGCCCATCACGCCCCATTTATTACTGCGCCAACAGGCGGCGTGGGCTGATCGATCAGAGCGACACGCAGGCCTTCAAATCAATCACGCCAACAAAGGTAGGGGGGAGAAGAGGGGTGTTGTCAAAGAGGACCACAGCTGCGTTTGTGGACGAGTCCAAGAAAAGTCCTTCGTGCAAACAACTCCAACTTCCAGTCTGGGTGTGGTCTGCTCTCTGAAACAGTTTTAGCATGTCTGTTTATTTGTCCTTTAGTCTTTGGGCACCTTGAGATGCTCAATTCACAGTCCAGGACGAGTCATTGACCACAGACACAGTTCAGACAGAGCGAGCTCTGATGCTGGACGCAGCGTCGTCTCAACGAGAGGCACGACCAAGAGGAGGCTCCGAGCAGAGATGGGCTGCGAAGCGAGACTGCACGAGGAGGGGGGTTAGATGATAAGAGTGGGACGAACTGATAGAGCGAGTGGGGTGGAGGGGGGGAGAGAGAAAATGATTAAAAATAGCAATCACCCGGTGGAAACTGATAAACCAAGCAGTCGTTAATTGGAAGCGTGCAACTCGTGGGGATATGGTTGGATTAGATTCACTTCCTCCCTTTTTCTCTGAGTCTCCTTTTCCTCCAGCTCTTTCTTCTCTTCTCGTGTGTCGAGCTAAAAGTCTTGGAAACAGCGACCAAATAATCACAATGAATGCGATACTCTTAAAACTTGAAAACTTGAATGGGAGATATTAGCGTTCTTCTTTCTCACTGTGTGTCTGAAACAGTGAAAGACGTGAAGGAGGGGGCATTTTCAAAGATGGAGAGACCAAGAGTGAGGAGGGAGTTGCTGTTTTTGAGTGATCTTGGGTTCGGGGGCATATAAGAGATGGGAGATGGTCCATAAACAAAGGTTTGACAGCACACCCATCACCCCGGCAGGTCTGCCTTGTGCTGCCTAGATAAAGCGAGGCTGCTTCCTCCTGTATCAACACCATCCATCATCCATCTTCGCCTGCCCACCCGCCCTCTTTGCTCGCCCTCTCGTCAGCCTCTTTCACTCCCAACACCTGCAGCCTCCGTCCGCTTTTACTCATCGGGTGTTTGACGAAACTTCCAGTGGAATACATCTAGAGCTTCTCCGTTCTGACCAACCTTCAGCTGAACCAAAGTTTTGCTGCTCAGAGCGGAGTTGTCCTTGAATCGCAGGCTCTCCGTTCGTCCAGGGGTCGTGGTCTTCAGTGATTTATGCATCTTAAATTTAACTTTGAAAAGGATGAACATTAATCATTGACACGTCCACCCTGCTCGGCGCCTGTATCTCTCGCTGTTCACTTTTTGTCTCGCTGACTCGTGAAGTGAAAGGTATTGTTGTCTTTTAATTTTCTTTTTCTTTCGAGCATTCGACGACGATTTGCTCTCGGCGGGCAGTGCTCGTCAAATCAGACAAAGCCGCCATTTGACTGAGCTTTGGCAAAACGGTGTTTTCCAAAACTAGCTTGACGAAGTATTAAACCGTGATTTTGAAAAGTGCAGCCCCCACAGAATGACCCTTCAGGCCACCATTGTTCCCTCGTCAATTTGGGTTTTGTGAGCATCTCCTTCCTTTCTTCGTTGCTCAAGGGAAAAGGAAATTATGCAAATGGAGATGGGCACCATGAAGAAAGACTGTTGACATCTTCCATACATGCTGCCCCCCTAAATACACACACTTCATGCACACACCATTCAGTTAGCTCACTCTTGGCCCAGTTTGGCCGGTCTGTCTGTTTTGGCTGTCTCTCAAACATACTTTAACAATTGCAGCCATATTACCTGCGCCTCCTCTTTTCTTCTATCCATCAGTGGCCATTTTACTCTGACCAGACAGGCGCTGAGACGAGAAGACAGAACACCGTCTACCACTGCAACAAATAATACCGTGTTATCTCACTCTAGAAGAAAGTGTAAGAAAATATATTGAAGGAAAAGTGCATTTTGATCTGCCTCCGTTTTAAGCAGCATGATGAACGACGCTTTGTTGCTTCAAACCTTCTGACAAACAGAAACTTTGCAGATGCAGCTCCAGCGTCTTCGGATCCCGTGAGTTTCACTGTTCAGAGGGGAATTAAGAGATAAGGAGGGACCTGCAGCCCGAGCAGAGCAGTGAGGATGGGAAAACTGATGAAATAAAGGACAAATTAAAAATGAATAAAAGCCAAGAAATAGGAAAATGGGTAATCAGTTGTGCAGAGTAATGAACAGAGCGCAGATATTACTGTCTTTATGTGCCAGGGGGGTTGAAGCTCTACGTCCTCACATGAGCTACAAATGAAAGAGAAAAGAGCTAAAACCTCATGATTCTCTGCTGTAACTTTGATTCATTCAAACAGTCTGTGACAAAACAAGAACTTTTAGTTTAGTTTTCAGTGAACAAAAACTCAGTTTAAATTAATTCAGCAGTTTGAACACGGGGTTGTTTTTGCCTGTTGTCATCAGCTCAGAAACTAAATCTAATATACTGAAATTAATAAAATTAAGAAATGATGTTCAGTTTAAACCAAACATACCTGAAAGCTGAATTATGAAGCATTATTTACAGAGTAGCAGCTGAAAGTAAAATATTTCTGTATCATAAGGTGGCTGCTGTGGTCAAATGTTTATTTTCAGTTTAAATTATGTGAAGGAAGCTCTGCCCATTCACTGATTCTTCTGCATGACATAAAAACCAGACTGTAACAACATTTAGATGTAATAGTTTTGTTCGATGCTGTAATATTTTAAACACAAAACTCTAAATTACATAATCTTAAAATTCAATAAACGCACCACAAGATGTTGATAAAATCAAAATTTTAGTTGTTAAAAATGAACAAATTGAAGTATTTATCTATTCAGGGGCAACTCTGCATTTAGTTATTTGATCTAATAAATTTATGAATTCTAATCATAAATCATCCCGTTTGATCAAAACACATTTATTGATGAACATTTTTAGTTTGAGGTCTGTCAGAAATGCTCTAGAAACTCCTTCTCAGTTTCTGTACTTCATGTCTGCTGTTGTTAGGGTATACTCCAAACCAACAAGATGAATAAATAAAAATATGTTGCTATCAGAACCATGAATTACATTGATGATGTACAAATTACAATGGGATGTGTATATTTTAGTTGTTTTGACTGAAAATGCCTAGAAGTCTATTATTCATTGTAGAACATGTGTTTTATTGATACGTCAGAAAACTTTTTAAATAATGCAATACAGTGTACTGTACTCATTTTGTCTGGTCAAAGACATTTGAACATTATGAAACAGTTTCAGAATTAACTATTCAAAACTGAAAGTTTTAGATATTTCCTAATTCATATAAACCACATGAAACAAAACTAACTATCATGTTTTAAGTCTTTAGTTCTAATTGTCTTCTCTCTTCAATAAAGCTGACGACTGTTCTCTACCTACAGTACCAGCAGAACCATCTTTGTAGAACCTGCTATTTCTTAATGGCGTTATCTAGGCAGACTACACACAGAAAGCCCGGATAAGCTGAACTAGCTCTGATAATCAGCAAATCAGGGTTTTAGAATTGAATGCACCAACTCGTCTCATGAAGTTTGGACCTAAACATTTTTCCTGTTTATATGAGGGAGTCAAATCCCGTGGCTCCATTTGTTTCAAAGAGTCGGTCAGTTTTGAACGCTCAGCGATGTCACATCATGCGGCTGTATGTAATGATGCAAGTCGTACAGGACTTGCACGCATCCAGCCTCCTCTCCCGAGTGCATGCTTCCTGCACACCGCAGCTGCTCACCTCCCCCTCGCCTGTTCTTCTAGTTTCAGTTGACAAGCAAAGGAGGAGCACGTGTCTGCATCTGAGGAGGAAAACATGAAGAAATCACAAGAAGATCAATGTTTTATAAAAAGGAACTGCTCTCAACGTCTGTGACTCAGTTCACATGTTTCAAAGATCCTCTCGAAAGATCTGACTCGTTCGCAAACATCACATCTCTATTAAATATGTCTATCTATCATGACCCAAAGCAACATGTGCTCGTCAGAAGGAAGCGACCCACCATGTTGCACCAACAATGAAACTTTTATATAATTTCAAAGATAATCATAAACACAAGAGCAATATTTACAATTCAAAATTAAAATGTTAATACATTTTGTGGGGGTTAGATCATCTTTGTTTCACTTCTCTGGTTTTCTATTTATTTCTGTTTCAAATGTCAGGTGGGGCAGCACGGTGGCTCAGTTGGTAGAGCTGTTGCCTCTCAGCAAGAAGGTCCCCAGTTCAAATTCTAGCTTGGGGGCCTTTTTGGATGGAGTTTGCATGTTCTCTCCGTGCATGCGTGGGTTTTCTCCAGATACTCCGGTTTCCTCCCACAGACCAAAAACATGCATGTTAGACTGATTGGTAACTCTAAATTGTGTCTAGGTGAGAGTGACAGAGTGAATGGCTGTTTGTCTCGTTTGTCTCTACGTGTCCCTGTGATGGACTGGAGACTTGTCCAGGGTGTCCCCCGTCTCTCTCACAGTGACAAATGGAAATGGGAACCAGTAACCTCTGTGACCCGAAAAGGAAGAAGAGGGTAAAAGATGATGGATGGATGGAAATGTTAGATACTTCTAACTATTCTATTCTGACCAACTGGGATTTTGTCTCAATCAATGAAAAGGAAAGAGATTTTTTAAATTGCATGACATTCTTTTGTTGTTTTTTAATCAATGAATGAGCCAAATGTAGTTAACTGTTACTGAATTTTTAAATGCCTAAATCCTAACATGCCCCACCATCCACTATTATACGACCTGTGTTTTATCTTTACGTTTGTTTCATCTAAATAAAGGTTGAATGAATGAATCTTTTGGAGAAGGGTCTATGTTCACTTCCTGGTCGTTTCTTGAGGAATAAATTTGTCCCTCTCGTGAACGTGACGTGACGTCTGGGAACAATGGTAGGTTCATGATGCGCTCATGGCCGCACATCCTCAGCTCTAATGATGATGATCTTGAGTCACGTGCCCAAAGAAAGAGTTAACTTCCTTACACTCACCATCGCTTCCATTAACCCCCATGACTCAGCTGCTCTCACTAACCCCATCCCAGTTTAGTGGTCACACATCAAACAGCCTGGAATGACTACACCCTCTTTGTGGCAGGACGGACACGATCAGATCTGACATGAGCGGACTGTGAGTGGAGAAGCATTTGTGTGAGCGTGTTCATAGGAACAGCGTTTCATGATATTCGTGCTGAGGAATGTTTGGAGTTGGAGGTCATGTGAAACACTGCTGGCACTCTGAATAACCTTAAGGAAAGCTATCACGACACGACCCGGAAGTTGTCGGGTCATGTGTCAGGGCAAAAGGCTCAACTCTGTTGACAGCAGCCTTTCCAATCCATACACAAGTCTCACTCCTTAACTTCCTGGGAACCTTACTCCCTGGCTGTTCGCTTTAAAGAGCTCAGAAAACACACAGACACGACTGAGAACGGACTATTGTTAGTAGTTTGAATGTCAGGGGGTTGTTTTTGTAAAGGTGAGAGGAAAACTCCCCCCAGGAAGTGTAGTGATAGACCGATCAGAACCACATCTTTGGTTTACAATTTGGAGAACGGTTTCCCAGAACTGAACCGATCAGTGTTTACAGGTCTAACAGAGGGATGAAGATGAGCGGAGGAAAGGCCGTTTCAAAAGAAAATCACGCAGTTCAGGTTTCGTGTTAAACAAACAGAGAGGATTTTTGAACGGCCGCAGATGGAGGTTTCTGAAAGTTAAGTAAATTAGTGCCAATTTTGAAAGAGTAATTTAATTTTCAGAGAAAACAAATGGTGGAATTTTAATCGAGCGCAATAGTGGCCAGATGAAATGAGGTCAAATGAAGCGAGACCGATGGGGAGACTAATGATGTGTGCGGGCTGCTGCCACAACAATTATCTCAAAGCAATCGTTTTCATAAAGAGCAGAGGTAGACAGGGTCATAAAATGGTTCTCACTGATTGTAGTATCCAAATAAACCAAAGTACTGGTGACAAACCTACAGACGTATATTCAGGTTTGTTTATTTGTCATAGGCAAGATCAACACAAGGTCAAGAGTGCAATGAAATGCTGAGGACAAGAAGTACCGTCTTGACTCGCCATTAACAACAACAACAAATACCAAAGCATGCAACATAAATACAGAAACATGGAGCCAAAAGTGAAAAGGAAATAAATCTGCAGCAGCATGGTGCTACTGGCAGAGTGGTTCTGATGAAGTCATCTTAGCATGGTCCAGTTACTGTTAGCAGTGTGGTTCGGTTAGCGGCGTCAGGGCCCGCACAAACCTCCATGGGGTCCACTATTTCTGCTAATAATGTGCATTACTGCAATCATCAGTCAGATGATCAGATCATTTACTCACCTAACATGAACTCACTGCAGCTCCGACAGCTCTGTTTACATTATGCAGGGTGCAGGGGTCAAATCCATTTTCATTTTGGGCCACATCAAGCTCATGAATGTCCTCAAAAGGCTGGTCATGGCAGAATGTACTGATAAAATGACCTATTAACAGACTGATAAAATATAACTTTCTCTGCATTCAATGACTACTTCTGAATATTGAATATTTTATATTTGAGTAATTTGGCATTATAAACATAAAAACTGATTTGATTTGACAGAGTAATATTGAAACACACAACTGTTATCCTGACATTGTTTCTGTAGGGTGTAGAGGGCCACAGAAATGGTTATGGCGGGCCGGATTTGGCCCATGGACTTTGAGTTTGACACATGCGATCTTGTGGTACTAAAAGTAACAAACGAAAAGTAAACACCAGTATTCAAGGTATTTTACAGCAAAAGTGTCATCTGGTTTATTATCTTTGGTTCCAAAGAACTGCAACAGTAACGTTCTAAATAAGTACAGTAATTTGTAGGGCAAGATCAACAACAAACTGATAAAATAACTTAGATGCATAAAAATGAATTAAAACGTGCAATAACTGACAGAATGAAATAAAATAAAATATAAAATATAAAGTTGTTTTTTTTCTTTCTGCATGTATAGAGAATGATTTCTACATATTCACACACACATACAGTATATGTATATATGAGTTCTTGTGGCTCAATGAGACTACCTGTATAAATAAAGGGTAAAGAAAAAAAAGAAAAAATATACAGGTCAACCTCGGTTTACAGCCCTCTCGGTTTAAGTTTTTTCGCATTTACGTTCATATTTGTACAATAATTATTAATATAATACAGTACAGTACAGTATAAAAAAAAACTATTATTATTATTTTTTTTTAATGTGCTTTTTTCATGTGTACAGTACATTGTTGCAGCTGTGGTTGTTTTAAATGGCTTTACAAATAACATATTATTATTATTATTATCATTTTTTATTATTTTAAACCGGAAGTTCCCGGCAGTTTCCGCCCGCCATTGTTGTTTACATTTTGCTGGCCGGGTTGAATGGCTGAGCTAGACCCCACATGCGTTGTCGGCTGAAAAGCATTAACTGCAGCCTTATCAGCTCTGTTTGTCACGGCGAAGGAATAATACAGCTGCTATCGCTCCAGCCAGTCCAACCAGCAGCAGGCTGCGTTCGGACCCACCGGACTCTGCTATCG
>JARVLU010001354.1:8637551-8647892 GCA_031762415.1 Simpsonichthys santanae
TTTTTTTTTTTTTTTTTTTTTTTTTTTTTGTGTGCAGGAACAAGACTGTGCATTACCAAAAGGAACCTGTTTACCACTGGAAAACATGGTGGTGGCAGCATCATGCTGTGGGGTTGTGTTTCCTCAGTTGTAGCTGGAGTTTTGGTTAATGTTGGTGAAATCTTAAACAGTTCATAATACTTGAATATTTTTGGCCTAAAAGATTCAGGTGTGTGCTAGAAAGCAAAAAAAAAAAAAAAAAAAAAAAAAAAAAAACAAGGAGGATATTAATTTTAAAATTGGCATTGACATCCACACGTAATTGGTCTTAGCAAACACAGCGACAGGTGATCAGCATTCAGTCAAAGAATGCTGGGCTTTTATTTTTTGTGTCAGCGCCTTTATGTTGAACAGGTGAGGCTATCAACCACATCAGGACCTCGGAGGCTCAGACCAACAGCCTCAGACCTTTCTGGTTCACTTGAAACATCATTTCAGTGTTTCAGCCCCCGCCCTCGTTGAGACAAACTGAAGAGGCCCCACGAAAACACAAAAACAGACATATTTCATTTTAAATTAAAACCTTTTCAAAACATTATAAATTTACACAGCCAGCTTGTTTTATGGGTTTATCCAGAAAGCAGATTTATATTGACCAATATATGTTCAACGTTATAAATAATTTGTTGTAGGTGTGTGTGGAGAGGTTGTTATTCTGTTCGAGGTAAAACTTAAAAAATATTAAATAAGCAAATACTCAACATTGAACTTGGCCTTAAACCACATCCAGATCTGTGTGAATCACAGTGTTTTTGTGTTAATATGAATTCATGAGTAGGTGACACTTGAACCATTTTGTAAAGCTGATGTGCATGCTGCCTACAAGCTAAATAACAAGGACTTCTATTTGCTAAGAGAAGTCTGCTTCATACACATCATCTGATTGTGTAAAGATCCAAGAGTTAAAACTATTTGAACGATGTCTGTCATGAGCTGACTATCAGCGCTCCTCTCATCGGCTCAGGCCTCCCTCCCTTTTTCTCTTATCTGTCTCTTTCTGCTGTGACAAATTTTAAGACTGCTCTCCATTGATTTACGTGTTTTCTAACCAGGCAGACAAAGATCACAAAACTCCCCAACGTGGGCCCTAAAGTCATTATTTTTCTGTTGGATATTTTGTCATGTAGACATTAATGTGTTTTATTACATGGAAGGAAATTTGTTTTATCCACCATGACTCATTTGTTATTGCTCTTAGTCAACTGTAAGAGTTGCCGTCAGAGAACTATTTTAAATGGCAAGACATTTGAGTGTTTGTGTGTGTGTGTGCATAGCTACCTGATGTTTTCCTTCTGCTGTCATAAAAACACTGCGGCACTACAGCTGACCTCTTTAAACAAAGCATCAGGGTAAGACAGAATCTCAAATGTATTGTATTTGTTGCTAGAGGTTCACTACTTCTGGCTCGTAGTTGGCATTTTCCTTCTTTTTACTAGCATTTTACAATTTCTGACTCTAAATTAGCTTGTGGTGATTTTACTAGCATTTTACTACTTCTGCAATAAGCTAACTCTTTTGTGCTTGTTGCTAGAGTTTCATTATTAATAGCCCTTAGCTAGCAAATTATTTGCTTTTGCTAGTGTTTTGCTACTTCTGCAACAATACTTGTTGCTAGAGTTTTGCTAGCTCTTAGTTAGCAATTTCCTTCATTTTGCTAGTGAATCAAAGATCAAAGAAACAAGTAAGTACATGAAAATCAAGTTTAAAAAGAGAACTGTTTATTTGTTTTGTCTCCATTTTGGTGACTTCTTCCTCTCCAGAAGGTTTTGTGTTTTTTTACAAAGTGATGGAGGCTTTTTGAATTTCTCGGAGGTTTGCTCAGATATGTCAGCCGTCACCACATAGGAGGACTGGAAGATGTCTCTGGAAAGAAGTCTTTATCTGAGACATCCCTCACCAGATGATCAGGGGTTAGAGGAGTTGGTCTGGTTCTTCTTGAGTCTTCTGCTTTTTGCGCCGTAACTCCCTTTTCTCTCTCAGCTGCTCGGCGAGCTGATTGTTGATCACCTTCTGGTTTTCGAGTTGACTTTTGACTTGTTCCAACTCTGTGGTAAAATTTTTCTCAGACTGGGAGTAGCTGTTTTGCAGAACAGAGATCTCTTCAGCCATTTTCTGCTGGGTAGCCTCTTTCTCAGCTTTCAGGATGACAATCTGCTCCTGGTATTTCGCCTTACTCTCGAAACAAGCTTGGACCTCTTTGCTGAACTCGTCCATCATGCATTCTGAAATGCATTTAAAGGATATAGAATTAATTTCACTGTCAGCTTGTAGTCGATAGAGAGATGTTTTCATGTCATCCAGTTTGTTCTTCAGTTTAATTTCCTTTTCCTGATATGTTTTTCTTAGGACTTCAAACTCACGTTGCATGTTCTCTGCACCAGCTTGGTTCAGGTGGATCTCCGTGGCTTGTTGTGGTAAAGACAGAGCCTGCTGACGCACAGAGACAATCTCAGATTGGTACTTTCTGCTCATATCTTCGTATGAGAGCTTGACTTCCATCAGCTGATTTTGGAGTTTGCTGTTAAGATCTTTTTCCATCTGAAGTTCAGACGATAAGTTCTCCACACTGTTGATGTGAGCAACTTTTAGTTCTTCATAGTCCTTCTGAAGTAGTTTTTTCTTCCTGTGTCTGATGGAGCTTTGTACCAGAGAGGCGATCTTGGCAGAGCTGAGAGTTTCAGCATCTGCATATTTTTGCAGTCTCTCATATTTTTGTTTGGATTCCTTTTCCTTATTAATATAAATCTTCTTCAGTGACTTTTGTTTTTTAAGCTGGGCCTTTGTTTCTTCAAGGTCTTGCTCCAGCTGGCATGCTCGTTGGTTTTCCTCAAGCAGTTTAGCCTTTTCTTGGTTAAGAAGAGCATTCAGGTTGTTGATTTCCTGCAAGAGCATATTTTGATCCAGCGAAGCTCTCTGGTTCCTGCCTCGTCTAGTCGTCTGATATGCAGGTCTTGGAGTAGCCATTTTTCCATAAAAGTGCAACGCGGTGAGCTTAATCCTTAAAATGACTGTGATGTTTCCTTCTCTGTCCTGTTTTGTTTTTTGTTTGTTTACTTTTAAAATTACATTCTGCTACTGAAATTTAAACACAAACAAAGAAAAACATGAACATGAGCCAAGAATAAATGTCTGAATATATGAATTTAGGACAATATACTGGTAAATTGCTAAGCAACGGGAAAAAAAAGCCAAGCTTTTAGTTCGACATTCTATCTGTGCTTTATTTTTTTAAAGCAAAATGTAAACATTTTTCTTTTTGCCCTGCCAGGTTTTAAATTCCCCAGAGGCTTTTATTTAATTGTGTTTCAAACAATATTAATGGTGGTGGCCATGTTGGAGTAACAAAAAGGCAGAGTATTTGCTGAATCCTATACGATCCAGTAAAATCCAGTGACTCAGCCACTGGTTGTCATGGTGATCCCAGTATGTTTGGAGAGGAGAGAGGAGAGGGAGCTCACAGCACATCTCTTCAGACAGGCAGACAGAAACTCAGGTTCAAGGTTCTTTATTGTCACTCACTTCACATGTGGTACACGAGGTGGAACAAAATTGTATGCATAGGTCCCAGTAACACCCACATATAGCAAAAATATAAATAGTAAAAGAAACAGTACTAAGGATCTAAGATTTTTAACTAAGAAATGCACTAAACCAAGAAATACACTGAACAGTTCATAGTGCAAAACAACATGCTGAACAACAGCAGCACGAACATGAGTTTGTGTGAGCAGATGAGTATGAATGAACACAGCAGCATGAAATGAATCAGCAGCACAAGATCAAAAGTGTGGATGATCTGGACTGGAATTGAACAGGGAATGCAACGTGGATAGTCAGCAGCACATATCAACAATCAAGTGGCATTACAGTGATTTTTTTTCCACAGTGATAATCCTGATTAGGGATTTATGAGTCTAACAGCTTCAGGGTAGAAGCTGTTCCTCAGTCTAGTGCATATGGGTCAAACTCAAGGCCTGGGGGCCAAATGTGGCCCTTGCTGACATCTTATCTGGCCCCCAAGATCATGTGTGAAATATAAATACTTCTATTTCTTGAATTTTTTTCACCAATCTTTGATTATGATGTCAAAAGCACAACAGCGAACATCAAATGAGACCAATCAAATTCTCGCTGAGGAACCTGTGACCAAGAAAAGACGTTGGGTATCTGATTTGAGTTAACGTAGATTCTGAAATTGGCCCTTAGTTTGAAAAAGGCTTTAATTTTTACCCCCTTTTGTAAACGAGTTTGACACCACTGATCTAGTGGTTCTACATGCTCCAAAACCTTCTGCCTGAGGGGAGTGGGGCAAAAAGTCCAGCTCGTCTGAGCTGCCTGAGGAAGTAGCATCTCTGATGACCTTTCTTGATCAGGCTGGTGTTGTTGTTGCTCCAGCTGGGGTTGTTATTCAGGTGCACACCCAAGTACTTGTAGCTGGAGACCACTTCCACCACAGATCTTGGTAGGTGTGTTTTTTCCATCTGAAGTCCATGATCATCTCCTTTGTCTTCTTCACATTGATGTGAAGGTTGTTCTTCCTGCACCTGCTCTCCAGGTGTTCCACCTCCTGTCTGTAGCTGGACTCATTGTTTGTGATGCATCCAACCATCAATCATCTGCAAACTTTACAATATGACAGCCTGGATGGGTAGCTGCACAGTCATTTGTGAGCAGAATGAACAGAAAAGGGCTCAACACACAGCCCTGAGGGGAGCCAGTGCTGAGGGTTATGATGGTTGAGGAGAAGTTGTGGTTCCTTGCTGACTGTGGTCTGTTTGTTAAGAAGCCCATCAAATGGAGGGGTCCAGTCCTAGTGTGAGTAGTTTATCCATTAGGGTCCGGGGATTCATGGTGCTGAAGGTAGACATGAAGTCCACAAAGAGCATACAGATGTTGGAGTCCTTCTGCTCCAGGTGGGGGAGAGCAGTGTGGACCACAGAGGAGATGGTGTCCTCTGTTGATCGATTCTTACAGTATGTGTACTGGTGAGGGTCCTCGCTGATGTTGATGGTAGTTTTAATGTGGGTCATGACCAGTCTTTCGAAGCATTTAGCGACTATCAGGGTGAGAGCTACTGGTTTGTAGTCATTCAGACCAGTCACTGTAGAGCTCTTTGGGACTGGGATGAGGGTGGCGTTCTTCAGGCAGGTGGGAACACCTAAAGCCCTATTCGCACGGGATTAGTTTTACTTAAGGACTAGTGTAATCTCCCCAACGTCTGCTTTTTCTGTGGCACATTCGCACAGGATAACCAAAGCCTGAGATTTAGCTGAATTTTACGGACATCTTCCGGTTATGATGTTAACGCGCTGCATTGTCACGACCGGTCCGGTCCATATAATGTGCTTAATGTACGGTCCAGGCCGATTTCAGGCTTTGACGTGGTTTTATGAATCAGCACAAAGAAGACTAAAGAATACACATTATAAAATTATGTTAATCTACTTGTTGAGGAGGAGGCAGGTCCGACCGGCCGGTTTAAATAAGAGGTTAAAAAAAAAAGAAAAAAAAAAAAAGGTCATTTTAAGCTCAGATGGACAGCTGTCACCAGCTGTGCACCTGAGCGACTGCGTGTCCTCTGACCCGCCGGTTGAAATGGACTGGAGACCTGTCCAGGGTTGTCCCCCACCTCTTGCACAGTGATAGCTGGACATGGGCACCAGTGACTCCCACTACCTGAAAATGAAGAAGCGGGTATGGTGATCAGGCGATTGTCTTCGCACCTCCCGTCATCTGTGGTGAAGGAAGTAGAAGGAAGTAAAAACCGAAGTGAAAAGAAAAATACATTAACAAAATTAAAGAATTAAAATAAAAAAATAATTAAAAAAAAGCCGAAGCAAGCAGCACGTTCATTTAAAATAGCCTTGTTCTATATTTTTCCAAATAATTTTGCTTAGACAAACAAAAAAATGCCTCATTACATATCGGATCCTGTGCATTTCTGTCCAAATCACAGAGATGCCTATTCTCATTGGATTAGTATTATCACAGGACCTCAGAGTTCAGCAATAGTAGGTAATTTGCGGTGGACTTTTCACTTTACAAATTACTGACATGGCAGATTCGCATGGGATTAACAACACAGACAATCTCCGTAATTATTACAAATAGCATGTGGTCCCTAATCACGTGCAAATAGGGCTTAAGACTCAAAGAATAGCAGTCTGAAAACAAGACACATCAAAAACGTTCTTGAATCGCGAGTGGCAAAAACTTCTGGTGGCCATATTTGTAGTTCTTCATCATCCGTCTTGGATCAAAAAAGGCAGAATTTGAAACACCCCCTGTCTGTCCATCTGTCTGTTTGTTTGTCCTTCTTGTGAGCACGATGACTTGAAAAATAATTGTGGTACCAAGTTCCATTCTGGTGTGTAGCTGCATAGGAGTAAGAAAGGTTCTTTTTGAAAATTGTGTTGCCATGTTAGAATCCAAGAAGGCTGCCAGCTGGATAACTTCCTTTTTGATGTTGCTGCATCTAGGAGTGAGAGGGGTCCCCTATCAAAAACTGGATTGCGTTGTCAAAATCCAAGATGGCCACCACCGTATATATTTATGTAATCAATGTGACATTGAATGTGATAACTTTTAAAAATTTTGGGGTACTGACTTCCAGTTTGGTGTGGCACTGCAGCTAGGCATAAGAAAGTTTCTTATCAAATGTTGGGTAGCCAAGTCAAAATCCAGGATGACCTCAGCTATTTATATATGTAAAGCAGCCACCCTGATTATTTGAGGAAACTATAAAAATTAGAGAGCGTTTTCCTCAAATGATTGGGGAGGCCCAAGACTAATTTATGGTGTCCAAGGCCCCCATTGGCCACCCACAGACTCCACCTTTCAGTCTTCTCTTCTTCAACAGTATAACTCGTACCCACTTGAATATTTTGCTCCAAAAACGTTAAGGTTTACTTGCATTCCCTGTTCAGTTCCAGCCCAGAAAAACACTCATCTCAAAAACTACAAAAACATTGACTATTCCAATCCATCAGCGAGGGCAGCATCGACATACCACTTGTTCAATTTGGTTAAAACAATCTCATTAATGCAGATGCATTTCACAAATTATCGTCATTCGCATTACTATTAAACAAATATCCTAAAATGGTTTAGGACAGAATGTGGTGCACCAGTGATAGAAAACAAGGCATGCATGCTGGATGTCGACTCAAAAAGAAGAGGACGCCCTCGTGTTGTAGACCAAAGTAGCTTCTGTCTGTAAATAATGTCAACATTTAGTTTGCATAACTAGCCAGAGAGGAATGCTGTCATGTAAATATGTTTGTGTTGGAGAAGATCACTCTCACTAATGTTGTTTCCCCTAAAGAATCACATTCAACAAGTTTAACTGATATTTTATACTTGTAAGGTCAGATTTCTGGAAATGTTACATGAATAGACAAATATCACCTACATAGATGTATATGCATGAAGACCAGTCACAGAAAAAAGCACAAGCCTCGTTATCTGCTTGCTTTTATACTCTGTCTGTCTGTCTGTCTGTCTGTCTGTCTGTCTGTCTGTCTGTCTGTCTGTCTGTCTGTCTGTCTGTCTGTCTGTGTCTGTCTGTGTCTGTCTGTGTCTGTCTGTCTGTCTGTCTGTCTGTCTGTCTGTCTGTCTGTCTACAAACATACTTTGTATATACATGTAAAATAATGCAAAAGGAAGGACATTTGTACCTGCAGTAAAAATGAAATTTAAATTTGAAAATTAAAATTTCCTCTTAAATTACTAAAAAAAAAATTATTTTTTTTTTAGTTTGTTAAAAATTTTATTAGTAGTACATTTTGTAATGAAAAATTTTATTTCCATTAAAATTTAGATTTAAATGTCATGGATCCTATATACAGCAATGAGCAGTTTAGACTTTAAAAAGATGAGTCATTATGCAACTTTCTACATAGAAAATTTTCTTTTTAATATACGTATTTAACCTAAATGTAAAAAGTGTTTAGATTCATTAGATTTTATGACTTATTCTCATAATGGTCAAAATTTGTTTAAAACAAATAACCTTTGTATATTTGCAACTAAATATTGTTACTTTATTCAACGTTCTTTACCAACTAAAGGCCTTAAAACAATATTTTTGATTTATCAGCTGATTTTAGGAGGTGTTTCCTTGTTGTTGTCGTCACCTGTTGGTCCGTTTGAATCATTTTGAAAGAACACATCGTTCCACACAAAAGCACACAAGCCATGCCAACACCAGACTGGCCTTACAAACACTGCCGTTAGAAATAAATACCCGGGGGACTCAGAGAAGCTGTGGGCGGGGAGAGAAAATGTGGGAAAAGAGGGAGAAAATTGAAAACCAGAATGTGTAAAAATATGGACATGGAGAAAGCCACTGAGTGTCAGAGGGCAGTTGTATGAATCCATTATGGTGGAGCTGTAATTAAGAGGGACAAACAGAATGTGTAGAGAAATGGAAACCACAGCTTGCTGGGATCAATACGTCTCTATTCACATGAGGACTGGAGCTGTCCAGCTGTCTGAATGCTGAGTCTCACGGTCTGCTCTGAGACTCCAGCTCAAACATCAGGTAATTGTCAAACTATCTGTAAAAATCTGAAGTACATTGAGATACATAAAACACCTAGCAGGGAGCTAAATGAGGGAATTTAATGTCAGACACCTGTTGCATGCCGCAAAGAAAATGAAAAGACACGGAGAAGATAATAAAATCAGACTGACAAGACAAGAGCAAAGAAGACCCACACTGAGGAGATGATGACAAGAGGAGGGAGGAGCACTGATAACCTTGCTGGCTTAAAAGCTTCCTCCGGAGCCTAATCAGGCGTCCCAATTACAAAGACAAGCTCCCACTGCCCCCCACCCTTGCTGCCACCCCCCTTCAGCCTCCTGATGTTCCCCTCGATAAACAGCATTATTAATTAAATGGCTCCAATTGAATCTGTGTGATGGACGAGCCTCAGGATGATGAGCAACAAGGCCTGACAGAGCTTATTTCTACACGCTGGAATCTATTGATAAAGAGAAAAGGACAGGTCATCACGCTGAAACAATGTCAAACGCACAGAGACCTGGACAAACAACACAACGCTTGTCAGGTGGCTGCGCCGTTCGAATTTGGTCATATCGTCACATCAAATCATTTCTTTATGAGCATGTTTCTGTTTCCACCTCGGAGTCTTGTGCTGTTTTTTATTTTTTCATTTTATTTTATAATTTGTGAATAACGTCCTCAGTGTTTTATGTCTTGGGTGTTTAACTGAATAGTTTTATGTAGATCACCCTGGCTTTTTCACAACAATTAAGAGGATGCGTCAGACATGTTATTATCAGAAAAATGGTTCTGAGGGTCATGAGCAGCTGTCAAAGATCTCTAAACACCTGTTTCTGTTTTAATGAACTCTATATGCTCATTTTGACGAGACTACAGAGGGGTTTTATTTTGAACGACAAGCTGAACGTGTAACAAAGCTGGGCTCCATGAATGATTGTGAACAGCGAACTTCGTAGATAAGCTGTGATTTTTTTTTTATGTTTGGCTTGAATAAAAAAGAGGTAGAGCACCATCAGTATGTTTATGTGAGAATAAAAGAAAGCTACAAGTAAAGAGTGCAACATTCACAGCAACGCATGGTGGAGGAAGGTCATCCAAGAGAAGGTATTCCACCTTTGAATGGGGAAAACTAAAGAATACAAAAACTCAGGACACAACGCAGGAGAGTCAGCTATTATGGCAGGACCTTGTGGTTCACTTGCATGTCATGAATAAAAAATAAAAAAACACTGATTTGAGGACAGTAATGGACAGTTTTCAACAGAGAAGATAGATGGTTTGACAAAAGAGTAAAATACCCCATTTGTGTTATACAGGAAAGACCATTAAACAGGGGAGGTGGTCTCAAGTTTCACCTTTCCAGCACAATTCCGCTTTCAGTCAAAGCCCCAAATAGATTCACACCAGATTGTCCTTTTATGCATGGGACTGGGGCAGAATATCTTCCTCCCTCAGAAAATAATGTAGTTTTGCAAGGAATTTAAGGTGAAAAGAGTGCCAGATAGGTGATGTGTCTGAATGTAAAAGAAAAAGGTCTGATGTTGAATGTGGTGGTTATGCTCCACAAGTTGGTTGTGAGGAGGAAAAGAAAGAACAATTCTGACAGGAGCTAAACAGTGATAGAAATAATTTTTAGGGAGAGAGTGGTGAGAGCAGACCTGAATCCTCTATCAGAAACTGAGTTGACACAGTGAGCCACAGACACCACTCTGAGCAGCAGGACCACACTTTCCACAGAACAACTGTGTCAACTCTTGAAACTGTGCCTGCAGTCA
>JARVLU010001354.1:8731635-8765225 GCA_031762415.1 Simpsonichthys santanae
GTAGGTCGAGGACAACCTGTATATATTTTTTCATTATTATATTATTAATTACTGTATTAAATATGAACGTAAACGCGAAAAAACGGGAACCGAGCCGGTGGAAACCAAGGACTACCTGTATTTTCAATGTGAAATATATAGACTTCACAGTCATATTGATTCATATTTGGTAACATGTATTTAACAAAATTTCAAAACCTGTGCAAGTCTGCACAAAAACTCTTCTGAACTGTATGTAATTTTATAAACCATCTAAACTGTAACATTTAGAACTGGCTCCAGGCGATGTCTCATCTGTCCTCTTCATCCTTTTATAGACAAATTACATTAAGTTTGTTGTACAACTTGTTTATAAGTTTTAGTAGAATATGAGAAAGAAAAAAACATTTACCTTTGAGCTGCAGCTGGTAGCATTAATCAGACTCCCAATTTATTTTTGTTTCATGATGGAGTTGTGGCGCAGCTTTATTGCTAAAAAAGCTATGTGAATGAATAACATACGTTGGGTCCAGCATGTTAAAAGTAAACTAAACCCCTCGCCTTCAGTTGAGCTGTATGGTCGTAAATCTTTGTGATATAGCAGGAGATGGAGTGGGAAATCTTCACAGCCCTTGGGGATTTAGTTGGAAGTTTGTTGCTCCAGAGTTCACTGATCTGCTGCTTTTGGCTGCTTTTCAACTTCCTTTTCATTCTTTTTTCCTCACATCTTCCGCTCATCTGTCGTATTTCCAAAATACTGTATCACATTTTTATTTTACACCTCTTGCAAAACGACCATGCTCTTGTTAAGCTCTGTCTTCCCCAGAACATTGTAGATTCTGAAATGTGTACATACACTGACTTTTAACGATGGAGTGGGTTGAATCATGCTGTCCTACCACTCCATGCTAGCAGACTCCATTCAGATAAAGATAGTTGGCTAACTAGCTTGCTCTACGGAGGCCTACAAGGCCAAATTTTACAGTGACAGGTAGCCCTACCTCGGGAATTAACCTCCATCTTGTCAAAGCTCCGAAATTCATGGTTGGAACCAGTGCCTTTGTGTAAAAGTTGTTTATCTCTGCCAAAAGAAGTTGAGAACTTGTTTACTGATTTTTCGTATTAAAAGTTTTTTGTAAAAAATGCTATGCTGAAGAGCTCAAACCACCAAGTGTCCACCATGTCAGCCCATGTCACGTCAAGGGCCCTCCCTCCCATTTTTCTTAGTCACTTCTCAACTATCCATCCTTTGGTTCAATCAGTCTTATACTGCCATCAGGTGGTCAAAAAGGTACTACACTCTAAACAAATCAACATTTCTTCTAAAATTTGGCAATTATTGTTAAATTTCAAACAATATTATTATTTATTGCAATAATTTCTGAGGCAACTTATCACCCAGCAAAATTTGTTATCGTGACAGGCCTAGTGATAGGTGGACACATAGTGTGATATGCAGTACGTTCGGAAGTAAGAACAGAAAAAAGTCAACCTTAAATGTGTTTTAAAATCTATTTATAGGCTTTTAGAATTGATTCAGAATCACCAGGACTAGGAATCGAGATCATTTAATCGATAAATTGCTTTCCTGCACCTCTAATTGGAAGTGTGATTATGTATTCATTTTACTTATCTACACATCTACTTTTGACTTTTAAGTTTTTATTGTGAAGACTAACTAATGTATTAAGTTCATAATGTACTTAAATTGTGTCAGTAATACTCTGTGTGTCTTGGAGTATACAGAGGTGCAATAGGAGATTAATTATTCAGCATTAATTGGGTTTTGGGTCATAACCATGTTCAGAAAAATAGCATAATTAAATGATTGTTTAAATAATTAATGTTTATTTTTGCTGTCATCCTCACTAACAAGTATAAGGAATATTCAAACCTGAATTATGTTCTTTTTTTTTCCTGAAAACCTGCAGAATAAAGAGCATTTTAAAGAACATTTACTCTTTATTTTTACTGACGTTTGAAAAACAGGATCAGTGAAAGTTAAAAGTAACACAAACTGGTGCTTCTTTTGGCCGAGTTTGTTTATGTAGTTGATGATTGACATAAATCCCTGATGATGTATTTTTTTCTTTCTCTCTCATAGATACACCCCGTCCCAGCAGGGAGTGGCTTTTAATTCTGGAGCCAAGCAGAGGGTGATCCGTATGGTGGAAATGCAGAAAGATCCCATGGAGCCTCCCCGTTTCAAGTAAGTTAACGTGCCTGAAAAATCACTTTGTCTCTCACTCTGTGATCATTTACAGTAAGCATCAAGTACTGTGCTCAAATCAAGTCTAAATGTCAAGGGTTGTAGAGCTTGGATGAATTTAAATCAAGTATTAAAAAACAGAACATTTGTGGTTACAATTTTTTCAAACAAGTTCTGTCTTTATTTTTCTTATAGATTATTCAGTGATGCTAGCGAGAATTGTTTGCAAATTACATAAATTTAAAAGATTTTTAAAAAGCTATTGTGAATCATCCATCAACACTTAAAGAAGACTTGACATTCCTCGGGTCCCAGAAGCTGAAGGTGCAACAGAACCACTGTTTCCAGCTTGAGGTTCATGTCCTGCCCTTGCATGTAAATGAATGGGACGTTGCCCAAGATGAAAATAAATACATCTCATACCTTTTTTTTCTGATGTTGACAGTTCTTACCTGCTGTTTATTTATTTCATGCTTAAAAGAGCGTTCATGTGACACCAAGATTGTGTGGGGAAATATGCAGGACATAAATCCCCACACTGCTTGTGTGCAGACGCTGGTTCAAAAACTAAAACATGGCAGCTGTGAGTCCTGCTGGCTTCAGTTTTGTACAACAAAAGGAGGCAAATATACTTTCTCCATCTTTTTTTTTTTTTTTTTTGGTCTATGGAACCAACTTTAATGTAAAACTTAACAATGAAGTCATGTTTCTCCACTTCAGGAACTCTTTTAAGTGTCTGCGTTAAGACGTCCTCTGAAGAAAGTTTAGCTAATGTGAATGTTGTGTGCTTCAGAATCAACAAGAAGATTCCCAGAGGGCCTCCGTCACCTCCCGCCCCTGTTTTGCACTCACCAAGCAGAAAGGTATGAGTTGGTTGAAATGTGAAAACTGTTTTGATGTTTAGTTTTTTGTGTTGTCGATAAAAATAAGAATGTTTTTGTTTGTAGATGACAGTGAAGGAGCAGCAGGAGTGGAAGATCCCTCCGTGCATTTCCAACTGGAAGAATGCAAAGGTAATGTTGCCAAAGCTAGTTGAAGCTCTCCTTCTCTCCAACACTTTGTAGTAATGGTTGCTTTGCAGCAGTTTTATTGTGTTAGCCTTTAAAACATGATATTGATTAATATGCTTGATTCTGCAGGGGTACACCATCCCTCTGGACAAGCGTTTAGCTGCTGATGGACGGGGCCTGCAAACAGTCCACATCAATGAAAACTTTGCGAAACTGGCCGAGGCGCTCTATATTGCCGACAGAAAGGTAACATGCGGTTTCTGTTTCCAGACGTTGAACGCGTGAACTTTGCACTTTGTGCTTCTGTTTGAATGTTGTTTTGTGTTTAGGCCAGAGAGGCCGTGGAGATGCGAGCTCAGGTAGAAAAGAAGATGGCTCAGAAAGAGAAGGAGAAGAAGGAGGAGAAGCTCAGAGAGCTGGCTCAAATGGCTCGAGACCAAAGAGCGGGGATTAGGAGCCACGGTGACAAAGGTGAGTCCTGCAGATGAAGACCCTGAGAGGACAGATTCTTGTTAGGCGTTCTTAATATTCACACAGCGACAGTGAGGGTGAGTTTGTGGCAGATGTGATGCTTTCTATGCCTCTGTTGTCAGTGCTGTTGCCTGTTCTGTCAGGAGCATGAGCTGCATATGTGATGAAAGCATTTCTCACTCTGCAAGTGTTAACAGGATCAGTGAGTGTTGCCATGACGTGTCTGACTCCCAGACTTGTTGGAGAAAAAACACCAATATTGCATGTTTTGGGCTTCTTCATCTTTTTTTATTCTCGTCTTTATCTTTTTTCTCCTCATCATCTCTGATCTCATTTCACTTGCATTGCACTTAATGCTCCTCATGTCTTTTTTATTTCACTTGGACGCCTCTCTCCCACCTCTGATCCTCTCTGTCTCACGCAGCTGGTGGTGAGGACAACGAGGCCAGGGAGCGTGACATGATCCGCACCGTCAGAAAGAAGGACCGACAGCACGACAAGAACATTTCCAGGGCTGCTCCCGATAAGAGGTGATGGACACACACTTTAAACGCATTCACTTCTGTGCAAACACACACGGCTCGCTGTTGAATCATTTATGGGAGCAGCAGCAACACTGAACAAAAACAGCAGGGTCCTGCAGAGCACTCATGCACGTCTTTGTCTGCAGGTGTCTGCTGGCTTTGTATGCCAGGTACATGATCAGTGTGTGTTTGTGTATGTCTGTGCACTGTCGGCTTGTCTGGTGAGGTGTTGTGAGTCCCTGGACAAAAGTAGAAAGTGAAAGTCACAGGAGAGCTCATTACAGTCTCAGTTTTAGCTGTCGAGAGGTGCAGACCTTATTATCTGAAAATCACCTTTCACTTTACTTAGAGATGGCTGTTCGCTGAAGGACTATCAGCATTTTAAAATCACCAGCTACACACAAACACACACAATTTTAGCCAGAAAAAAGAGAATCACATCGCAACGTTCATTCATATTTTTTATTTTGTATTGAAAAAAAATTCTGTTTGGTTTGGTGGTAACTGAGAGTAATCCTCTGAGTACAAACAGGTCAGGGGACATGTTTAAATGTTTAAACATAAGGCAGGTTCAGGGCTGGTTTATTTGTCATTTGACAAGAAGAACCATCTCGACTCGCCAAAAACAACAGCAAATATCAAAACATGCAACAAAAGTACAGAAACAAGGCGACAAAGGTGAAAAAGAGCTAAGTCTACAGCAGCGTGGTCCTACTGGCAGAGTGGTTCTGATGACAGTGAGGTTATCTTAGCAACATGGTCCAGTTAGCAGCATGCTACTGCTAGCGGTGAGGTTCGGTTAGCGGCATGCTCTTGTTAGCAGCGTTAGCAGGTCCCTTGAGTAGCTTAATGATAATAAGGACCACAGCAGCTGCCCTCCAGGACTGAGTCCGTCAGACAGAGAACATCCAGGGTTTCCCTGTAAAACCTAACGGGTCCGTAGATTTCGGTCCGTGCAGGCAGTTAGAGGATCCTGTTAGCAGCATTAGCAAGTCCCGTCAGCAGCTGCTCTTCCAGACTGTTCTACAGAACCGGGTCCAGCAGACAGAGAACATCCAAGGTTTTTTCCGTAGAACCGAATGGGTCCGTAGAGTTCGGTCCGTGCAGGCAGATGGAGGATCATGGAGACGGCCACCATGACAGGCCTGAGCATGAGGCTGGAGGGGGACCGGTAACTGAACCAGGATGGCAAGGCAGCGACATACAAAACTCCACAAGTGTGTTGCAGTCGTACCTGTACTGTGGGTCTACAGTGTAGGAGCAAAAAAAAAAAAAAAAGTTAAAAACAACGGGGACAAAAAACGATGGAGCCGAAGTGGAGCTCCTGTTAGTGCTGCCATTCTGCGCACGTGACGTCAAGAGTCCAGCAGCAGGTGATATGAGTGCTAGTTTTATTTTCAGCATAAAGTAAAAGCTTACACACAAATTTCATGGACTTTTTAAACAAAGTGAGAACTTCATAAACAGGAATCTATAATAAAATATTGAAGGTTGGCCTTTAACAGTGATTTTAAATATAGTTGGTGGAAAATATATTTCAGCATAATCTTGATTTAAAACATCAGGCTTGGTTTAAGTACGCCTGAGAATGTTGTTTTTCATTCACGTGCACGTAGCGCCCTGCTTCCTGTGGACGTGTTGAGGGCACGCCCCCCTACGTGCACTGCGCTTCATCAGGTGCACAGATTATTTCTAAAATCCTGGACTTTTGATGTTTTTTATGTTGTAATAAAACTCCACATTTGAGCCCATGGACTGCATCAAGAGAATGATTTGATGTCATGAGGTGAATTTATAAAATGTCTGAAGTTAACACAGCACTGTGGCCTCTGTGTTGTCTGAATAATGGAACAGGCTTTTAAAATCACACGTTCTTACCCACTACCCATCGATGGCATACACACGTGTCTGATAATATCTCAACATTTATGTACAATTTAGAACATTGTAAACTTTCTCATGAAAAGTCTAAATGTTGTGACTCAGTGCAACTTTACTTACTGAGCAGATTCACTGTTGCTTTAGAACAGGGGTCTGCAACCTTTACAATCAAAAGAGCCATTGTACACGTGTTCACTAAATTAAAAATGTTCAGAGCCGCAACAACATGCTACAACTGGTTTATCAACTGGTGGCCCATGGGCCACTTTAGGTTTGTTGGAAGGAGCTTTTGTGGCCACTAGGGGTTATCATTATAAATATAAAATAACTAATGATTGATATTTTTTACAATTTAAGACAAATGAAAGACCAGATTCTTTTAAAGAGTTTTTTTTAATCAATAAAAACTATGAACTATGCAGACCTAGATAATATTGTGGTAAAATTAACTATAAAAATGAAGTGTAAAGTTAAAGTATGCTTTACTCCTTGTACTAGGTCCAGTATTGACATATTTACAAAATAAATGACGGGAAAATAGCTAAAACTACCGGTAGTCCTTTTTTGTTGTTTGTATAACAACCAATAAAATTCAGATTTATTTTAGTTTTGGTCAAAGCTTGAAAGAGCCGCTGCGGAGGGACCAAAGAGCCGCATGTGGCTCCAAAGCCACAGGTTGCAGACCCCTGGTTTAGAAGTATACCGGCGTAAGTTATCAGAATTCATTAGTAAAAAAACAGAATTCTTACCAAAGTTGTTGCTTGAGTTGAGTTACTTTCTTTTATTTCATGCCAAGTCTGTGTGTTTTACAAAAATCTATCCTCATTTCTCTATTTCTTTTTGTCCCAGGTCAAAGTTACAAAGGGATCAGGACAGAGACATCAGCGAGCTCATTGCTTTGGGCAAACCCAACCCTCGTACCACCAGCGAAGCTCAGTACGACCAGCGGCTCTTCAATCAGAGCAAGGTTCGAACGCCCACACACCATATCCTGATCCAAGCATCTTCTGAGTAAAGAAAATCTCAGTAATTGTTAAATCCTCGATGTTTTTGCTTATTAAACATATTTGAGTGCAGATCAGGCATGATGCAGATCTTTTCATGCACTTCTTGTGAAACTAAACAAAACAAAGCAGCAGCTGTTCCCGTGCTTGGTGCATTAATACTTTAATGTCCGTTTCTTTTTTAGGGAATGGACAGTGGTTTTGCTGGTGGTGAAGATGACACATACAATGTGTACGATAAGCCATTCAACAGTGGCAGAGACATGGCCTCCAACATCTACAGGCCCAGCAAGAACATAGACAAAGATGCCTACGCAGATGACTTTGACTCACTTATGAAGAACAACAGGTGATGTCGATTATTTACATTTGCTAAAGATGAATAACTCATTTGGACTTTTCTGTTAGCATGTATCTGCTTTCTGCATTTGATCTCCTAACAAAGAGAAGTGGGACTTTTTCATCCATCCATTCTGCTTGTTCTTGTGGGGGGGTGGGGGGGGGGGGGTCGGGCGTGGCAGCGGCTTGAGCAGGGTGGTCCAGACATCTCTTTCCACAACCTCCTCTTCCAGCTCTTCTGGGAGGACTCCAAGGTGTTCCCAGGCCAACAAAGAGATGCAGTCTCTCCAGTGTGTCCTTGGTTTTCCCCGGGGTCTCCTTCCAGTCAGACATGCCCAAACCACCTCCCTATGGAGGTGCCCATGGAGCATCTTTACCAGATGCCTGAACCACCTCAACTGGCTCCTCTCGATGTGGAGGAGCAGCGGTTGTACTCAGAGTCGCTCCTGGATCACCCTCCCTGACTCTGAGGGAGAGTCCAACTGCTCTGGAGAAAACTCCATTTCACCACCTGTATCTGTGGTGTCTTTCTTTTGGTTGCCACCCAGAGTTTTCGACCACTGGTGAGGGGAGGAGCGTGGAATGTAGACCGACCAGTAAACTGAGAGCTTTGCCTTGTCCTGGCCTTGTTAGGAGGTGCAGGTAAACATCAGTTAAACAGCAAATGCCAATTGTCCACCTCCTGTCTGTTTTCAGGTTTGCTCCTGACAAAGAGTTCTCTGGTGCCGAGCACGGGCAGAGGAGAGATGGACCGGTCCAGTTCGAGGAGGATCCCTTCGGTCTGGACAAGTTCTTGGAGCAGGCCAAGCAGCACGGCGGCTCCAAGAGGCCGTCCACCAGCACCCGCTCCAAAGACGACTACCACGACAAGAAACGCAGGAAGGAGTGAGACGAGCTCCGAGCGGAATCAGTTTGTGACGGCGTTTTGAAGAAGAGTGTGTCTCAGCATAACTGTACAATATGGGTCTGTCTTAAAACAAAGAAAGAAAAAAGGTCTTTTTCTTGTGGCTCTTTAGTCTGTGTGGAACATTTCTGTAAGAAAAGTTAAGTATGAGACAAATTGGTCAAAATAACTCAAGCTATCCTGTATTTTTATCCTCTACACGTATGTTCTAGTAGATTTTTGTACATATATTAAAGAACCCCAACAAGAACAGTTGCTGGTAAATATTTGCTATTTTATTTCTCTTTTTTTGTTGTTCTTTTTAGCTTGTATTTAAGCCTCTGGTGTATTTGTTAACAGTCCCACACATTTATATATAATTTGGAGGTAGTTAATCAGACAAACTTTATTTGTTGCGCCTGATGAAATAAATTTCATAATGTTTAAATTTGATGTTTGTGTAAAAAACAGTTTATTTGTAAATCTTGTCATTTGGCACACTGTCTCGTTCCAAGTGGTTGTTCATTCAAAACTTTTATGGCACAATGGAAAGCCCATTAGCATGTAGTAATTATATTCTCAGTAATTCCCATCATTTGAATCTTCTCCTGAGTGATGCGGCCCATTAACAGACTATTAAATGCCTGACATGCATTCAGAGAAGTCATCAATTTTAGTGGGAGGAGTTGCTTTCTTTTTTTGTTTGCTTTTTATTAAAGAGAAATAGCCTCCGAGATTTATGTCACGATTAGACCAAGGCTGGTTCCATTAATTACAATTAATTGCGATTTATTGCAGCCCGACGCTTTTATTTTCCCCCCACGCTTGGAAAGTAATCATCGCAGCATTATACAGCCCAGCAGCCCCGAGAATCTGAGCCAAGTCATCTTTCAGTCATGCCTCAGTAGGGTTCAGACACTTGTTATATGTTCACGATTTACGTGTTCGGTGCTGCCGTTCTGTACTCAACTGCAGCTTTTTATTACACGTCTGGAAAATTAAGCCTCAAACTTTGCCGGCTCGAGAGGTCTGGCATCGACACGTGATGAGTTCAGAGGCAGTGCTACGTTCAGTGGCACACATTTAGTGAAAGTCCAATACAGTACACCGTTGCTGAGCTTTCATCAACCACAACTTTTAAAAACTGAAACCGTGAGGTTCATCATTGGGGTGCACAGTCCACTGTTGTGTTGGGATACCTTGTAACATCGCCCGCAGCAAATTTGCCCTTAGTGATTCACAATTTAAAACTTGTTTGGGGTCTCACCACATCTTAAAATGTGCTAAGTTCAAAAGGAAACATTTTTTAATCAATGATAGATGAACATCTATTGATAACTTTTAACAGTATAAAGTTTAATCTCAGCAGTAGTCACACATACAAAATGTGTATATGCATGAAGATCCACAAGTGCAACACAAGGTTACACAGTTTTTAGAATTCACAGTACAAATAGTTCAAGTAGGAGTATTCAGATTGTTGGATACCTGTGCACAAATCACTTTGTATGTAAAGTCAATTAAATTTTTTTTTTTAAAAGACGAGTATGACACTGGCCTCGTGGCGCCCAGTTTTACACATATGCATTAGTAACGACGGAAAAGATGTTTCCAGTTTGAGGCAGTAGCTCATAACCTATACATTACAACATACATTACATTTCTGGATTCCAAAAATAACCTAAAATGAATAGATTGTTCTTTATGTGGGATATTACCAGGAATACAGTACAGTACCTGTATATATTTCCTGGTAGATTATGTATTTATTTTTGGCTAAACCCTGCCCATTTTTGGATGTTTATTTCAGCCCTTACTGCACAAAATTAACATTTTCTTTCCGTGGGAAAAACTACCAGAAAAATGTGATTTCTGTGTAACCGGATGCCTGCTCAGTAATCCAGGTAGAACAATGCTGTCAGGTCGTCTGGACAGATTAAAAAAATTATTGAAACGTATCTTGTCCAAAAGATTTCTTCAGTCTGAGGAGCTGCAATTAACTCAGTCTTATAAATAGCACCTTCTCAAAGTGAATCAACCAGTCGGCTGTTGACATTCAGCTGTTCACGGCTCAGCCGTCAGCCTAACGATTGGTCGTTGGTGCTCTGATGGCCTCTTGCTATTCACAGAGGGCTGAGTGATGCTGGCAACACCGAAAGACGAAATGTTTCAACTTTTTTATTTTTATTATTTTAATCCATCCAGAGGCCCTGACTTTGTTAGATCATTTCTGTTTTTGTGTGGACTGTACATTTGAAATAAACTACTCAAAACTGATGTTCTTTTTGTGGGAGGACAAAAACTACAGAAAAAACACGTTTTCTCACATGAAGAATGTTAGGGGAAACAAAGACCTCTTC
Organism: Simpsonichthys santanae; assembly: GCA_031762415.1. NCBI lineage: Eukaryota > Metazoa > Chordata > Actinopteri > Cyprinodontiformes > Rivulidae > Simpsonichthys > Simpsonichthys santanae. The sequence goes on from JARVLU010001354.1 coordinate 8,742,296, forward strand.
TCCTCTCCCCTGCCTGGATCGTTTGCTCGGAAGGAACACACGTTGATGTCAGAATTTATATTTTATATATATATTAACATTTATAGACTGTTTCTCCACCCAGTGACACTTCCTGTTTTCAATTCCTGTCCAATAAACACCTTACAGACTCTGAAGCCCCTGTCTAATCAATCAGGCACACATTAGCTGTCATCTATTTCCACTGAGTACATGACACATTTCTTTTTCCATTAGACACATTTTAGCACACACACATAATCTCACAATGACTGGGAGACTCTGATTATCCTTTGGATAACTTAGTACCTTATCAAGTCTTAGATTGCTTCTACGATCGTTCTGACCTATTAAGTTATTCTTTAACTCATTAATTAATTCATAATCCCCACACGTACTCAAATGATGTGAACTATAATTTAACTGAACAAGAACCTGTGAGTTGTTTTGTTTTCTCATTAAAGGCCTATTTCCCTACTGACAGCAGAACATGTCATGCTTGATTTTAAAAGTTAGCAGTCACTAAAAAGATATTATTTATCAGCTTATGGCCTAGTTTACACATCTGACAGATATTCTGGTCATCTTTATATGATCTTTGTTCCATAATTCATAATTAAACCTTATAGTCACCATATTATGTTATTTTCCACAATTTATCATCAAAATTAAATAACCTACTTATTTTATGTTATTTTCACAAAATATTTTAAATCTGGTAACGAACACCATTTGTAAGAGCATGTGTTATGATAAAAGGATTATGAGCCACTGTGCCAAGTTATGTCTTTTCCTAAAAACTGCAAGTCTGGCTCAGACGTTTCATGTTGTTTTGCACTAATGGTGTATTTGAGATGGTTCTCTGCCACAACCACATCAAACTTTAGCCTAATATCTGTCACACATTTCTAATTCTATCATTTGTGTGTTTTTCTAGGTGACTCTAGCAGCCATTTTGGACTGCATTTAATTAAACTGTCCATGAAAATGAGATTTGTTTGCTAACAAACACCCAAACACAGACATTATTGCCCATCTTTTGGCAATAAAAATAAGCATTTTTGCAACAAAACAGAAAAAATGAAAATCGATCGACAACACAACCCTCTCACGATTTTCAATTTAGCAGGTTTCCTATCTCCAACTACAGAGGACGCTCCTCCGTCAGGTGGAGTTTGTGTTCGGCCTTCTGCTGAAGACAGCTTGATAATGGGTCTCCGCTCAACTCGTCTGCTCGTATAAATGTGCACAGCGGAAGATGAATGAGGCTCTTTATTCATGGAGGTAAAGGGAAATTGATTGTTTGGCATCACCTTTGTGAGCTGTTCAGGGGAAACGGTGAGCGTTTTCTCCGACCCATAATGGAATCCTCCGGTCGCCGCAATGATCCTCCTTATCTCCTATAACCACAAGTATGAAGCCATGCTGAGCTGCCGCAGCACATCTTTCCCCTCATTGGACCTGAAGGAGGTTATGGTATTATGTTTTGTGGAGCCTTTTGTGATCTGCCCTGATGATACATTTCCAAACTGACCAAAAAGAAACACCTTCTCAACTTGATCTTTGTGCCTGCATTGTTAGGAGAGGCACTGTTTTAGTTCACATTCATTAAAGTCAACCAGATTTATGGCCTTTACTAAGGTTACTTTACGGTGGCGACCATCATGAATGTGGTTGACGCCACAAGTTAATCCAAAGATTACTTCCTGAAAGTTTAATTTATATCCATCCACCGGTTCTTGGGGAGTTTTCCACATTTTGACAGCCAAATGAACACATCCAGAGAAAACGTACTTGAATTACTGGAAATGTTTTCACTGTTGTGTTGGCTGCATCAAATGATGGGATGATAATGTGTCACCGAAGCTTGTCAGATCATTATATAAAAAAAATTATAGAGTGGCCCACGTTCTTCTTCAGCTGTGTGAGCTTTACCCCAAAACAAAAACATGTTCTTCACATCACATCCTGCACACTCTGCACTGTCTTCATTCTCATTCAGTGTGCGGATTGAATCCGTCAAAGCTGCACCCACCCCTCACAGCCCACACCTGAGCAGCCTGTTTTCCTGCTGTCACTCAATCACTCTTATCATTAGCTCCTCTCCCATGCATGTGCAGACCGGAACTCGTTCATCATTATTCCAGCAGACTTGAGCTGGACAGAGTCTGCTGCTCTCTGTGAAATAGTCTGCCTGTCAGTCACTCTGTCTGTCTGTCATGCCTGCCTGAGCTGAAAACCTGCGCAGAGAGGACTCTGGTTTTTTTCTGAGTGGCTCCCAGTGTGGATGATGTTTCACAGAGGGGAGATTTGGACAGGTGGAACAGTCTCTCCATCTGAAATTTCTTTGTTAGAATCAGGAATTTACAAGGACTTTGTCTGATGTCTTTTTTTGATTTACACACACACAAAAAATGCCACTTTGAAGATGCAAAGTTTTTTTTTTTAATCATTAAACACAAAAATTGATCTGAAAAGCCAGAGCATGCATGCAATCTTGTCACCAGCAAACTGCTCCACCATGTGAGCATGCTGCTCGTGGGACCCAGCCTGCCATGACTCCCTGGATCTACGAAGTCCCCTGGATAGAGGACGAAACATCTCAACAACAATAAAAAATGAAAATAAAAAAAAAAGTCCCAATAAACTTTGTTAGATTTGTTTATCTGGATTATTGAGCATGAACTTTGATGTTTTGAAACACTTTGGCCATGGCTGCCTCACAGGAGTTGACAGGAGGAGAGGGCGGGCCCCAGAAATCTTATCACCATCAAACTGGTTGGCCCACTGTGGGTGTGCTGCTTGTGAGGCTCAGTTTGTTGTGACTCCTCAGATTAATGGAGTCCTTTGGATGACGGACTAAATTTATAAACAAAAAAAAAAAAAAAAAAAAAAAAGAAACCATCCGGATGACCTGACCACGCTCTCCTCCCTGAAACTCAAAACATAGAACCACTCTACAGTCTATTTAGGAACATCTTTAAAAAAAAAAATAGATTGTGTCTCCACCTTCTAAATAAGCTAATGAGCTTTAATGCTAGCTAAAAAATACTTTGCAATTGGTGTGCAGGTCAACGGTTGGAAGTGTTGTTACCTTTAATATTGTCTGGGAACCTCCTCCCGGGTGGTCAAACAAGGTAGTAAAGTCATTGGTCATCAACAAATGAAACTTACAGATCTGTACAGTCAGGTTCTGGAAAAAAAAAAGAGAAAGCAAAACAGGTTTAAAACGACCCAACTCATCCACTGCAACCTTTATTCAGGTTGGTACCATCTGGCAGAAGACTGGTGGTTCCTCTGGCGAAGGAAAATGGCTACAAAAAGTCATTTGTTCCCTCTGCCTTGAGCGTCCTCAATAGGGTTCTATTTAAACGGAGCCTCACATGATAAACCATGTCTGCTGAGATGTTTTTATATTTCTAATATTTTGTGTATTTTAGAATGTTTGAATTGGGTTAGCAAAGCTTTTTACAAGTTTTATGGCATTTTAACATGTTCTTTTGTATGTATGAGCCAGACGTCAAAGATAAGTCTCCATCTCATCGATTGTTATGGACAATAAATTTATATTGATTGGGTGATCGTCTTATTGAGCTCGGCACGTAGAGCCATTTGCCCATCCTTCTTGGTAAAACTGCTCCAGCTCCTTCAAGCTGGACGAGTGCCACTAATCAAACGTCAGGAGTCTGACTGGACCTCTGCGTTTTGCTCCATTCATTTTTCTTTCAGATCTGACCAGAAACACATCTCCACAGCGTGATGCCACCACCACCATGCGTGGCTGGTGTTCTCAGCATGATGTGAGGTGTTTGATGGACAAAATGTTCAATTTTATTTTGGATTCAGATTCATTTACTATGAAACCATTAAAACACATCTCATGAGTTCAGCTGAGCTTTTGTCCTCTTTGCTCTCTCTGTGAATTTTGGTGGACGACCTTCTCAGCAGGGCTCTTACAGTGACATTTACATATTTTTTAATAGTGGATTAATTGGTCTCTGTACAATGTTCAAGATTTGGGGTACTCAATACTTACAATACACAACATTGAGTTCTAAAGTCTTCATGATCTCTTGATTAGATGTAGCTCTTACCATTAAAGACGTTTAACTGTTGAGTCTGGGGGCAGTCATAACAGTAGATATAATGAGCTTATCTACGCACAGGTAGATCCTAATCAAATAATTATGTGGATCTTTAGAAGTTCTTGGTTGGGGCTTCAAAGCACAGGGGGTGAATACTTCTGCAAACCCCTGTATTTCTCACCAGTTGATAAAGCCACTCAGCATCACTGCACCCATCTTTAATTTTTTTCTTCCTTACCTCCTAACAGTCATTTCCATCATCCCAGGCATTGTTGTAATTAACTTGGCACAGTTATTGGAAGCGAGAGGAGTTATCAGTGCGCGCCGAAACAAATCATCGGTCATGATGTGACTTTCAAACGCACTCTACCTAATAAGAATGCTCCTTAATACTCATTTATTGTTATTTCATCATTCATTATTTCCTGCATTTAGATGCTGCTGGAGTATGAAAAATGGCTCTTTGCCTAGACTTCCTGTGGCGATGGGTCTTAATGGGCTGTCAGGGGGGGAGATAAAGGGAGAAATTGATTCTCCTGGTGGTTTCATTAGATGACATCAAAGCAGGAAAATTGCAAAAGAGCGCGGGAATGCATTTTCAGTGAGTAGGATATAATATGCTATTTGAATTTTACTGTTAGAAAATCAGCTATGGCATTTAGTCTGAAGTCATGATTCTTTTCTCTATGGGGAAAACCCACAGGGGTAGATGACCACGTTTATTAGCTTTTCAGTTTGTGATGCAATAGAAAGCAAGTACTTCTAAAAACAATCTTTTCACTTGAGAAAGTGTATATTTGTCTGAATGCAGGAATTTAGCTAACCGATGAAGATTGTTATAGCTTTGTGCTCTATCAGCTGTGGGTTGTATGTATATTTGAGTAGCTTATAAAGAAAGACTGACTTTGAAGGCCCAACAGCAGCCTTCTCTGCTTTATTCTCATTTATCAATGCACAACCAGAAATGTACAACAGACGCGCCACCTAGTGGTCACAGTCATCACAACATGTGCTGTCAGTGCAATACACCACATCCCTCTTTTTCCAGAACAGAAATACATTCTGGCCTTTAACTTTTATGTCTGAACTTCAAATACTTTTACTTTATGTATTTATTGATTAACATTTCAAAAGAATCTAATAACAGATGCTTTTCAAACCAGTAACCAAATGTCCACTCAAGCGTCTCTGTATCTGGCAGGGCGCCTGACTGCACGACCACTGCGTGTGTAACATGTAGGTGCATTGTTCACACTTGCTGAAGGAGGAGTGCTTGGTTCTCCAGGTTGCTCAGTAGGAGATTGTTCTTCCAGGTCCGACTGTTCATCTGTGGATGTGTCTCTGAACAAGCTTGGATGAATGTCTCCTGTTCCTCCTGAGCAACTTGCCAGCTGGGGTATGGACGATGTGGGATCATGGTTCCTCCCTCTGATGGATGACAACTGCTGGCTCCCAGCTGCGCTGTGTCTGCATGTGCACCGCATGCTACCTGGAGATAATGTTGGTAGTGATTTTGCGTGTTCATCAAAGTGTTGTTTGTGGCAGGACTGTAGGTCTTTTATTTTGTTGGAGATGTTATGTGGGGTTGATTGTTTGAGCACAGCAGTGGAACATGGCAGTGTGCTGCAGGACTCTTCCCATCAGCATCTGTGCAGGGGTGATGTTCATTCCCATGACAGGTGTCTTTCTCAGGGACAGTAGTACTAGATGTGGATCCGTGCCCATATGTGTCACTTTCTTCAAGGCATGCTTGACAGTTTTTATAGCTCGCTTGGCCATTCCATTGGAGGAGGGATAACCTGGACTGGAGAAGGTGAGCGTTATTTCCCACGAGGCTACAAATGCCTTCATCTCATAACTGGCAAAAGGGACATGATCACTCACTATGGTAATCCAATGGCTGATAATCGGCTGTAGCTTCTCATCTCTCCATGACCTGTACGTTTCCAGGACTGTGGGGCGAGCAGGTCAGATTACAGCTGACCGTTCTCACCCTGCATATGAACTATTGAACCACTCCCCTCGGGCAGGAGGCTTCGGTCCATTCAGACCAGGACCTCCCGCCATAAGAACAGTTTCTTCCCCTCTGCCGTTGGACTCTTGAACACTCATCATTGTTTTACTTTATAATTCTGCTTTGGGCACTTTATCACTGTATTTTAATTGCAGTACTCCGGTTGCACATTTGCATAAATTATGAGTATTGCATTGTATTGGTTGGTGTACATATGTTTTCTTTTATCTTTTATATTTTATTCGCACCTTTATGCCGAAGCAAGTTCCTTGTCTGTAAATCCTGTTCATTGACAATGGCGACAATAAACTGATCTGAATCTGAAAACACAGTGGACCAACACCAGCAGATGACATGGCACTCCAAACCATCACTGATTGGGGAAACTTGACACTGGACCTCAAGCAATGGGAATTCTGTGCCTCTCCTCTTCCTCCAGACTCTGGGACCTTGATTTCCAAAGGAAATGTAAAATTTACTTTCAGCAGAGAACATACTGTACATTTAGGCGAGACGCTTCTGATGCTGTGTCTTGTTCAAGAGTGGCATGACACAAGGAATGCAACAGCTGAAATCTGTCTTGCATATGTCTGAGCGTGGTGGTTCTTGAAGCACTGACTCCAGCTGCAGTCCACTCTTTGTGAATCTCCCCCATATTTTGGAATGGGTTTTGTTTCACAATCCTCTCCAGGGTGCTGTTATCCCTATTGCTTGTACATTTTTTTCTACTACATCGTTTCTTCCCCTTCATCTCTCTGTTAATGCACTTGAACACAGAGCTCTGTGAACAGCCAGCCTCTTTAGCAATGACCTTTTGTGTCTTGTCCTCCTTGTGCAAGGTGTCAATGGTCGTCTTTTGGACAACTGTCAAGTCAGCAGTCTTCCCCATGATTGTGTCCCTACAGAACTAGACTGAGAGACCGTTTAAAGGCCTTTGCAGGTGTTTTGAGTTGATTAGCTGATTAGAGCACGGCACCAGGTGTCTTCAATATTGAACCTTTTCACAATATTCTAATTTTTTACTGAATTTGGAGTTTTCATTAGTTGTCAGTTATAGTCATCCACATTAAGAGAAATAAACATTTGAAATGTATCAGTCTGTGTGTAATGAATGAATATAATACAGTATACACATTTTACTTTTTGAATGAAATTACTGAAATAAATCAACTTTTTCAAGATATTCTACTTTTATGACCAGCACCTGTACTTTCCCTTTGAAACACATTTGTGTGGTAACTCACCTTTTTCACTACATTTAGACACGAGTCGTTTTGCTTGGCTGGTGTGGGCCACTCAGCCTGTGGGGTCACTGGGATCTGAAAAGAGTTATTACAGCATGTCTGAATGTTTATGAAGCATTCACACTGTTGTGATCCATTTTTCATTCGTACGTTTTTTGGCACAATTCTCATCCCGCAATTTTTAAGCTCCTTCAACAAATCATATTGACGCGTTCAGCTCTTTCAGAAGGGTGCTATGACTTTTGGTATTGGTGCAACTTTAGCATTTTGAAATACATGTACTGTACTGTATTTATAATTTTCTGCCATTTTGTTCTTGTAGAAAATGAATTGAACTCATTTTACATCCTTCAAATCTTTAGATGTGTTTACAACCTTTTACTGCTCCTTTCACATTTTATTCTGGTTCAGCTTCTGTCTGCTTCCTTGTGCAAATTTAAACCTTAGCTAATTTTAAGCTGTTTTTCAGCTGTTTTGTACTCCTTTCAGATTCTTCTAACTATATTTTTGTGCATCTTCTAACTTCTTTCTGCTAATTTCAGCTTGTTATGCTCCTCTCTGCTTATTTCTGCAAATTTCATCTTTTTCTACTATTTCAGGCACTTTATAGCTTTTTTATGCTAATTTAAGCCTTTTCAGCTAATTCCACTTTTTTTGCACTCATTTCAACTTTTTTCAGCCTAATTCAGCAAAAATGTGCTATCTTCAATTCCTTCTTGTAAATTAAGTTTCTTTCTGCTTTATTAGCTACTTTTCAGCTGTTTTTTTTTGTTGCTAATTAAAAAAAATCAGATAATTTTCACTTTTTGTGCTCACTTTTGCTTCTTTCAACAAATGTTCTTTCTTCTGCTAATTTAAGCTTGTTCCACCTTTCTAGCTGCCCTTTTTTTTTTTTTTTTTTAGCAATTTTAGCAAATTTTAGCTGTTTTCAAATAAATTCTATTTTTTTGTGGTTTCTGCTACTTTCAGCCTAATTAACATATTTCTGCTAATTTCAGCTTGTTATGGTTCTTACAGCATTTTTCTGTTAGTTTCAGCTTTTTCTGACATTTCAGCTACTTTTTAGCTGTTTTGTACTAAATTTAGCTTTTTCAGCTAATTTCACATTTTTATCATTTCGGCTCCTTCCACTTCCTTATAGTTTAATCTTCTTTCTGACTTTTCAGCAACTTTTAAGCTATGCTTGCTAATTTCAGTTTTTTTTAAGCTAATTTCCTATTTTTGTGCTCATTTCAAATATTTGTTCTTTCTACTTTCTTGTTCTTTAATTTCAATACATTTCAACATGTTTTTGGATAATTTCAGTTGTTTCTCAGCAAGTTCTTCAGCAATAAGTATTCACACTGCATTCTTGCAGAAAATGCAGTTTACATAGTTTCTGATCATTCTCAGTCATTCATCTGATTTTACTCACAAAGACTAGTTGTCACTTGCCTCTAAACACTGGACTGATTTACCAAACTGGTCAAAGCAGATGGCCGCTTGTCCAGAGTCTGATTCTTTTAAAAGTTTCTTCCTCACGAGGGAGTTTTTTCTTTCCACTGTCGCCTTCATGCTTGCTCAAGATGAGAGTTCTGTGATGGAGTTAAATTCAAAGTATTCTGCTCCTCAGATATTACATTATTATTTTTATGTATTAATTTCTGTTCAGTGCCTTGAGACGACTTCTGTTGTGACTTGTCGCTATATAAATAAACTGAATCGTATTGAATTAATGACACTAACATTCAGTTTACAGCTACAATGAATTAACTTTTGAGTTAACCCATTTCAACATGGCCACCACAGCTAAGCAACCTTACTAAACATAAAAATGGCTATAAGTTTGTCAGTTTTACAGAGATGAAGCAGATATTTGATTTGGCTGATCATCCAGACAGTTTTTGAGTGCTAACACATCTTTCACAAATTGCATGAGATTGCATATACTGTAATGTTATTTTTAAAGATTTATTGTGCATTATGGATTCCTTCAAGGACTACTAGACCTTTAAATTTGACCTTGCTTTCTGTGCAGAGGACTACAGGCGGACAGCTTGCACCAGTCTCCTGAAGTACATTGTAGAGCGGGACCGAGATATTGGGTCCAAGGGAACAATTCACAACGTTCAAGATGTTCAAGGTATGAATATTTCTCTCATGACTGTATACTTGGTCAGTCTACTTTAAAAGTTCTGTCTTGCTAACAAAGTTCATGCTCAGTCATCCAGGTATCAAATCCAGTAATTCTCAGTCAGGACATCTGGATAGTTTCTTTTTTATAGAGACATTTCACCCTCTATCTGGAGGGCTTCCTCCGTCAGAGGAGTTCCAGTAAACTGCAAAAGTTTACTGCTTGGTGGGAAAACAGTTTACTGGAACTCCTCTGACTGATGAAGCCCTCCAGATAGAGGGCAAAACACCTCTATAAAAAAGAAACTGTCCAGATGACCTGTCTGAGAATTATTGGGTTTTCCTGTTCCCTCTCAGGTCAGAAGAAAAAGAACAAGCAGGGATTGAAACAGCTGGCTGTATCCCAGCTGGTTAACACTGCACTCAACATATGCCAGGAGTACCTGGACAGTCTGGAGCACAGAGACATAGACACAAACCGGGAAGCATCACAAATACTGACGCAGGAGGAGTGGGCAGAGTTTATTAAGAGTTACTACCTTGTTGTGCAGTGAGTGTGCATCAGTGTGTGTTTAACAACAAATCGAGAGTATCTAGTAAAGAGAAAACGTTCTGTAGTAGAACAAGTGTTTGTGCTTTCTCTCTCAGTGGTGGAGCGCAGATCAAGAGCAGCAGTAACTCTGTTAGCTGCTGCCAGGCCATGCTGGAGAAACTGGAGCAAGTCAGCCCACAGTTAAGTATAGATGGCGTCCAAAACATTTGGATCATCAAACCCGGAGCAAAGTCCAGAGGCAGAGGTATGAAGTCGTGCATGCTCAGACGTTTGTCTAACATTGATCAGAGTCCTGACAAGACTCTTCTGTTTACTGCTCAGGTATCAAATGTGCCAAACGTCTCGATCAGATCCTCAGGTTGGTGGATGTTGATTCAGTGCTTATCAAGGATAGCAAGTGGGTGGTGCAGAAGTACATTGAGCAGCCTTTGCTGGTGCACGGCACTAAGTTTGATGTGCGCCAGTGGTTTCTGGTCACTGACTGGAACCCCCTGACTGTGTGGTTTTATAAAAAGTGTTACATGCGCTTTTCCACGCAGCCTTTCTCGCTGGACACACTGGACAGGTGAGATTGTCATTTTCTTGGTAATAAAAACAAATTAATGGGGTTTATTTAGAGAAATAGAATCAGGAAGTGAGATCCAAATAAAAGGCAGCTGAATGTTGCATTCTGGTTGTGGACGGAAATACGATTTTGCATCTCTGCTGTGCAAATTTAGCTCTTGAGTATTTTTTCAGTTCAACAAAATTAAAATTGATTTAAAAACTGAATGCAGCGTCTTAAACTTCCAATCTTCCGTGCAAATGTTGCAACAAGGTACACGGACCCTTCTGTTCATAGTAATCTTGTAAATGTAAAGGTTGTATTGAAGAAACGCCTCATCAGAAGTGAAGAAGAATGTTACTTGAAGACAAGGTCAAGGTTTTCTTTATTGTCATTTGCATCTCATGTGGTACATGTGGCGGAACTAAATTGTACACAGGGTCTCAGTTACACCCAACAAAAGTATAAAATCTGAAAGAAAAATATCTAAGATATGAACTAAGAAATACACTAAGTATTTATGCTAAAATTTAACTAAAATATGTTAATCACAAATAATGTTTTTATTAGTTTGAGATGAGCTGGTAGTTCAAAGTATTTTAGTTTTTTAGAGTGCAACTTAAAATGAGTGATGACTAAACCATCACGACTCCACCGATGGTTCTGTCAATCATTTTATTCACATTTTATTTTATTCACGTCTTTATTTGGATCGTACAAAATATTTATATATTTTTTTTAGAAATCACGTTTAAAATGAACAATCATCTGGCAGTTTGTGACCAAAGCATCTCTTGTGAGGCTGGAAAAGCTCCTCCTGACTGTCCATCATGGACTGAGGTTAACCTCCAGCTGACACCTCAGAGCATCTCATATAGATTAAAAGTTCAGAACTACACAACCTCCAGGATCTTCTGAATGAGAAAGCTCCCCTGATCGGAAATGAAACACCTTCAACTAAATATTAGAAGTTCTACTTGTTTGATTTTATTATTTTGGATATGCCCTGGATGACCAAGAATCTACACGAGCAAATCTACCTCTTCAAACAGACTTTTCTTGTTAGCACATGCTATAAATCCTAACAAAAGTAGAATTATTCCAAATAATCCTGTTTGTCTCATTTTCATTTATTTTACTTATTTTCTTCAGCTCTGTGCACTTGTGCAATAACTCCATCCAGAAACACCTGAGGCCGTCTCAACAGCGCCATCGAGACATTCCAGCAGACAACATGTGGCTGGACAACCAGTTCCAGGCCTTTCTGGCCAGTCAGGGCCGGGAGGCTCTGTGGAAGACCGTTGTTGTCCCGGGCATGAAGAAAGCGGCCATCCACGCTTTACAGACGGCACAGGATCTGGTGGAGTCTCGCAAAAACACATTTGAGCTCTATGGTGCAGATTTTTTATTAGGTACTGGCAGCAAGTGAAACATGCACGCAGCCAACTGTTCAAATCAGTTTAACTTTTTATATATAGTTTAGTCTGGAGATAAGACTGGAGATTTATTTATTTAATTCCATATTGAAGGTGTTTAAGCTAAGACAACACAGCAATTCAGACTATACTGTACTTATAACAACATACCCCAAAGAATTACAAGACTATAAAAATATTAACCACACACAAACAACACTGAGCTGTTTGATTGTGTTTAGATCAGGACCTACATCCATGGTTGATAGAGATCAACGCCAGCCCCACCATGGCACCCTCCACCTTGGTGACAGCTCGTCTCTGTGCTGCTGTGCAGGAGGACACACTACGGGTCGTCCTGGACCGGAGGGTGGACCGCACCGCAAACACAGGAGACTTTCAGCTTATATACAAGCAGGTAAGGCTCTGTCACAGCATGCATGCAAGGTGCTCTGATGGTTGTTCTCATGTAACTTTTCATCTGTAGGCAGCAGTAGAAGTCCCACACTACATAGGAATCGACCTTCTCATCAAGGGCTACACCATTAAAAGACCCTGCTCTCTTCCTCCACTGCCGTCTCACCATTCAGCTGCAAAACGCAGAGGCCTCCAGAAAGATAAAGATCCTGCACTGGATAAAATTATGCCTAAGATGCTGTTGAAGAGAGGGAAGGTGCAGAACAACAGCAGCGAGGCACTGCCATCTCCTCTTCCTTCTGAACCACATGTGCTCAGACCAGCTGAAATCACACTTCACCTGCCAGTGAGGGTCAAAAAGCCCGCTCCTTTCCCCAGAGAGTCACACATTTTTACCAAAGAGACGAGCAGAGGTACCAAACGTGTGTTCAGACAACCTTTAACTAAATTCATCCACAAAAGAAAACAAAAGTCTAATGTTTCAAGAAGTGACTGCTCCTCAGAAGCCTCAGACTGTCATCAACAACCTCGTAAATGCCTGAAATAAATCATGGCATTTTGACTGAAACAAACTCCTTTCTTCAATGTGCTTGTTATTACTTGCAGATGAAAGGCAAAGGGAAGGTTTTTGCCATTGCGTGTATGTTTGTGGGCCTGTTAGCAAAATATCTCATGAACCACTGGGTAAATTTTTATGAAACTTACAGAAAATAATCACCGGACTTACAACTACAACTGGTTAACTTTTGGAATCAGTCCAATTCAAGGTGGCTGCCACAGACGATCAGAACGAGCCAACCCAAAAATGGTTACAACACAATCAGTGTAATGAGATAAGGCGGCTGTGGCTGAGTGGTTCGAGCAGTTGTCCATCAGTTGTCCTCCAATGCAGGAGTTGTGGGTTCGAATCCACCAGCAGTTACATGCTGAAGTGTCCCTGGGCAAAGCACTGAACCCCTCGTTGCCTCCAATGTGTATCATCAGTGTATGAATGTGATAAAGCTCTGATTAGTCTCTTTAGAATGATTTGTTCAATTAGCATTGTAGAGATCTAGTAGAGTGCTGTATGAATGTGTAAATGAGGACACAGATTGTAGTGTAAAGCACTTTGAGTGTCTCAATAAGAAAGGTGCTATAGTCCATTTAAAATAACGTTATAGCTGGAAAAGCTCCTCCTGACTGTAACACACACTCTGAGTCTGGACATCTCACAATATCACATGAGACTGCACACAATATAATTGCTAAGGTTTGACCAAAACTGATAACTTCAATTTTTGGGGAGTTTTCGGGATTGATTAAATTAAATTGATGGATTCGTTCCGACTTGCAGTACCACATATTGACCAGATAGTGGCAGCAGCACAGGAGTCAACTGTAAAACGTATCAGCCGAAGAAGAACAGTCTGCTGGCTTTAACCAAGCTAAAAAAAAATGGCGGCGGCTGTTTGCAGAGTCGGAAGCTCCGTGGGTCAAGTCCTCGCCAAAACCCGCAGTGTAAGTATATTAAAATAAAACGGGATTAATCTGTATTAGAAGTGTACAGCAGCAAGGATGCTGACAGACTTGTTCGCTGTGCTAAACCTGGAGGAAGTTTTAACCGGTTAGCATTGCTTAGCTTACGGTGAATGAAGGTCAACCGACACCGAGCTTAGCCTTTTTAGCTTCTTGGTTTCAAACCATCCACTTTATACAAAAACTACCGCTTTTATTTTAGTTGACTGCGATGACTTATCTATGACCATTTTAAATTTGCCTTCTCTTACCCTTTATGCTTCTTGGCTGCTAGTGTTAGCATCGTGAATTTCGAAAGGCAAATTCTGAGTTTCTGCTATGATGTTACAGCTGCTAAATTGTTTGCTTGTTTTGTTTGTCAAAACTATTGTGATATTACATATTTAGGGTAATGAGGCTGAGTAACATTTACCTGTTGTCCTCCGTTTAGACGGATAGAATTCAGATGATTAAATTTAGCAGTAATTTTTTGGATGGTTATATGTGTTCTTGTGCCAAACATTTCTGCTAATTTGGCCTGATCAGCAGCAATGTGATATTCAGAGAGTGGACGATAAACATGAATTTTATGTTCAAATTTTGTTTTAGTTAACACTATTAATGAAGACCTATGCTTCTAAATTGTAGTTTTATATTTTTAAATGCCTGAATTTAAAGTGCCAGGTTGTTTTCCACCAAATTTCAAACATTTTAATTCTGCACCCTTCCAGCCCGTCCTGCTGTCTTTGAGACGTGGACAGTCTTCAGTCAGCTATGCCCAGAGTCTCTTGGGAACCCCAGAGACCCAACTTACTTCCTTGGACAATGGTTTGAGGGTTGCATCTGAAGATACTGGACATGGTACTTGCACGGTGAGAACACACTAACATACTCCTTTTTTTTTAAATTAAATTGCATGTTCTCTGTTATTTTTAATTCAGCTACACAACAGTGTAACTTGAGCTCTCCATACACATTTCCTGACACAGGTTGGTCTGTGGATCAGTGCTGGCAGTCGCTATGAGAGTGAGAAGAACAATGGAACAGGCTTTTTCCTGGAACACTTGGCTTTCAAGGTAGACTTAATAATAATAATAATAAAAGTCCTTAACAAAATTTAATTTGCCCAGTCTCAAAAAATTAGAATATTGTGAAAAAGTTAAATTTTCTTTGTCAATCATTTCAGAAAGTGAAACTCATGTTACATCAGTTCATTACACAGTGAAATATTTAAAGCCTTTATTTCTTGTAATTTTGATAGTTATGGCTTAGAGATAATGAAAACACAAAATTCAGCGTCTCATAAAATTTGAGTTTTGAAGAGGTTCAATATTGCTAACAGGACGTGTGACATCACAAGCTCCGTAATATGGCCGCACTGACGGGAGCTCTGCTTTGACTTAATAAAATTTTCGTTCCTGTTATTGTTTTAACTTATTTTGCACCTACACTGCACATCCATGCCACGGGTATGACCGCGACACACTTGGAGTTTTCTGTGTCACTGTCTTGCCTTCATGCTATCCTGCCATCATGGTTCAGTTCAGAGTCAGAGTTCCTGGCCTCCCTCCAGCTTTGGGCTCTGGCCTGTCATAGCGGTCTTCATCACAATCTCCACCTGCCTGCACAGACCGAACTCTTCGGACCTATTCAGTTCCGCAGGGAAATCTTGGATGTTCTTTGTCTGCCAGACCCGGTTCTGGAGGGCAGCTGCTGCAGTCGTTATTACCATCAAGCTGCTAACGGGACCTGCTAACAAGACCTGCTAATGCCACTAACAAGACCACACTGCTAACAGAACAGAACCATTCTACTGAAAGAACCTCACTGCTAGTCGAACCACATGGTAGATGTACTTGTTTTTCACTTTTGGCACCTTGTTTTTTGTATTTTTGCTGCATGCTTTGGTATTTCTTTTCTTTTTTGGCGAGTCGAGACGGTTCTTTTTGTCCTCAGAATTTCATTGCGTTGTTGAACTTGTGTTGATTTTTGCATATGACAAATAACCAAACCTGAACTCCTGGTGTAACACCCTAATCAGATGATTAACTCCAGACATGAGTTACAAATGTCTCGTTCCTCAAGTCCAGCCACTCTTGAACCAGAGACAACATCAGAAGCATCTTACCTGCTGAGGACAAAAAGAACTGGACTGTTGCTCAGTGGTCCATTGTCCTCTTTCCAGATGAAAGTAAAGTTTGTGTGTTGTTTGGACATCAAGGGGCCAGAGTCTGGAGGAAAAGTGGAGAGGAACAGAATCCACGTTGCTTGAAGTCCAGAGTGAAGTTTCCACAGTCAATGCAGCATCTACCAGGACATTTTAAAGACTTCATGCTGACGAGCTTTATGGAGATGCTGGTTTCATTTTCCAGCAGGACTTAACTCCTGCCCACACTGAGACACTGAATTTTTAGTTTTCATTATGTTTAAAACATAATCATCAAAATTACAAGAAATAAAGACTTGACATATTCTGTTTTGTGTAATGAATCTATGTGACGACAATGAGTTTCACTTTCTGAAATGATTGACAATTTGGAAAGTTTTCGCAATATTCAAATTTTTTTAGATGGTTGTACATTTTACTCCTTATACTGTTTTTTTCTACAGATTTTTATTACCTTTTTTTTTCTTCTTTTTTTTTTAAGACAAAGACATTTATTGCTCAGTCTTGAGACCAAAACTGCTCTGAAGCACCAAAGGGTTCAGTATCATGTTGTGCTTCCTTTGCCAAAATGTCAATAAAGTCTTCAACTTGTGGGTTACCGGTAATATTCATGTAAAGGTTTCGTTCACGCTGACAGCCTTTTAGTTTTGTTGATCCTTGCTGGACTGTGACTTCTGGACACTAGTTTTCAAAGAGCGTTTATAAGGATGTCTTTAAAATGTCTCAAAACAGTTGCAATCATTTTCAGTTTCCTTGTATGATTTGCAGAGTCTTGCAGCCTTGTAGCTTGAATTTTGAACACATAAAAAAAATACCGGTACCTTTAACATGTGGCCCACTTGCAACTAAGGTTGAGTAGCCATGCCCCAGGGACAATTAAAGCACACAGTTGTACATCAGGAGGCTGAAGCAGCATGGGGTTGTTATAAAGGAGACTAACATATTGCCTAAGAGAAAGTCTCAAAATATTAAACCTTTTTTAGTGTTTAACGTTATTTTTCTTCAAATGTGGTGTAACATGTTCATTAACTAAATATATTTACTATATCCGTCCATCTTTGACCTTAATGTTATCACACTTCCTGTTTTAAACAAGTATTTAAACAAAATGCAAAGACGTACAATGTTTTTTTTAATACTTTTTAATCTTGTGAAAACTTGTAACCTTTTGAAAAGTTTTCTTTTAGCTTTCAGTTCATGACACTGTACTTTATACAGAGCAGATTACTTTGTGCATGTGCATTTCAAATGCTCCAAACCTTTATAATAGGAAAAAACAAAAAGGGAATTATTGATAAAACAGGATTTTTTATGTTGTTTTGTTAGCTTATATGTTCATCAGTTTGTAAAAAGAAACGGAAACATTGCTCTGTTTATTGCTTCACTTTTTTATAATTCTTGGTGTCCATCTTTGTCCATCTGTTTCAAACAACAAATTGGTATTTATAACTTTATTTAATATGCAGAGCGAACAAACAACAGTTCTGTTATGTCCAGTTCCTGTGAGGGGGAGACTAAAGCAACAAGTGTCCTTAATTCTCTAGTAATTGTTGTAGCTACATCAGAATGTACAGAGCTCGTTCATTGCACAATGTCTTTTTCCTGTAGGGAACTAAGAAGTATTCCCAAACAGCCCTGGAGCAGCAGGTGGAGTCTATGGGGGCCCATCTGAGTGCATACACCTCCCGTGAGCATACTGCATACTACATGAAGACCCTTACCAAAGATCTGCCTAAAGGTAAGAAGATGTATTAGAATTCATACATTATTCATGCAGTGTTTTACAGTAAGTTTGTCATTTCTAGCCTGTTCATTCTTGCAAGTTTAAGACATTCAGAATGTTTGTGTCTTTGTGCATGAAGCAGTAATTCCACTTTCTTTGCCCATCTGCCAGCACTAATCGTGTGTGTAAATGTCCTGCTTCCCAGCTGTGGAGCTGCTGTCAGAGGTTGTGCAGAGCTGCTCCCTGAACGAGGCAGATATTGAGCAGCAGAGAAATGTGGTGCTGCGTGAGCTAGAGGAAGTTGAGGGCAACCAGCAGGAAGTATGCCTGGACCTGCTGCACGCCACCGCCTACCAGGGCACTCCTCTGGGTCAAAGTGTGATGGGCCCCTCCAGCAATGCCAGGTAGGAAGACCTGGATCTACACACGCACGCGCGCGCACACACGTACGTTTCAACAGGAACACACCATTATCTATTGGTGGTGTAATGGTGCCATATGTGGTTTTAAAACTAGATCATCATCAAGCTCCTCTACACTATTCTCTACAGTGATGTACGTAACTAGAGTACTCCACACACAGTCTGCATCATTTTGTAAGTTGCTGGTGGTTCTTGTATTTCTCAGGAATCTGACTCGGCAGGACTTGGTGGATTATATCAACATTCATTATAAAGCCCCTCGTATGGTGTTGGCTGCTGCTGGAGGTGGGTCATCTCCCTCCTAAAGGATTGTAAGAAGGAACCTGTGAACTCCTGTGTTAGCTTGTTGATTTGATGTGCTTCATCTGCAGGTGTTAATCACGAGGAGCTAGTTGATTTGGCCAAAACTCATTTAGGTGGCGTGCCTTTTGAGTACGAGGCAGACGTCATCCCTGTGCTGTCACCTTGCCGGTTTACTGGCAGTGAGGTGAGATCAGCTCTGCTTTTCCTACACAATACATTAAAAAAGATTATTCTTTATGAAAATAAGTCAAATTAATGCTTTATTAATGATCTGAAGGATGGTTTAGACCTGTTAGAAATACATTATTTCAAAATGCTGTTGAAATGTCTTGTTACATAATCATGAAATAATTTCTTTCTGCTTTAAAATGATGCTTTAGTTGATTTTTGGAAGGTGGCTGTGGAGATGGTGAATCAAGTAAAATGTGACTTTTTTTTTTGTTTCCTCTCAGATTCGTATGCGTGACGACGATCTGCCTCTGGCACACGTTGCCATTGCTGTGGAGACTGCTGGTGTCACCAGTCCAGACATTATTCCTCTCATGGTGGCCAACAGCATCATTGGCAGCTATGACCTCACCTATGGTGGTGATAAAGTAGGCAGAATTTGTTTGCCCCTTGCGTGGTTTTATTTATACCTCTTGAAGAAAGACAAGTTAAATGTGTGACATTTCAGAAAAATCTCCTTTAAGCTTTGCCCACTTGGTACTGTTTATGTCATGAGTAGCCATATTGGAGGGGAAGAGCAAAACTCTGAAACCCAGAGTCAAGTGTCTTCCCCCTGCCTCCCGACCTGTCGGGAAGAACGCAACATAAAATAAAACTGAAACTGTTCACACATTTTACTCTCTCTGTACGAAACATGTTTCACTTGATTTCTATGAAACAGATAAATGCATCTAAGTAAAAGTAGTAAGAAAAATCCTGATAGACAAAAAAAATAAAAAATAAATCTAAAAATTATTTAATTCTGAAAATAGTTTTGAGGGGGGGAGTCGATATGACACTGAGTTGCAGACTTACTGTTATCTGAAACACGGTGGTGTAGAGGCAGGGCAGTCGACTCGGGACCAGAAGGCTCTGGGTACGATCCCCAGTCATTGCACATCTCGTGGTGTCTCTTGAGCAGGACACCCAATCCCCAATTGCTCTGCGGGCGCTTACATAGCTGCCCACTGCTCCACCTGGGTGTAAAATCTGTATCCCAGGTGCGATGGGTTAAATGCAGAGAACTAATTTCGTCTTTGAATGGGACAACACATAGCACTTTATTTATTTATTTATTTATTGTTTATTACTGTCAGAGGGACTGTTCTTTTACTCTCATATGAAAACCAAAAAAAAATTTTGATTTTACATAAAGGTGAAAACTTTTTTAAATGATTTGCAGCCAAAACCTTAAATACTTTAATAAATCAATGAGTGTTTTGTTAAACTTAAATACTTTTTCTGTATTTTTGTTCTACATTGTCAAATTTAATTCTTTAATATTTTCTGTTGATTTACGATCATTTTTGTCAATTCAATAAATGATAAAATAACTTTTTAGGTGAAAAAATATATACCTGTATATATTTTTTTCATAAAACATGGATTTTGGAAAATAACAACAAAAAAGTACTTTGGGAGGGAAAATCCAATTCCATAAGCCCTACAATCAGAACCTTGGTTATGTCATACTGATCTGCTTGTGAAGACTTATAAGAAGAATTAATCTGGTCCTTCCTGTCATGCAGCACCTGAGCAGCCGTTTGGCTCGTCTGGCCGTGGAGCACAAACTGTGCCACAGCTTCCAGGCCTTCCACTCATCTTACAGCGACACGGGCCTGCTGGGCATCTACTTTGTGGCTGATAAACACCACATTGACGACATGATGCACTGGTCTCAGAACGCCTGGTAAGTCATGACTCTGACATCATGCCGAAGACGAGAAATTGCTCAACTCCAGATAATTATAAAATAAAAAGAAGTTTTTATGTTTTTTTGCTGCTTGCTTGTTTCCTACAGGATGAACCTGTGCACCACGATTACAGAGAGTGATGTGGCCAGAGGACGAAACGCTCTGAAGGCCAGTTTGATCGGACAGCTTAATGGTATGTAATGTCTAGAATGAATCTACAAAGAGAATCTACAACAGCCCTGAACATGAAGTCAGCCGTCTGTTAATCTTGTAGGAACAACGCCCATTTGTGATGAAATCGGCAGACACATCCTGTACTACGGGCGTCGCGTTCCTCTTGCTGAGTGGAACGATCGGATCGATGTGAGTGAACGGGTTAAAGTGGCTTGGTGCTCTGCCTCCACATCACACTGCAGTGCATTTTCAAAACAACCGTTTTCTGATTTAAAGGTGGTTTTAATCTCATTTCAGGCCGTGACCCCCAGCGTGATGCACGACGTCTGCTCCAAATATATCTACGACAAGTGTCCTGCTGTGGTAGGAGTTGGTGAGTTTGCATGTTTTTTGTCTGTTTGGAACAAACTTCAAGTCCAGACTGTTTATTTATTTATTTTTTTAATCAATGCCTCCTCCTTTCCCCCCACCAGGCCCCATCGAGCAGTTAACTGACTACAACAGAGTGCGCAGTGCTATGTACTGGCTCAGGTTTTAAGAAAACGTGTGGTTTTTCTTCCTCCCTCCTCACCTGGCTTTATTATTCATCAGCTCACCAACAAGTGATCACCTGGGGGTCGAACACGACCACACAATGACACGTGCAGCCATCTTCTGTGGGACCCCCTCTGTTATCTCACTCAGTGCTGAGTCATGAAAGGAGCAGCCCATCTGAGTCTTGAATTTACTCTGGTTCCATATTGATTGTACGGTTCAGGTACCCACCACCTCATACTGTTGATTGAATGAACCTGAATACTCCATAATTACCAACGTGGCCCAGTCCATCCAAAATAAAAAATAAACAATATGGAGCAAGAGTATATTTATAATTTCTGTAACATTTGTTTCTGTCCACTATTGTACATAAAATAGGTGTCATTCTGACACAAATAATAAACAGAAAATAAAAATAAAAAAAATGTGTTTTTCTTTAATTTTTATGACTTTTAAAAATCAGTAGTAAATGTATTTTTTTTCTTGGATGCTTTCAAGAGTGCTTACTAGATTATGTTCAAGTCATGATCTGTAAACTGATGTTTGATTTACCTTCAAGTAGAAAAAAGACCAAAACTAATTACTTCAGCTAGCTGCTTTTCTCCGAAACATTCTTCTGTATTTGTTGCATAATCAGTCCTCTTGTGCAGCAAAGTGTCTGTAATAGAAATGAAGCAGATGTAAGGAAAGCGGAAGCGTCCTGAGATAATTCAATGTTCAGAGGCTGAAAGCGCTGAGGCACGTAACGAGGACATTAATCTGCTCCGGCCTCCACATTTTCACACTTTTCGTTCAGACTCGAGCAAAAACTTGTGCATCTTAAATGTTCACAACCCTTAAAAGAAGAGCAGCACCCAGAGGAACGTTCTACTGTGGCTGTTGTTTTACGACAAGCAGAATTTTTTATTTGATCTTAGGACTTATGTTTATTTTGGACCCTCCACACTGTTAGCAGATGAGTTTTTGGTTCTGATAATTTGAGTTGTTTTGGGTCAGGTTGTCTTCATGACAATGTGGTTTATCTGTTTCCTGTGGTGTGATGTGTGTACCTGAGATGAAGCCCTGGGTCCTCAAGTCCAGACATTCTCCAGCTGTGCTGACAGTATATTCTTCCTCTCGTTATGTAGATGAGGACAAGTCTGGTGATGGGTGGTGACTCATGAAGCGAGGTCGGCTTTGTGTTGCTGAGTTGACCCTCTGGGTCTGAAGCCTCCTCTTCCTTGTTCTGCATGACTTTTTCATCCACAGCTCCTGTGTTCAGAGGCTGAGCTTTGTCCTTTTCTAATAAAAATACATTAGTGTTCCTGCATCATGTGCCAAAAAATCAGTGACCAGTATTCAGTTAATCTGTTGCACACCAATTGATTACTTTATTATATACTGTATATTTTTTTTACTTTGGTTAAAATCTGTCCAGTGGTTCATGAATTTTTTTTGGCTAACAGTTCAATAATCTGAGGCAATATTTAAAAAAAAAAAAAGATGAATATTGTTCATCGGTCTGTCATTTTAGCAAAAAATAATATCACAAAGCCGTGGTGGGATTTTACTCCGAAGTACAGTCCTTCACTATCGCAGTTCACTTGTTGTGGCTTCACTGACTCAAAGGATGTGTTGTTTGTACTGCACATGCTGGGCTGTACATTCATCATCATCAAAGTGTTTACCAGTAAGTCTTTTCTCTTCTTTCAGCTGCTCCCTTCCTCAGGGCAGTGAACTAACTCACACAAACACTCAGCGTTTGGTTTATGCTGCATGTCCTTCCTGATGCATCCACAGTCCTCTGAGTGGAGAACTGCTGTCCAGGGTGCCTGGGCGTGCAGATTGG
>JARVLU010001354.1:8765235-8775850 GCA_031762415.1 Simpsonichthys santanae
CGCGGGACGGCCGTGCGCAAATGCCCAGAGTGGGACAAATGAGGGTGGAGGCAGGTGTGGGTGCTTCACCTTTCCCGCCCACATTTCGATGTTGGAGTTGAACCGGTGACCTTCCAATCACAGGCCCACTTTCTCTAACTGCTGCACCACTAAGTGTTACAACAGAGTGGGAAGGGTTTATAAAGCCTTTAAAAATAACTATAACACTGCTACTTCACGGATTTTCACCTATTGTGGGGGTCTCTGGAACGTAACCCCCGCAAAGGGTGATGGATCACTGTAATCAGATATATGCTTCATTACCTTATAGAGTCAAGACAATTCAAAATGGCTAACAACCAGGCATAGCTAACGCAAAAATGACTAAACCTCAGTGAATTTCTCAGATTTTGAACTGACACTTAAGAGACTTCACTAAATAAAGTCTGAAAGCTGACTGACAAGATCTGAGTTTTGAATTTAGCACAACCAGTTTGTGCTAGTTAACAAAAAAAAAAAAAAAAAAAATTCTTAAAAAGACACTTCTCAAACTTGTGACGTCTTAAATGAATTCTGCTGTTCCCTCTTCAGGGTTCCACAACGATCCGCCTCCATCTTAATCTGTCCTCTACTTCCTCTGTCCTCACTCCAACTACCTCCATGTCCTCTAACTGCTTCATCGAGTTAAATAAAAGAGCTGGAAGGTCACGTGACGTGATTCACTGTAGCAATGGTGGCCATAACCAGAGAGGGTAAGCGTCTGGTCTTAGGAATAGGTTTGTCACTGGTATAAAAACAAGATAACATTGGAGCATCCACAGCATTACATCTTCATAAACTACCAACAGAATACATAGTGTGCCCAATTACTAGTAGGAATCCACCAAATGCAACCCAAAACTAACTATCTCCCAGTTGTTCAACAAGTGCTGTACCTCTGATGATCTCATTCTTAATCAAATCCATCCTTGTGGAGAACCTCAACATCTTCATTCCCACCGCTTCCAGTTCTTTCTCCTGTCTTTTTGTCAATGCCACTGTCTCCAGATCATTCAACATAGCTGGTCTCACCACTGTCTTGTAAACTTTTCCTTTGACCTTTGCTGACATCCTTTTGTCGCAAATCACTCCTGAAACTTTCCTCCATCCACTCCATCCAGCCTGGACTCTTTCACCTCTTTACCACACTCCCCATTTTCCTGGACTGTTGTCTCCAAGTACTTGAAGTCCTGCATCTTTGTGACCTCTGCTCCGTATAGCCTCACTGTTCCACCTCCTCTCTCTCTCTACCATGTAATGCTCGTCTTTTCCTCAGCAGGCCAGGTTTCTTTGTCAAATTCAGCTAGTTTTGAAGAGAACTAAACAAAGGCAAAATTTCCAGTAGAAGATGAAGGGCAGCAGCTAAAACCCCTGTGACTGTCATTCACTTCACTTATTTGTTAAAATCTGTGATAATTTCCCATCAATTGAGACAAAAGTCCACTGACGACCAAAGAAAGTAAAAGACACCAAGCTGTATAAGTCTGAGCACTGTTCTGTTTGTCTTTAGATGTGTAGCCAAACAGAAAGATCCAGTTTGTTAGGTAAAAGATTTTCTTCTCGCCGTTTACTGAAGCTGAACTCCAGATGCGGTCATGGTTTTGACTACAAACTGAGGCGACTCTCTAATTCATTAAAGGCAAGCTATTGTGATTAGCATCATGTTATTTTTAGAAAGAGACCGAGTGCACAGGAAGTGGAGTGAAATGAGGGGAGGGCATCAGGGTATGTAAGAGATAAAGAGTGGGGAAGGAGCAGTGTCTCAGAGAGGACCGAAGGGACTGAGGACGGAACGGAGGACGTGCAGTCAAGTCCAACATCTGGCTGGTTCTTCTTTCAGGAGCTGAAACTTGCAGAACTCATCACAAACAGGAAGAACTGCCGTTTTTTGCACATCAAGAGATCAACTTCTTACTATGGTGAGTATAATCTTTGTAAACCCTCAGAAAGTTGCTCTACTGATCTACTGACACTCTGTGGGATGTGTAACTTAAAAACCATTGTCTTCATGTCTAAAAACCTTTAGAGAAGAACTCAGATTAAAATCCTAAAGCAAGAAGTAAATGTTTTGGAGGTACCCAGTCAATCCCTGACTGACGCAGTGTCAGAGGTGTTTAACGTGTGCCTGATTTCTCTTCTGCAGTCAGCGCTGGCCATGAGAAGAGTGTGTTTCTGCCTGGCTCTGCTGCTGCCTTGGTGTGTCCAGAGCCAAAGGAGCCGCCCAGCCCTCACCCAGCTGGACGAGGACACGCAGAGGGACGTGCTGGCTGTCGACATCTTGAACCGCAGCGGTGTGTTGAACTCTCTTCTCCGCTCAGAGCACCACCTGGTGCTCAGGCGAGCACGACCCCAACGCCCGGCGTCCCAGGTGCCCAAACGGGCTCAGCAGGGGTCCCGCTTCGCCCTGTCCCTTGACGTCCCCACCAGCATCCTCAGTGTCCTCATAGACCTTGCCAAGAACCAGGACATGAGGACCAAAGCAGCTGCCAATGCAGAGCTGATGGCACGAATAGGCAAAAGGAAATGACAGCACAGGGAGCACCTCACCTAAAGACATTACGGGAAATACTTTTAGTCCAGGTGAAATCACTGCAATCATTTAGATCTGGTTTATTTTTTATTTATTTTTTTTACATGTAATTCATAACTGATTAGACCACAACCATATTGTCTGATGTAAAACTGTCACAAACATGTCAAATGAAGCTGGTCTTTTGTTTGAATTATTATTCACCGTCGTGGTCAGAAGCTGAGTTTTAATATTGTGTCTCTTGTGTTTGCATGCAATCTTAAATACAAAGGAAAAAAAGTTGTTCAATTAAATCCAATGTGACGATCCACAATTGCTTCTCAAGTCTAATTCATTTATGCTTTGATATCACCACGCTTGGTCTAATTACAAGCATCAGCAACCCATAAAACCCCGCTGAATGAGTCTGAGCCAAATGAGCCTGCGTCACACACAGTAACATCTGATAGGAGAAGCAGGACAAAGACACAAGCAGGATATTGACCTCTGAGACAAGAACAGACCCTTTCTATAGACTTTTGTTCACCAAAACTTGATAAATTCAGTAAACGAGTCACAGCTATTTTAGGTTTAATAAACTATCTGTTTTGAATTGGATAAATGTGACTCATCTGTACTCCTACACCGAGCAGAAAATGTGAAGCAACAGAGGGAAACAAGCTGCTCATCTGATTTAAGCTCGTTTTGTTTCACGCTGGTCATGGAATTGAATCATTCCATGAATTACTTCAGACTGGAGCAGCATTAATTATGGAAACAAACTGTGCAAATGTGTGTCATACACACAGCTAAACAAGAGCTCACAAACACAAAAGTTAACATCATGATGGCAACACTTGTTTGAATCCAGGCTGAAGCAAATACAGTTCCAAACTTTAACAGCATTCATGTTAGTCATTTATGCAAAATAACTTGACTTTTGGACCTCAGTGGGTATACGACGAACAGGTTATTCTTATGAAAAGTCTTATTATTTTCAGTTTAAAATATTTTCTTGATTTCAAAGAAAAACTAAACAAGGGTCCTTTTCTCTGTCACTGATTTTTTTTCCAAGTTGCATAAAAATATCCCAGAGGGACAACAAAATATCATATTGTATTGTGAATTCCCAGAGGGCCTAAGCTCTGTTAAAGGTCGTCTCCTACATAGGAAAACACTTTTGCCAAGCCCCACCCACCACCTGGAGATGACACCGCCACGCCCATGCCGTGAGAGAACCCCCGCCACCAAGCCCCACCCATCACCAGAGAATGACATTGCCAGACCATGAGACAACACCAGAGAGACAGCTTCATCAGAGGAGCAGTTGCTGCCACAAGGGGAAGCGCACCACCCAGCCATGGTCAGTCAGAGCACGGGCCAAGCTTCCCATCTACAATGGCACAACATCTCTGGAGCCCTACCTGGATTAGGTCCGGATTGCTGCATCCCTCAGTTCTTGGAGCAATGTAGAAACTGCATCACACCTGGCCTTGGCACTGCAAGGGACTGCACAACAGGCTCTACTGGACCAGATCTGAGAGAGCAACAGGATATCCAGGCCCTGATTGCAGCGCTTGAAGGGCCAACGCGGTCGAAAGCCTTTTCTTGGTCAAGTGAGACCAACGCTGTGTTCAGACCCAATGAAATGGAGACTTCCACAACTTCTTGAATCATTTAGATATCTACTATGGACCTGCTGGGGACGTAATAAGTCTGGTCCCGGTGGATGACCTGTTCCACTGCCTCTCTCATCCTGGTTGCCAGGGCCTTGGAGAAGATTTTGTAGTTGGTACAGAGAAGAGACACTGGGCTCCAACTCTTCATCTTCTGCAGATTCCCTTTTCTGGGCAGAAGAGTGATGAGCACTCTGTGGCACGGCAGCGGTGTGATCAGGCTTTCATTACAAACATCCAGCAGGTCCTATGCCAAGATGTCCCAGTATGGCCTTCTAGAACTCCACCGTGAGACCGTCGATGCAAGGAGCTTTCTGGCCTTGCATGCTTTGTAGGGCCGTGTAGAGCTCCTAAAGCCCTAGGGGGCGCTCTAGGTCTGCATTGGTCTCCTCAGAGACCTGGGGTAGTCCACTGTAGAATTCTGGCTTGGCTCGCTCAGCTGCTGCCCGGTGTCCGACAACAGAGAGTGGATCAGTTTTCTCTGCCCATGTTTCCTCTCCAAGTTGAATAAGAAGCTGGAAGGTGCATCCATCTCTGTGATGTTCTGTATCCAGGACCTGACCAACACGCCTTGGACTTTCATGTCCAGCAAGTTTGTTAAAACTAACCTTTTAGATTTGAGGGCTTCAAAGTGCTCTCGATTTCCCGTGGTTTCACTGAGGTGTTCTATTTCCACTATATTGATCTCCAGATCCTTGATAGATCTGGTGAAGTTGCAAGTAACTTTGAGTGGGTTGTTGACACAGATGTTTTATTTGAACTTTCCTGTGGTCCCACCACTGTTGCAGACACATACAATCACCCTTCCTTTGTCTAAAACCCTTCATAAAATAACTCAGCATCTCCTTGAAACAATGGTTGTGAGTTATAACTGAACTAAAATTCCAGTAGGCGCTCAAAGGTGCAATGTTTCGGATAAAAACACGGCCTAGGACCAGCGAGTGATCTGTAAAAGCAACTGGTGAAATCTAACAAGCTTCAAACACGTTAAAATGATGTTTAAAACAACAAAACTTGTCAAGGTGAGCCAAAGAAATGAGATTCTCCTTACAGTGGGACCACGTGTACTGTCTGGAGCCTGCGTGCATCCTCCTCCATACATCCACCAGGCCATGAGATGACACCAGCTGCTGCAGGGCACGCTGGGCTGCTGGATGAGGCTCTGCTTGATTGTGGTCTGAAAACTTGTTTTCAGTACAAGTAAAATCCCCACCTATAAAAACATAATCCTCAGACCTACAATCTCTCTTTCCTAGGACCCTGTGTACATAATCTTGTTTCATCACATGTACCACATGTGGTGCGAATGACAATAAAGACTCTCTGACTCTGACTGACTGACTCTGAAAACTATCTACAAGTATCATCTCACACAAAAAGTTGATCATATTATGTAATGGTTTCCTGTTTAGACTGCTTGTAACTTTGGTCAATTAATGAACCTCATCAATTATTGTTTCAGGAGGGTGATACAATAAATGTGGACGTTACATGTCCAGGGGCCACGCTGGCCTTCGCCATGATCTACCTCAAGACCAACAACAGGTGAGAAAAGACAAGTATCTCCTGAATGTATCTTTACAAAAAAATGTCCATACTCAAATATTTCTAATATCAAAAAGTTTTTTTTTGTTGTTGTTGTTGCTTTCCTGGCACTATACACAGGGATATTTTGTGCAGTAGTAACTCGGTAAATCTGAGCTGTTCCAGCTTTTCATCAGCCTTGAACACAGCATTACATTTGTGAATCTGTAATGGTAAGAAAGTCTCAAAGGTCATATTTATAGGTAAGCCGATCAGTGCCCTTGTATGAAGCTAAATCAGTCTAGAAGTAGTCACGCAAGCATACAATGAAATTTGTAAAACTAGATTTGTATGCATACAATAAGATCCACAAGCATACCACAACTTTTACAAATGTGTACCACAGTACTACAAGATTAACAATACATACCTGTACTGTAAACAGTTTTTCAAATGTACACATTTCAATTTGTACAAGTAAAAATATTCTGTGCATAGACACACACAACACATACACTTAAAATATATCTTCCAGTATTTTATTCCTCTGGTAAGTATACAGTACAGGAAAATAAACTTTTCTGGTAGTTTTTCCACCAGAAGGTGATACTTATTTTGTGGACTGTACATTTGAAATAAACATAAAAAATGCATAGGTTATCCTTATGCATGTAAAACAACAGGACAATATATATTTTCCAGTGTTTTCTTCCTATGTTAAAAATACTGGAAAATATATTTTTCTGGTATTTTTAGCATTGGAAGAAAATGCCAAAATATGTTTTTCCTGTAGTATTTTCACAAGAAGAAAGCATTTACTTTGTGGACTGTGCAAGTGAAATAAACATAAAAATAATGGTTAGGTTATTCTTCTTGTGGAAAAACTACTAGGAAAATATATATTTCCAGTAACGTATTTTCTTATACTGTACTGTATATGTAAATGTGTGTTCTTTTCATATATTTTCTAACTGAAACATTTTCCAGATGAAGAATAACCTAGTCATTTTAGGCATTTTATTTTAACTGTACAGTTCCTTTAATACCAGTAAATTCTTTTGGAATCCACTAATGTTAATGCAAGCAAATGTGTTCTAATATAGAGTTTATGAGCTATGTGGCAAGAAAGTCTCATAAGTCACATTCACAGGCAGGCTGATCCGTGGGTTCACGCTGACTGATTTGTCCACAGCAGGTGATACGTGCACGTGCTTTTGACAAGTTGCATGTGCAGAATATTCCTAAAAGTGTAAATTGAAATGTTTACATTTGAAAACCTGTGTATTTGTTTGTGAATCTTGTGGTATGCATTTGTAAAACTTGTAGTACACTTGTGGATCTTAGTGTGCACAGACAAATTTCATTGTTCGCACACAAATCTTGTAGCTACACTTATGTGAGTACTTTTGAGGCCAATTTATCTCTGTAGACCACAACCTGTACAGACATAAGCTTTGTAAAAATTAAACGGATGTTGCAAAAACTTAAAAAGGCATGAAGCAATACTCAGATGGGTTGATGTGGAGCACAGCGCATCAAATGTGACAGATTCTCCCTTGTATTTTCAAAACATGAGGTAATTAACTCAGTTGAGAAATTATCCTTGTTAACCAATTTTAAAACAACACTTGCAAAGTAATGTGTGCTACCATCAGTGTTAGCTCTAATCGCTTTGTTGTCATTAAGTCCCCTGGCTGGGTGGTTTACAGAACTTATGCTATCACTTCATAACATTATTGAGCTGCAAAGCCTGCACACCGTTTCACTTGTCAAGCATTTCAGCTCTGTTAGTACCGGTACTTCACTTTGTGGCACAAAGACACATCAGGGATGGGTTAGCTTCAAGCCACCGTCATCCATTCAGAAATCAACGGAGGAAGCCAGACCCAGCTTGAGTTGTCTCTGAAAGAGCTACTGTACCATGCTCTAAATATACTGTATACCATTACTATACTCAGTAAACTTAACTGCACTCATTGTAGGAAAATGTTTCTGGAAAAACAATATCCTCAAACCCAACAAAGTTGTCAGGTCCTCTAGATGGTTTCTTATATCTTAAATATCCTCAGATTTTACCAGTTGACTTGAACAATTAGTAAACAAAACTCAGGCTTGTTAGTTTTACTTTTTTTTTTGTTAGTTTTACTTTTTTTTTAACCATTTAGAACTCTGGTTTCATCTTGGACAAATTTCCCAGGTTTACTGTTGTCACAAGATTTTCCAGTATAACTCCACTCTGACTTCATAATGTTCAGCAGCACTGTGTTGCAGGACTACTAAAGCACTTCCCATTTCAGCTTTGTCTACATCTTTGTTTTCCTCATCTGCCTCTGATATTGATATTGGCATAATATTTTATGCACCTGGTGAAAACAGGAGTTTCAAGACATAACCAAGGATCAACAAGTGCATCTAATGCTGAGGGTTTTTTTTAGCATGAATACTGTGTACAGGAAGCATGATACATAATTATTATTTACAAAATAGAAGTCAAACTTTGTTAATGCTCACTCCTCTGTAAGAAGAAAAAAGAAGAAGAAAAGACAATACAGCAGTTTAAAATTAATAACGCAAAGCCAAGATGAAAATGCATACAAAGCCAAGGTTCCTAAACATGGCTCATGTTTGCTGAATTCTGTGAACATCAGAGCATCATAACCTGCTCCACAGAAAAACAAGACTCCTCCACCTCCCAGCTGTATATTGGTCAAGAGGTTCCTAATTTCCTCAAGGCTCATCTGGTGTTTTTTCCTTCTTGGTGGAGAAGGTGTTGAGGGAAGGCATTAACACTCCCTTTCCTCATCCTGTTTCTATCCATTAGGTCGATTGCTGATTGGCTGCAACCTCCAGACACTTGGTTTCTGCTGGACTTCATTAAGCCAGAGTTTCTGCTGCTGAGGGTTAGTGTGACGCAAGCTGTGCGTTTCTGTGACATGCTTCTTTTCCCACCTTTCCTTAATCTTGTATACTTGCGTCTCCCCTTTATGCCTCACTACCAGACTCTTGCACGTTGTATTATCATGTGGGATGAAATCCTCCCTAACACTGAGTGGGTCAAGAGTAACATACCCCAGGTGAGAAAATACACGGAGACACAGCATAACTGAGTGTTCACATGCAGATTAGTTACGTTTGTAAAGTTATTCTGTTCCATATGTTGTTTTCACAAATTAGTCATAAAACCAGTTGTACTAAAAAAAGATGAATTTTTTTGCACCATTTTTTCTTTTTTAGATTATGAGGGGGAATTTTGACACTTCAGAAGACATTAATATGGAAACAATGGCGTGAGTATTTGACACAGAAGATTTACTTATACCGTATTTTCCGCCATCCGTGTTGCACTGCTATATACCTTATTTTCCGCCCCATAAGTCCAATTATGTCCAATAATGTGTAAAAATTCATAAACGTGTCGCACTGCCGTATAAGTCGCATCTATTATGCATCATCGCTGGCGCGTCGCGTATGTTACGCGTCACCGCTGACAACCTGGAAATGTGGGCGGTGTCTTGCCAAAAAAGGATTGGCTGCCAAATGGCAGCCACGGCAGCGTGCACGGAAAGACTT
The DNA here is from genome assembly GCA_031762415.1 of Simpsonichthys santanae. Classification (NCBI taxonomy): domain Eukaryota; kingdom Metazoa; phylum Chordata; class Actinopteri; order Cyprinodontiformes; family Rivulidae; genus Simpsonichthys; species Simpsonichthys santanae. The sequence goes on from JARVLU010001354.1 coordinate 8,774,533, forward strand.
TAACAAGATTAACACTTAAAAACAATTATTTGTTTGCTGAAAATTATAGTAAAGATGTGGCTGAGCTGAACTTTTCCTTAATAAATTAACTTAATGGTCAAATCAGCTGATTAATAATAAATAAATAAAAACGGTAGTCTTCGCTTCCTCTGGTGGTTTTGTGAAACCTGATGGACCCGCATCGAATGGAAAGCTGCATTTCTTTACAATTTAACAAGATAAACACCTAAAAAATGTGTTTGCTCAACATTATTGTAAAGATGTCTCAGCTGAACTTTTCTTAATAAATGCACTTTGATGGTTAAAACATGGCAAAATGAAGCCGACAAAATAAATGGCTTTAAAATTACTACACGCTCACCCGCCCATAATGATGACAGAAACACCTATTTATTTATTTATTTATTTTTATTCAAACCCGTTCAATTCTTCATCCTCTGTGTCACTGGTGAAGAGTTCTGCAACACCTGAGGTCCCGGTAGTTGTTGCAGCTCAGAGCACTGCCTCCTTTTCCTCCTTCACGTCCAGTTAAGATCCCAGCCTTCCTGAACCCTGACTGGATGGATTCAAGATGGACTCAAGACTCAGATTTATTGTGTAAACAGTTGCCAAAATAACATTGGTGAACTCTCTTGGCAAATAATATGGATGACAACTTACTGCTAACAGTTCAATATCTGGACGGTAGAGATGACACTTCATAGTAACATGTCCAGGATTACACCATCTGTTGTTCACAAGCACTGCCAGCTCACCTCCTTTTTTTTTGCCACTTTTCTTTAAATCTCTATCTGCTCGTATGGTCAGAAAGCCTGGCAGAGAAACACTGGAGTCGGGGATATGATCCTGCAGCCAAGTCTCAGTGAAACACATAACACTGCATTCCCAATACTCTGGATGAGTTTTTGTTAGGGCCTGAAACTCATCCAACTTGTTTCCCAGCGATCTCACATTGCCCATCATGATTGATGGAAGAGATGGTTTGAACTTCATTCTTCGCTCTTTCTCTCTATGCTCCTGCTCTGCATCCACGACGCCTCCTTTTCAATTCATTTGAGACTTGGGGCTGTAGTTGAAACATTATTTGAACTTTGGAGATGTTAATCAGCTGCTCCTGGCTATAAAAAAAACAACCTTGTTGTTATGGTTACGCATCATAACTGTAGTAATATAAGACGGAAGTTCTTGCCTTATAAAGTAGTCAATTAATTTTTACGGCTAACAGAAAATTAATTGATAATACGGGTTCATTTCTTTTTCAGATTAAAACATATCTCTTCTGTGTGACCAAGGTCAATGAGTAAACGGACATGAGACT